>JAIFZK010000011.1:4635000-4717500 GCA_027481765.1 Tenualosa thibaudeaui
CCCCAGCTGCAGATCTAGTCCTAGAGCATTACTCAGCTCCCCTCTGCATGGAGGCAAGAGGACTGGAAGAGAAGGGAAGGGAAGGGATGCAGAACAGACCATAGGAGAGTGGGAGGATGGGAGGGTGAAGAAGTAAAGAGGGAGAGAGATAGAGAGACAAAAGAGAGAGAGAAAAAAAAAGAGAGAGAAGGGGGATCGAGAAAGAGAGCAATGGAGACAGAGATTTCGGCATTTCGGTACAAGAGAGGAAAGACACGCCAAGAAGGGAGACAGAGAGAAGAGAAAATAGAAATAGCTGGCTGGATAGACAGAGAGATAAAAAAAGACAACAGAGGACTGTGAGTGAGCAGCGTGAGGCTTTGGCTACACCAAATGCATCGCTGAAGCGTTCTGTTCTTGTAGTACGAAAATAGTTTCAGAAGACTGGTGTCATTTTTTCTGAAACATGCGCAGCACTCTCGCGTCTGGTGTAGCCAGCGCCACTGATTATAGTGGAAACTAATTGTAGCAGCATATGCAGTGAGAATGGAATGTCTCAGTTAGACACCTGGTGTAGCCTCCCAGTAAGATGCAGCCATATAGAGAGAGAGAGAGTAGAGATAGAGAGAGAGAAAAGATGTTGGCAGAGTATGATGAAGAGAAAGAGAGAGGCGGAAAGGCCTCATGGACCATGGAAGATGCTGGAATGGAATTGATGAACGGAAAGCAAAGAAAATGAGTGGGTAAGAAGACAGAGAGAGAAAGAAATGAGGAGGAGGAGGAGGAGGAGGAAGGATAGCCAGAGATAGAGAGGAAGAGGGAGAGAGAGAGAGGAAGATGGAGGGAGGGGAAAGGAGAAGAAGAAGCGAGAGATGAGGAAAGAAAGCCAGAAAAAGAGTCAAGGAGAGGAAAGGAGGAGTGAGTGGGAGAAAAAATGAAGAGAGAGAGAGAGAGCAAGACGGAGATGAAAGAAAGGGGAGCGAGAGACAGAGAAGAAGAGGGAAAGGGAGAGTGATGGATCTATTTGGGAAATTACACATTTTAAGAGCGCATAATTGCTGGAAGGAGCCGGCAGAGGAGCGTCTGGAGAAAATGACAAGTAGATTAAGAGGCAGCAGATAAAGAGGAGATTACAGAGCAAGGGGAGCAGAAAAGCACACGCACACATCAGGAGATAATAGAAGAAGGAGAGAAAATGGACGCAGGACTGTGATGATATGTGATTGTGATTATGAGGATGATGGTGTGTGTGTGTGTGTGTGTGTGTGATGAAATGAATGAGACATAAAATGTATGTGTATGTTAGAGTATGTGAGCAGAGTGAGAGAAAGAGAGCTGGAGACATTCTGCCACCATCACATCCATCAATCCATCCATCCATCCACCCACCTATAGTCATTCCTCTTCTAAATCCATCTGTTGCTTTTGTCTGTCCATCTCTAGTATGAGTGAAGGCCCTCCTCTCAGCCATCTCTACATGAGTCCAATCATCAGCATCCTGCCACACAAATGCCATTGGGCCCAGCACCTCTGGAACCTGTCAACGTGCTGTGCGTTGGTTTTATTCAGACACCTCAGGTTGTAAGCGGAGCTCACTGTGAGAATAGCCATGCTGTGCGTTGCCAGGTTGGTGTTATACAGACACCTCAGGTTATGAGCAAAGCAGCCTAAATGCATGCACACGCTGTGTGTTGCCAGGTTGGTGTTCTTCAGATCCCTCAGGTAGAGAGAGGAGCAGCCTGAGCCAATGTGCCTCAGAGCTGAATGTGACAAATGGGCCTATGTGTCCCACCCTATTGGACTGACAGATCATGGCTGCTGCTGAGAAGATGATGTTTGTACAAGATGGTTCTGCTCAGCCGACTAGGGAGCCATGAAGTTACATGCTTGTGAGAGCATGCATCAGCATTTACGCTTATGATGTATGTACTGTTTGTGGCTGTGTGTGTGTGTGTGTGTGTGTGTGAGTGTGTGTTTGGGCGTGTCTCAGCTTTTATGCCTTGTAGGATCTCTCTACAGTTTGTGTGTGTGTGTGTGTGTGTGTGAGGGAGGGAGAGGGAGAGAGAAAGAGAGAGTTTGATCGATTGAGTGTGTTTGTATATGACAAGGAAACAGATACAGCAAATTAAAAGATAGTATGAGAGGAGAGACAGATTAGAAACATGAAAAAGAGAGAAAGAAAGCAAACAAGTGAATAAGGATATGACAAATAGAAAGAGGGGAGGAGTGAGAGAAAAAGACAAATTGCTAAATACATACAAAACAAAAAGGAGAGGCAAGGGTGAAAAAAGGTAAAGAGAGCAAAACAAAGAAACAGAGAGAGAGAGAAGAGGGAGGAGAGAGAAAAGGCTTAGAGGAAGGAAAGGAGAGGAGAGGAGAGGAGAGGGAGAGAAAAAGATAATGGGGAGAAAGATGAAGAGAGAGGAGAGGAGAAGTGAGGATGAACTGCATCCACAAACAGAGCTAAAGAGGGAGGGAGAAGAAAGGAAGAAAAGAAGAGAAGAGGGAGGGAGGGACAAAGAGATGAAGAGGAGAGAGGGGAGGGTGTAAAGATTGCTGCAGCCATAAACACAGATAAAGAAGGAAGGAGAGGAAAGGTAGATCAGAAGAGAGGAGGGAGAGAGAGAGAGTGGAAGAAGTAAAGATTGCTGCAGCCACAAACAGAGGTAAAGAGGGAAGGAGAAGAGAGGAAGAAAGAGGGGGAAGTAGTAAAGATTAGCCGCCTTCACGCTGTCAGGCCAGGCCAAACTAGGCCCAGGCTAATTGCTTTCACACCGTCTTGAGCCTTGCTGAACTGGTGCCATCTCTGGTGCTAGAGGCAGCGTCAAGGTAGAAGGTAGGACTTGAGTCAGCCCTAAGCACCAAGACAGTGTAGTAGTCATAACAAGTAAGTAATTTAGGCTATATTTAAAACGCTGTGCAGGTTTATTAGATCACATTATTAGATGGCATTTGCTACCAATTGTGTGATAAAATTGTCAATAAGAAGCTTAATAGCGTAATCTACAGTTTTGAAAATGACTGCAGTTTGCAAACTTGACAAATATTTAGTTGCACAAGCAATAGGCTTTATAAAAAAAAAAAAAAACACAGATGTGTAGCATCTCAAGCGTCTCATCAAATTTGGGTTACGCAAGGATAAAAGAAAGCAGCAGAAAAGGCATATTGTTTAACGTCCCCATGTAGTGGAATGCAGATAACATCAGTTGAGGTTAGACTTTGAGCCTGACAGCTTTCACAAATTAAACTATGACTATTCTTTCAAGGAGTACAACTGAACATGTCCCGACGGTTCTGGTGAGTGTGCTTCAGGCAGCTTTATGGGCAGGGATGAGGACAAGACAGAGGGGTTGTCAGCCTGACGAGTCTGAAACAAAACCGGTTTGGGCTTAGTGGAGCTGGTAGCACGGGCTTTTAGCTTAGCCCTGCCTGGCCCACTGGTGTGAAGGTGGCTATTGCTGAAGACACAAACAGAGGTAAAGAGGGAAGGAGAAGAAAGGGAGAAAACAAGAGAAGAGGAAGAGAGGAAGAGAGAGAGAGATAAAGAGGAGAGGGAGGTGTGCTACAGAGCAGCTGGTATGGCACCACTGGATGCCCGCAAATAAACCCACCCTACCCCCCTATGAGCATCACACACACACACACACACACACACACAAAGCACAAACACACCATGTAGACTCACAAATAGCTCCGAACACAGACAAACAGACAGACAGACGGACAGACAGACACAGAGGAACACAAACACACACACACAGACACAGAGGCCACCTGGGTGTTGCTCATGAGGAAGGCTCCCTTATCAATGCTATTATATTGTAGCACTACATCAACTGTTCTTTGTAAGCCTCCAAATACCCAGCGTGAACAACACAAACACACACACACACAGAAAGACACACATAGAAAGAGACTCTGCAAACAACCTCATCGCTCTATTAAACAGCAGAGAACACTTCGTAGGAGAATTGCAGGGGCATTCAGGCACTGACAAAACTGCACAAAACCACTAGGGCTGAGAGAGACAGTCTTTGGGATCAAAAGCACAGAGGCGCACGCACACACACACACACACACACACACACAGTTAAATGTCCTTTCCTATCACAGTTTGGAAACATCAGGCTAAAAGAGGGAAGAAATCCATCTCAATCCTGGATTCTTGGCAATCTTATCTGACGTGCTTAACACCTCTAAGCAATACATCCCCCCTCTTTCTCTGCTTCAAGGAGAGTGCAGGGAAAGTGCAAAGTGGCAAACACACAATTCTCACAGATCACTTCTGAAGAGGTGCCAGGCAGATAGACAATAAAGATCACCCATTTCCTTTCTTTGCTTTTCTCTTTTCTTTCTCTCTCTCTCTCTCTCACACACACACACTCTCTCACTCTCTGATCTAACTCTCTCCTTTGTTCGCTCTCTCTCTCTGTCTTTTCATCTCTCTCAGTTGCCTGTAAGCATCTCACTCTTGCCCTCCCCCCTCACCCATGCGGTCAGGGATTGCCAACTTTGGCTGGCCAGCTCTGTTATTACAACACTATCATTGTTGGTTTACCTCACAAACACGCCGATGGCGGGCGGCCAGAACCTTCCTGTGCAGTCAATAACAACAGCTGTGTGTGTGTGTGTGTGTGTATTCTCACACGTGTGTGAGCATATCTGTGTATGTATGTGTTTTGTCCATGTCTGTGTATGTGCTTGTGTGTGTGTGTGTGTGTGTTTTCAGAGGATGGTGGGAGATGATAAGCACTCAGACTGTTGTTGTATTTGCTATGTTTGAAATCCCTGAGAGGAGGAGAGTTTTCTCTCTGCTGCAGGTTAAGAGAACGGCTTTGATAGACTGAACAAGGGCGAGAGCATAAACGGCTTGACAGTAACAATCAAAAGAATGTTGTGCTGTAGAAAGATGCCGCTAGCATGGCTCATGCACACATGTGCATGCACGCACACACACACACACACACACACACACACACACACACACAGAAGCATTCCCCTGTGCATGCATAAACATACACCTTGTGCTCTTCGTTCTCTCCCAGTAACACTTCTTTCTCTCTCTCTCTCTCTCTCTCTCTCTCAGCCCGGTCCCTGTCTGCTAGAGACAGTCTGTTTAAAAAGCACTTACAAGCGGATGCAATGCATTAGCCTTCCCCAGAACTAAAAGGTCAGCTTTGCCTTTCTTCTGCTGAGACAAAAGAGAGGTGTTGTTCTCTGTGGTGCTCTCTCTCCCCCTCTCTCTCTCTCTCTCTCTCACTGTGTGTGTGTGTGTGTGTGTGTGTGTGTAGTAGCCAAGGTGGAGGCCAAGAAGGGGAGAGAAAGGATCTATCACCAAACCCAAGGAAAGGGTGACAGTGTGGTCATTACTCTGCACTATGTGTTCTATGTGTGTGTGTGTGTGTGTGTGTGTGTGAGAGAGAGAGAGAGAGAGAGAGAGAGAGAACACACTGTTCGTCCATGTAATGAGTCACTCTGAAAGAGATTCCCCACAGGGAGAACGAGCTATAGTATGCGATTTGGGCTATAAATCATGCCAAACTGCGCTACTCTGCGGCAAAGAGTCACTTCTTTAAATTCAGTTCTATGAGGTCAGCCATTACCGCCACACATGTAAATTTATATCAAAACAAGTGTATACAGCGGTTAGTATAATTCAACGCACGAGTGATCGGCGCCACTGGAAGTCGGGGGTGGATGGCTTGCTGTTTGAAGAGGTGTTTGATGTTGGGCCTTGCACTCTTCCTCCTCCTTCTCCTCCTCCTCCTCATCCTTCATCTTCGTCTTCTTCATCTCCCTGCTCGGTGTTCATTTTTGTTTAGATTGTGATTGGAGCTCCCTGGGGAGTCTCTCTGCTCAAGCAGAATGAACAGAGTGCCAAATTTCACAAGGCTTAGAGAGGAAGAAGAGAGAGAGAGGGAAAGCGAGACAGAGAGAGAGAGAGAGACATGAGAGAAGATGAAGGGAGGAACAGAGCCAAAGACAGAAAAGGAGAAAAAGTGAGGGGGAAAAAGAGAGAGAGAATTAAAGAAATAGAAAGAGAGAAAGAGAGTGAAAGAGAGAGAAGGAAAGAAGAAAGGGAGGGTGGCCAATCCTCTGTGGAAATGCACATTGTTTCCCTCTGCCAAGGGAAGGATTTTTATCTCAAAGACAGCCGGTGGGCTCCTGAAAAGATATGGTAATTAAAAAAAAATCTTTGCAGGAGTGGGGGCCCCAGTTGTGCTACGGGATAATGCAATGTGTCTGTTGTGTGTGTGTGTGTGTGTGAGTGTGTGTGTGTCTGGTGTGTGTGTGTGTGGCTTTTTACATCCCCCTTTCCAGCCGGCCTGTCATAACCAATTAATTATTCAGCGTCAGGGTGACAAAAATGATTAAATAAGCAAAAATATCTTGGTGTGCGTGGCACAAAATGTCAATGGTGTCCCCTGCCCTTTCGGAAGGCGCTGCCAAATCATCCCTCAAATGAGATTCAGTGCCGTGGAAACATCTAAGACGGACCCCCTCATGAGCTCTGACACCGCTTTAAACTCTTATCATAAGCCCGCTGAGGCCCAATAAAGACAACAGGGGTGTGCGGCTGAGTAGCATGTGTGTGTGTGTGCATGTGTGTGTGTGTCTGTGTCTGTGATTGTGTGAATCTATGCATTTTCACTCTTATTGTGGGTGTGTGTGTGCGTGTGTGTATGTGTGTGTGCATCTCTGTGACTGTGCATTGATGCATTTGTTTTTCATTCTTACTGTGTGTGCGTATTTCAGGAAATATTTGATTATGCATGGGTGTGTCTTTGTGTTTGTTGTGTATATGAGGGTTGGTGTTTTTACGTGTGTGCATGTGCGTCAGTGTTTACATGTGCATGCCTTCAGCTGTGTGTGTGTGTGTGTGTGTGACTATGTGTATCGAAGCATTTGTGTTGTGTGTGTATGTGTGCGTGTGTGTGTGTGTGTGAGTGTCTGTGTTCTTCTCATCTCAGTTGCTCTAACCATTACAGTCATAACAGCATACCCACCCCACCCCCACCCCCCGTCTTTTTTTCTTTCCTTCCTTTGTGCCTATGAATCTGAACAAACCTTTTGGATCTGGACCATCTAATGAGGTGCATCACAGCAGAACCCCCCCACTCTCCTGGTTCCCTCACCTCTCCCATCTGATCCGCTTCCTCACACACACACACATGCACACACACTGACAGACACATACATCGCTTCAAAAACATCCTCTCTCAGGCTGTCAGGCCAATTAGTGAACCAGGACAAGGCCTAACCCCAGCACCAGCAGAGCTTTGATTCAGTCTGCCATTCGCCTCCCATGATTAAGGGCACTAAATTAGAAATCCAAGACAGGCCTCTCTGTCCAAGACACACACACACACACACACACAGAGACACAGACAAACACACACACAAAGGCCCACACATGAGCCCTCTCTCTCCTGCTCTCTCTCTCTCACACACGCACAGAGGTTCACACAAACACACACACATGCATACGCACACACACACACACATCAACATTCTCATTGCACTGATCTCCTAGTAAAACAATTTATAACATAATGATCCTTGATTAAGATCATTCTGACTCTTTTTTCCCCCTCACAAACAAAGGATCAAGTCACTCAGACGTTTAAACAGCCAATCGAGATCTGTCTGTCTGTCTGCCAAGGATGGGGAGGGTGAATGGGACTAGCGGGGTGAGTAAGCAAGCTAGTGGGCCAACACAGATAAGAAGTTGTTGTTCCGTTAGCTTTTCTCAATCCTCAGAGCAAAACGAGAGCTTCAGTTTAGACTGTGTTTCCACCAACTCATTCTCTTTCTGTTAACATCACTTCATCTCCCCAGATCTATATTTATTGACTCTGGGCTTATCTAAAATTAGTTCATGTGTGGTCTCAGAGTGCTTAAGAGTACTTTTCTAAACAGTTTAAAGTCCCTCTTAAAATGGCTGAGGGAGAGTCTCTACATACAAGCGTAAGTGTAGAGTGAATTACGAGCAAGAAGTTTGGAGTTTGAGATTTTCCATAGTGAAACAAACCCTTCCCTGTTGAATCAACTGGACATCCATACAGAGTTCAACCAGTCCAATACACACATCTACTAGGGTTACTATTAGGGGGAGGGGAGAGGGAAGGGTGGTGGTGTGTACGTGTGTGTGTGTGTGTGTGTGTGTGTGTGTGTGTGTGTGTGTGTGTGTGTGTGTTGTCCAACCATCATGATGGACGGCCAACAAGACAATGCTGTTCCAAAGGAGGGCGGTTATGTCATTCTTTACAAACACAAATGCTGCCAGACCATGAAATTCCCTTTTGCACGCTGGAGTCCAGAACGCTTGGCGATAGAGTGTCAAAGAGAGGGATAGTGCGCTTTCACTACCAGGAGAGTAGCCCTCACGTTAGGGTGAAAAGCTGACCGATGAGAGAGAGTGTGTTTCTAGTATTAGATGGTCACGTCAATCACTATTACATCTGATCCCATACAGCCTTTAAACGTAGAGTTCGTTATCTGAGCTCAACTGCCAATTTGGCTGCCATCTTTCTCACTTCTGAAACAACATGCTGATTGGTTGGTCAGTGTGACTTAGTGTGAGCCTTTACACTGCTTCCTATTTGCGGAGCTGGTACAATGTATTTATGAGGGCTAACACAATTTAGCTACAGGACTGTGAGGAGCAAATAGATTAATTTTATGATGTGTATCAGAAATAGAATTGCAGACTATGTACTATTTGAGTATTTCAGATCCTCAAAAAAACCCCACTTCTCTCTCTCTCTCTCCCTTTCTCACTCTCTCTCCTTCCTATCTCTGCACACTTGAGGCTGTCTTCACAATGCCAACAGCTGACTTGCTTTTTAAGATCCTCAGAGGGAAACACAACATAGGCAGTGTGAGATTGACGGCTGAGTAGTGTGACCTCCATGTACATGGCTGACTCCACGTGTGTGTGTGTGTGTGTGTGTGTGTGTGTGTGTGTGTGTGTGTGTGTGTGTGTGTGTGAATGTACGTGTCTGTGTGTGTGTAAACAATCCCCTGAGACTGGTTCCTCCACTCAACACCCTTCTGCAGTATGAAACCTTTCTTGGTAAACTTGTGCCCCCCACCATGACAAATACACACATCACTTACACACACACACACACACACACATCACACACATCACACACACACACACACGCACACACAGGCAGACACACAAATGTACATGTACATATACGCAGACACACTCACACACACACACACCCACACACACACACATCCATGGTTTGACTGATGGCTCAACTAAACAGCTTCAATCTAACGTGACATGGCCATCATTTCTCCTTCATATTCTCAACAGTGGGCAAGTTCCACTGACAACACAGATCTGTCTTGCTTTCAAATGACAAGCTACAAGGTCTCCGTTTCATAAAGCACACAGAACCTGGGACCAGTTCAGCTCATGTAACCAAAAGCCAAGAAATAATCTATTCCATTTGCCTCCATCTGAAGCTTTCAGGGAAAAGTGAAAAAAAATCCATCCGCAGCGCTGAAGCCAAGCAACAGATGCTGTGGCCATGAGAAACACACTGAGCAGGGCAGTAAAACGGTAACATAAATGAGCCGAAATGGCCGCCTCCTACCTGCAGTTGGGTGGTGGGTCAAGAGTGATTTCCGCCAGCTCCTTCTGAATCCTGTGTCATAAAACAAGCACAGAGCAGATTTTTGCCCTTAATGAGTCTGTTTTGGTCACACACGTTGTTCAACACTCTTCCAGGAAAAGGAGGTGTGTGTGTGTGTGTGGGGGGGGGGGATCAGTGCATAAGCACACACACTCATACTCATACTGTGTGCACAGTACAAACACACACACACACACACACACACACACACACACACAAACAGAGAATGTATGAATACACACGAATACACACCTACACATCAACACCCATGGTCTACTCTTTCTCTCACACACACAATGATCACATTGATTCTCTGTCCGGTGGCAAAACTGTAGTTACAAAAATACAAAAATTAGGCTTGCCACAAATACCACAAAAAAATGAGAGGTGCCAGAAAGAGGTGTAGTGTGTGTGTGTGTGTGTGTGTGCGTGTATGTGTTTTTTTTATAGCACAGTAAAGATGAACACAACAAGGCTCGCCTGAAAATGACAGTCCTATTTCTGTGTGTGCAGCGGATAAAAATGAAATACCCAGCACATGCTGGAATCCCTGCGAGTGCTGAAACACAACAACGGTTCCCCTCTTTAAGAAATAAAATTTCGATTTTTGAAATTTTGTCTGTTTTTATTTTATTCGACTGCTGAGGGTCCTCCTGTGCACTAGCATCAGCAGATGAACAAGAAGAAGAAGGAGCCAGGATCCAAACAGGCTACTTGGCGTCCACAGGCCCAACTAGAGTAAAAGGAGGTTTCGATTTCACAACCACAATCTGCTCATTATGTAACTGTGGCCATAAAAACCAAAGAACCGCATGTCTTCGCAGTTTTTTTTTCTTTTATGAAATATTACTATTTAACAAATATTGTGGGCTTGTTGGTTCATGTTGCAAGAGCCTATAATCTCGCTACACATCTTACGACAGCGTGCGTTTGAAACCAGACAAGCAGTTTACTTAGCTATGACCGCTTATTGATTATCTTGTTTATCTGACAACAAGGTGCTGCGCTGTCAGCTGTCAGATTCAGATGACAGATTATCACCGTGTTATGGAAAGGGGTTGAGTGCATGTGTGTGTGTGTGTGTGGTTTATGGGGTAGGGGGTGTGGTCAAGGTCTCTCCATCATCATAAAAATGAATAAAAGCCATCTTCAAGGTCCATCTACCTAATCAGAGTAACCTAGCTTTAAAAAATGAACATTCTTTTGCCCTTTCCGGCATGCAGGACAAGCCGTTCTTCCTTCAGTGTCGCATGTCATTGACATTTCACTCCCATTCTCTTGTTCACACCTTCTTTCTCTCACTGGCCCACTGGACAACAGAAGAAAGCTAAGCAAAGCCAAAGCCTCAGCTGCTCCTGTGCTGATATTAAAACCTCTCAATACCAAAGGAGAAACTGCTGTCTTCTTTCTCCCTCAGGTAGCCTCAGACAGGTTGTGTGTGTGTGTGTGTGGGGGGGGGGGGTTAGAAAAGAAAAAAAAAAGAGGACATATTTTGCAGGGGCTATATAATAAAATTGCTATGGTTATGGAGTCGTTGTGGGCTTGACTGCATGCTGTGTAATGTGATCTGCGGTATTTTTCCTGAGGTGGCACATTTCCACTAGTGAGAAGCACAGGGGCTGTGCACACACATGGCAGGGTGGTGTGTTGAAAGAGTAAGGGAGTAAGGGAGAGGCAGATAGAGTGAGAGAGAGAGCGGAAAAAGATGGAGAAAAAGAGGGAGAGAAGGAGAGAGGAGAAAGAGAGATAGAAAGAGAAAGAGGCATAGAGAGAAAAAGAAAGAGGGATAGAAGAAGAGACAGAGGAAGGAAGGGAGGGAGGGAAGCACGAGCTCACAAGGGAGAGAGGCTAATTTACTGAGGCTTTCACCTCACACATTTCAGAGGTACAGTGGAAGCCTGCACGTGCACTCTATGATTTCTCCCCTACTTGACACCATACCTTTAGATTTATGCCCTTTTGCACTGCACACAGCTAAATCAGAGCAGTCTCACACGCGCCCACACACACACACACACACGCACACAAACACACAGGCAGACACACAAATGCAGACATGGACATATACACAGACACACTCACACGCATATGCGCACACACACACAAGCACATTCTTAGATATTACTGCGGGCAAGAGCTGGGTGGGGGTGGCTATTGGGAGGGGTGCTTTGAGGGAGAAGGGGCATACCTCTCATACTCCTCATGCTTGTTTGTCTTTGTTGACTCCAGCAAAGTGCTGAGGGGTCACAGACTCATCAAACGCAACTGAGAGCCACAAAGCTTTACAAGCAACACCACTTTTTGCATATCTCCAGACACCACACACATACTGAAAGAGGACAAGAACCAGCTGCTCCTTCGCCCTTTACAAGCCTAAGACTCAATGAGGTATAAGATTCTGAATTCCAGTACCCCTCCTAAGCCCTATTTCCTAGGCCTTGAACCTTTAAGGACTTAACTGGTGTTGGCTGTGTGATTGGATGATTTATTTTATCTTTGAGGGTTCAGGGATCAGGGTTGGAGGTGGGGCATTGGGATTTCAGCCAATGTGATTCTAATTCTCCAAAGCATCGAACTGAAATTCTAAGCAAAGGTTCCCAAGAAAAAGAAAGAGAGAGAGAGAGAGAGAGCGCTGAGCAGATTGGAGCAGTGTGGGCTTACCTCTTGGCACTGGTGGAGAGTTTGGCAGCGGTCTTGCTGGAGATCTTGGCCTCTTTCTTCTTGGGTTGGGTCTGATCGCGCTCCCTCTCGGGAGCCTGTTCAGCAGGGGCCGTCTCCCTCTGCTCGGCATCTGAGCTGCCCCCGCTGGTGTTGGGACTGTCGTCCGGCCTCTGTTGCACCTCGCTGGACATCCTGGAAGGGGACAAATAGGAGAGGAAGAAGAATGAGAAAAAGAAGTAGGATGAAGAGGTGGAAGAGTGAAGAAGAAGAAGAAGAAGAAGAAGAAGGAGGAGGAGGAGGATGAGGAAGAGGAGGAGGAGGAGAACAACAATAAGATTTAAAAACAACAAGAACATAATGGTGAAAAAAAGTATGATTGGAAGAGAAAAAACAAAAGGATAAAAAAATAGAAAGAAGCCCAAGACAGAAGAAAGAAGAAGAAAAAGAGGAAGAAACAAAAGAAGACCGAAGAGAGAACATTGGAAATAAAAAGGGGAAACATTTTTTAGTGTGAGAAATATCAGTGACAGAAAATGTGAGAGAATGAATCAGACACTCAGTCAGTCAGACAGACAGACAGGCAGGCAGAGAGAAAGATGTGGAATGGGTCACTAGTGATTATGCCTCTGTGTGGCTTGTTGACCAGGCAACTGTCATGGTATTTCAAGCTGCAGTCACTCATTGCAAATATAACTATAATACCTCTTTTTGTCCACACCATGGACAGAAGACTGCAGACACGGGGACATTCAAGATGAGATATTATTGCCTTCAAGGGCTTTTTAAAGGTTATAATCGCGAGCTGGTTAATGTCGCCTGAGGGAGTCCATCAGGCACGACTCTGTCTATAATCAAGGCTCTCCTACAAGGTCGCACTGGGTGAAATTCAATTTCCCATCAGAGTCTTAAAAGCTTCAAGGTGACGGAGGTTCATTCATCCTCAAAGCGAAATGCGGAGAGCTGAGCCAGACAGCGGATTTGTTTTCTATGACACCTGAGCTATGAAGACGGAGTGGGGCCGCCTGGGTCTTCCGCTGGCTTAAAGAAAGGTTGCGGGTTGTGGGCTACTTCACACTGTGAGGCTGGTTATAAGGGCATGACTCTGAAAAGCTCCCGCAGCCAAAGGATGGGCACTGCATCAATTTACTATACAGTGCTGATTTACTGCATATAATTTGCTTCAGTGACAGCTCAGTGAATAGGCCAATGCAGCTGTCCTAAATATTGCAGTAGAACTGTTGTTTAGGCTAATTGGAATACAAAGAAATCCTGACAGAAAAGATGTAAGACCACCAACACATCTCACTGACCAAATTTGACACATCAAAATAAAGTGTGTCAGGAGGAACTGCAGTGAATGTGGAGGCATAAAAATTAAATTGTTGCCACTTGCCAGTCCATCCACTCAAGGATATTAAACAACAAATGGGATTATTTCAGTGAAGCCTGGCTGTGGGGCCACAATAAAATAGGTCAATTGATGTATTGAATTAAAACTCTGACCTAATAAAGTTTCCTTGTTTTGCAAATGCCGTCGCTGGCCTATAACCATTTTTTGATGATCAAAACTATATTATAAGGCAACATTTCGAACATTTTAGACAGTGAATAAATAAGATGTTTACAACTAAAACCGAACTGCAGGAGAATGTAATAAGCGACCCTAAAGCGCAAGTAAACTCCAATAATTTGCATCATTCTTAGTCTATTAAAATGTGCAGGTGAAATTGCACACATTTAAAAACCCACCGGGACCATAAACCGCCATCTAACTGCATTAAACAGATGACATAGTCGATTCAGATTATTGCAGGTGATGGTTGCTATTACTCACACAGAGAAAACTCAGATAGCCACTGTTCAACGAGACAATACTCAGAGAGAATGATATCATGAAATGGGTCGTCTCGTTGTAAAGAGATATTATGCGTATAGGTTATCGAGTTCCTGTGCCAAATTGATTAGGTAATCCTATTTATCATGTCATTTGAAAGGATTGGAGTGCGAGGGAAAATCCCTCGATATGAGCGGCATAGCTCTGTGCTCTCCGCTGTGTAAATATTTCGTCTCACTTGTCACGCGGAACTGTCAAAATACTCGCTGCCATGGAAGGTCAGCGAGCGGAGCGGAGAAGCCCCGCGAATTGTGGCGGAGATAATTGAGGAGGCCTTGAATGTATTCGTCGGGGAAGTCGCTTGTCGGTCGGGATTGTTTTCACCGAGGCAGCTATCCCCTGATCGCCAGAAAGGGTCTCCTAATCAACTGATCTCTCTAGCCGCGTGCCGTCCAAGCCCATGTTGTTGTCTAAAAAACGAGATATTTTTGGTAGGAAGAGAGCGAAAACTGTCTCGGCACAAAAGACAAGAGCACCCCACCACCCTGTCGTAGAAGGAGCCCTTTGGATCCATGGGGCATTCACAGCTTACTTTACGCTGGCTAAGACCCAAAACACAAAAGACTGTCGAGCTTACCTGTCAAGGGCCGCCGACAGCTAAACAAAATCTCTGCGATCAACTCCGAAATATGTGCTCAGCTATGACTGCGGGTCCACTCGCTGTCGCTCTCTTTCGCTGATATCTCCGAGCAATTCTGAGGCAACCGGACCGCCTCCGAGCGCGCTCTAAAGCACCATCTCCACGAGTACGCGCACGAAGCGTGTGTGTGTGTGTGTGTGTGTGTGTGTGTGTGTGTGTGTGTCGTGTTTGCGACTGATCTACGGTTGTGAAGAATAGAACAGTAGTTTTGGCGCAGGCTAACCAAAGTAAGCAGGATATGCTTTAACGACAGTACATTTGTCTAAAGCATGCGCCTTATGAACAATACAGCCAGTCACTCAGCTGTTTTGGTGCCATTCACTCTAGGCCAACATTTAAGATAGTGCTGCTCATTTTTGTTGGTTCTGTGTTATGATATGTCCTGATGGTACGGTAAAAATTGTCCCAAGTAAAGTATGAATTTTCCTCTGAGAGATAGTCTTTTCTGTTCATAAAATTTTAACATTATGAAAGTTAGATGCTTGACTCTGTGTAACTAAAGTGCCTCTGAATAGACTGTGTAGGCCTACTGATTTTATACGCAGAATCAAGCTATTTTTCTTTCAGTCTCAGAATGACTCTCAAAATAAAAAAAAGAAAAAGAAAGTAAATAGTCTGTTTTGTTGTTGTTGTTCTTGTATTAATTTCGTGTCTTGGCAGCCCAAATGCTGAACTCGATTTGCAGGCCTGTAGGATATTGTCCACAAGAGGGTGTTAGCATTCCATAGAACTTCAGTGTTTAGATCGATTGTGAGCAGCAAGGCAATAAAACAGTTATCACATTACTTAAAAAATTTAATGATAGGCCTGTAAGCTATATGTTGGCCTGTTGTACATTTATAAAAATGTGTTCCTCATTATCTGGCCGGTTACTAGACAAAGCTCAAGCTTAGGTCTAGTTGATATACAAGAGAGATTATTCCGTTGTCTTGTATCTGATGCCCTGACGCCTGTAAGCAGGCCTGTAAACCTGGCAATTGATGGGGTAGCCTGCTATTCACGGTTTTGTTATCCTGAGTTGAAAGTCTGTTTCCAGTGATTAAATTTTTGTCAAAAATAAACACAGTTTATTCTCCTGACATCATATCTCGAACACTGGACTTTATTAACTATTTCAATTTTGGTGTCAATATGTTTAAATACCTATGAGTGAGCCATTCTGCATATAACATATCCGGAACCTTTATTTCTAATCTTCTGTTTCTGTCGTATTCAGAGTGTTTCGGATCTATTTCCGCGTGTACTCACGCACGACCATCGCAGGCAACCGCGAATTCATTAATTTGGGTGGCCGGTGATCTTGGAAAAAAATTGTTTTGCTAGTGTCCTCCGTCTTGTTTCACGGTAATCATGGAAACGATTTTAGAGCAACAACGCAGATATCATGAGGAAATGGAGAGGCTGATGGACGCCAAAACAAAAGAGATGCTTCACAAGAAAACGACGGTAAGTTATGCTAACTAGCTAACGTTGCTAGCCAATTTGGCTCCACATTAGAGTCGTCGTAAACTCTGTAGTTAAGTTTCATATATTTTATTCATTAGAGGTTGTAGTTGCATTGCTTTACGTGCGATGGACTGTTCTGTATTTGTAGTGCTGGTCATTGTTTCATTGTTTTTCTCATAATGGTGCATAAGCTGTTAAAGTCAGTTGATAGTCAGAAAATCACCTTGTCACCAAAATGCAGCGTTGATTGAAAGGAGTGTTTTTACCTCGCTTAGATAGCTTTGTTAAATGCAACTTTAGATTAACGAATAATGAATATAGTTATAATGTAATATAGCCTACTAATCCAGTAACATCTCTCCAAACAGCTACGAGATCAAATCAATTCTGACCACCGCACCAGAGCTATGTTGGATGTAAGTAAATTCTTGTCTTTGCTAATTAGTTCAGCTGTTATCTTATGCCACTTATCTTTGTCATGTTCTTGTTAAGCCTTTATTGAGCAAAAGTTGCAGCATTTCGCTAAACAGTTATCATTTGTATTTAGAGATACATGGAAGTTGGTGCAAATTTGAGGGACTCTTATGAAGACAAAGATGGGTGAGTTGACTGGTTGAGATGGGCGGATTTGATTTAGTCCCAAGCTCGGTCATTGAATACAGTAATGCTTTTATACATTAAATAATTTGAGCATGTAATTTAGCAATAACAATTTCACTGAAATGCTGTCCCTGATCACTGTTGACCTGTTAATTGTGTCTTTCCTGTCACCTATTCAGTATGAGGAGGGATGAGCTGAATGCCATCTCTGGCCCAAATGAGTTTGCTGAGTTCTACAATCGCCTGAAGCAGATCAAGGAGTTCCATCGCAAGCACCCGAATGAGGTGAAGTTTTGAAAGATCAGGGCTGACAATCGAAAGCCTAAGTAAAGTCTGTAAAGTCTCTCTTACATATTGTGGCTCTCAGACCATTTCCTGGAACCACCATTGTTTCAGAATGCAGTGAAAATATTTGCAGATTTATGCGAGATCCACAGAGGAACACTATATGAACTTTTGGGAAACACACCGGAAAAACTGGAAATGTAACTGAGAAACCCAGCCCAGGTCTAAACTTTTGTAGCTGAGTTTGTGCATAGTTCTCAAACATGTTATTTGTTTGTTGTGTTTTCATTTCAGATTTGTGTTCCCATGTCAGTGGAGTTTGAAGAGTTAATGAAAGCAAGGGACAACCCCAGCGAGGAGGCACAGAGTAAGTCACCTCACCTGGAAAGTGAAACCTTTAAAATGAACTTGGGAATAACTTTCAAATCGCAGTCACAAAGTTTGCTTTGGGGCTGTATAGTGATTTCAGTGAGAAGGCAATAAGATGCATCTTCTCAGTGCATTTTTGCTAAACTTGCATGAGCCTTGTTTGCCCTTCAGCCTCCTTCATGCCCTTACTAACATGCTGTAAAAGGGCTGCTTACACCAAGAACAACAACTAAATATAATTATAATGACATTAGCGTCCACACTGTCCAACAGCAACAAAAGTCTCTCCTTCTGATGCCAACAGTGTTTTTACACACATTGTTGTCATTCATAATCATTAGAACGAAAAGTATTTGCTGATATAGTTATCATTCTTGGTGTGAACAAGCCTTAAGTCTGCTTCTTCCAGGCTGTATATTTACTGACAGCTGTATATTTTGTCCAGATCTTGTGGAGTTTACAGACGAGGAGGGCTATGGCCGTTACCTGGACCTTCATGATTGCTACCTGAAGTACATCAACCTGAAGAGTGCAGAGGTAGGCTAGTGGCATATTTACTCACCTCAAGTATGTGTACTCACAGAAAGAGTATACAAGTCAAACCGATAACGTGTGTGTTTTCCCCTCTCTGTCCGGCAGAAACTAGACTACCTCTCCTATCTGTCCTCATTTGATCAGCTCTTTGACATCTCCAAAGACAGAAAGAATGCAGAGTACAAGAAGTAAGAATGCATTTCCATTGTTTTAAACTTGTATGAAATGTTATTATTTTTTGCAAGACTACTAGTGGGGAATGGACATGAAAAGTGCCCTTGATGTGGAAAGTCAGAGCCAATTTTTATTGTTATTGATAAATATTACCACTAAACTATTAAGCAACAACATTGGAAAACCTTCCCATCATTTAAGTGTATTTCCTAATCTGTTAATTTGCATTTGTTTAGTTTACATGAACAAATACTGATGGGTCAACAGCTTTCAAATTTGGGTAGATTTAAAATGGTAGTGAAATGAAGTTGAATCAGAACACCTGTTTGGTCAAAAGTGAGTCAAAACAGATTTGCCTTGCCAGGTATTTGGAGATGCTGATGGAGTACCTTCAGGATTACACAGACCGAGTGAAACCTCTCTTGGACCAGAACGAACTCTATGGCAAAATCCTGGGGGAGTTTGAGAAGAAGTGGGAGGCTGGTACCTTTCCAGGCTGGCCGGTGAGTTTGATGGGTGTCCTCAGGCAGGTGGAGTTGGGCTAGCCACGCCAGTCCTGGAAACATGGATGTAGGGTGTTAGTGCTGCCACTTGCAACACAGCGGACTTGGCTTGGATTCGCTCAGGTTCAGCTTTCTTACAAGTCCCTTAATATTACTTTAGATGAGATTCTTTTCCAAATACTTATCACCCCCCCACCGATCTTGAGAGACATTGACAGTGGGAGAGAGGAACCCTGTGTATGTCTTTATGATGTACAATACGGAAGTTTTCTGTTTGTACAGATGATTTAATGATGATATTTTAGTTACAGGCAAGCAGTTGACAGTTGTTCCCTGAAGCATGACTAAAAAGCATGTGTGTGTTCGTGTGTGTCTCTTTGTGTGTGCTCTGTCCAACAGAAAGAGACGAGCAGTGCTTTGACTCATGCTGGCGCTCATTTGGACCTTTCTGCATTCTCCTCCTGGGAGGTGAGCTCATTTGCATTCAAAAGCATTGCAGAAGCATTGCATAGCATGATTTATGAAAGGTGTCTGTTGACCATTACTGTTTATGGAGAATTTCTTATATTTCACTACATACTATATGAGGAAGATGGGGTAGGTTTGTTCTTTTAAAGTGAAACCACATGCCTAATGTTTCATTTCTTTTGTGTATACAGTCCTGTCTGTAATGTATTATTGAAGGAAATAGACTCTGGAATGTCCTGTTTTTAAAATGACGACAGTCTCTCCTCTGGAGTAAATTTTCTCCATAGTCAGCGCTATGGAGCAAGTGGAGATCCACCATATGTTAACCCTGAGACCCATCTGGTCCCATGGCGCAGGCCTTACTGTTTGACTCTGTCCCCACAGGAGTTGGCCTCTCTGGGGCTGGACAGGCTCAAGTCTGCCCTCATGGCCCTGGGTCTCAAGTGTGGAGGGTGAGTGTGGGTCCTCTCTCACTCTCTCTCTTCACTCATTTTGACTATAGTTTTTAACATGCTTAATTTCTGTGTTTTATGTCTGCTCTCTCGTCCATCCTGTCGGTCCACCTTTACTGTCTGTAGTGTTTTTTGTAAAGCATATGGAGCTGTA
Organism: Tenualosa thibaudeaui; assembly: GCA_027481765.1. Lineage (NCBI taxonomy): Eukaryota > Metazoa > Chordata > Actinopteri > Clupeiformes > Clupeidae > Tenualosa > Tenualosa thibaudeaui. The sequence goes on from JAIFZK010000011.1 coordinate 4,654,813, forward strand.
TTTCTTGCATGAAAGTCATTGTGCAAACAGTATCTTTTATTGTTTTATTATTGGTAGTATCTCGGGTGATTTATCCTGTCAGTTAAGAATCAACACCCATTTATCCCATCATAATAATTTTTACACATTATTTATTTATTCATTTTTTTAAATTTTGCTCAAAAATGTAATTTTGTACCAGCATTGCAGGGGTGAACTCAGGCTTTAATTAAATCTCCTATAGGATCTCTTTGTTGTGATGAAATCCATAAAAGGAAGGGCACCTTGAGGGACACAAAGAGCCATAATTCTGTCTTTCCTGTGTACAGCACGCTTGAGGAGAGAGCCCAGAGGCTCTTCAGCACCAAGGGGAAATCGATGGAGTCTTTGGACCCTTCCCTCTTCGCCAAGCACCCTAAATCTAAAGGCCCCAAAAAGTAAGAGCACTTTACCTCTAATCTTCAAAGATGCATTGTAACTGTCATAAATGAGTGCACGCTCCATGTCATGGAGAGTTTGACCTTATGGTTGTTGTTTGTCTCAGAGACACAGAGCGGAACAAAGAGATTGCCTTCCTCGAGGCCCAGATTTACGAATATGTGGAGATCCTCGGGGTAAGTTTATTTAGACTTGTGTATCTGCTGATAGAAAAAGTAATTGCTTTGTGGCCTTGAGTAAGGCAGCACAAAGCCCGCAGATGTGTGTTTACATCATGCTACAACAGCAGTGTGTGTGTGTGTTTCCAATGTCAGGTCAGCATTTTCTGTTGACTGGCAAATGTTACTTTCTGCGTCAGGTCAGTGTCGTGATGTTCTGCTGTGCCTGTTGGACTGATGTTATTCTTGCAGATATTTCTTATTCTATGTGATGGTAGCAAATAAAAATTGATTGTATGTCAGCAGATCAAACAGGGAGTGATAGAAAATTTTAACAAATGTGGGGAAAAAAAGATTTGCAGAGTTCACTCTGGTATTAGTTTAGCATGGAGAAAACCCAGTGACTTCGAGATCTAGCCATTACATGAGCTATCTTTATATCTACCATCAAGAACTTCATACTGTTCGGTTTAATGACAATGTTGGGTGAGCTGTGAGAGGTTTTGATCCTTTGTAATAGAGCCTTATGGGGTTGTTTTGCCAAGAGAATTGCTCACATATTTCTCACATATCAGGCAACATTCTATGTTGTGTTTAACAGGTTTATTAAAAAAAAAAACTATGTTGTGTTACTAGTATTAATGGAGTTGTGTGAGATGTGTCCAACAGGTGTATAAAGGTACCTGTGTGATTGATGTTGATGGAGCTGATGTGATGTGTGTATTTCATGATTGTGAACGACAGGAGCAGAGGCAGTTGACGCATGAGAATGTTCAGAGGAAGCAGGCCCGCACAGGTGAGGAGCGTGACGAAGAGGACGAGGAGCAACCAAGCGAGAGTGAGAGCGAAGATGAGGACAACGAGATCATCTACAACCCCAAGAACCTGCCCCTGGGTTGGGACGGCAAGGTCAGACATCATGGTGGCCGTGCCTGATGTTTAAATAAATAAGGGAGTTTATAAGAGCTGTAGTCTTTCCCCACACTGTGGGGGCAACCTCATAGCACACAGTTTCAATTTCAGCATGAGGTTCATTCTTATTCCCGTGCCTCTCACTAGCTTTCTCATACTCAATTCCTGCCAACTGTCCCCAGTACAGACAAAGGAAAGCAGAAATGAATGTAAAAGGACTGGAGAGAAATAATTACTTGACCAAAGGCTCATTTTTGTGTTTTGAGTGTATTGAGTAAATTCTTTCTGCTATCTCTCTCTGTCTCTGTCTCTCTCTCTCTCTCTCTCAACTCTAGCCCATCCCATACTGGCTCTATAAGCTCCATGGTCTAAACATCAACTACAACTGTGAGATCTGTGGAAACTACACGTACCGCGGACCCAAGGCTTTCCAGAGACATTTTGCAGTGAGTTCCTGACCTTTCTATGCTCTCCACATAGAGATTATGAAATTGTATTTTTTTTAGCTTTGTAACCAGATAGAGGCACTAGAGTTTATCTGGTCTTAATCTGACTTGGATCCAGGAGGTTCAGGCCAAATCCTAGCAGGATGCGTTCCAGATTCAGCAGATTTTTTTATTGTTTCGGTCAATATGCTACTTAATATACGTGTTTGAGTGGCGTCTTTCCCAGAATATCCCCACCCATGCTTCTAGTACCAACAGAAATGATATGAATCTTCAGTGGGACTCAGCAGTAATGTAATGATCAATGCTAATTACAGCACTACTAAATATGTGCATTGTGAGTGAGTCTAGACTATGAACAAACAACACCAAAACATGCACCTTTTGTAATTACAATTGGCTTTGTTAACAAATTGATAGTTATTTATTTTTAAGAGACCTTTATTGCAATTTGACATGAAGAATGACTTGACATTGAGATGTGAAGTGCCTTCCCTTCGTGTTATTCTTCTCAGGAGTGGCGTCACGCCCACGGAATGCGTTGCCTGGGCATCCCCAACACGGCTCACTTTGCCAACGTCACCCAGATTGAAGATGCTGTCTCACGTGAGTATCCTACTATTGCACGGCACCAGTGTATAGATAAACATTCCTGTTGTCTACTGCTTTATGTTATTGATGAGGCTCTGTGAGAGGTCCCCAACCAGTAACACAAAGCATTTAACACATTTTTTTTTCATATATACATTATATATGAAATACTGTATAAACACACAAACCATGAATACAAATGCTGTTGGTCTATTGAATGGTCTAATGCTTTCATTTTTCCTGATTGATGTTCTTGTTTTTTCAAACTGCTGTTAACAGTGTGGGCCAAGCTGAAGTCACAGAAGGCATCTGAGAGGTGGCAGCCAGACACAGAGGTAGGCGGAGCATTGCTGTTATTTATGTATTGTTAAAGCGGACGAAAGTTAAATTTCTATTCTATACATTCTGTTGAACAAGGTACAGAGCTCAGTTCATTCATTCTATTCAGGCCTGATAGTAATCTGGCGTAACAGCATGACCAAAAAAAGCGTTAACTTTCAACCACACACTACTAGCCAATTGGAAATAATGTGGGGGCGGGCCTTGGGTCTTGGCGAAACCTGATTAAATGAGATCCAGTAATCACTCGTGCTGTTGAATGTTTGTGGTACAGGCACAAATATGTTTCTGATGTGCACAAATAATTTCTAAAAATTTCTTGCATTTTAGTATATGATATGCTTTGCCTCTAAGTTACATGCACACGCATGCATATGCCCTGACACACTACAGGCAGGCTATATTATTGTGTAATTGACAGAAATGACCAAGGTAGCTATGTGTTAAAAGTGCATCACATACATAATGCCCCTCGCCACTGCCTACCTCCTGAGTATGGAGTTCAGGCTCAGACCTTCTCTATGTCACCTTTAAGTAATGCAACAATAGTTCATGATGAGTGTGTCGGAAATTAAAATGTTTGGAGAGAGCAAGCCTGTTAAATCAACCTATTGTGACCTGTATTTTGCAAATGCAAATCGGAAGTTGTATTTGTTAATGTTAGTTGGCTTTGGACTGGAGGGTGCACAAATACTCAGTGCAATAGCCTTAGATTAGTCTGTCCTTCTGTTATGTCTTGTTGACCATAATCTCATAATCGGTTGGCTTCACTCTTGCAGGAAGAGTATGAGGATTCGAGCGGAAACGTGGTCAACAAGAAGACCTATGAGGATCTGAAGAGACAGGGTCTGCTGTAAAGAAAACAAGACAAATTGAACACAAATGACAACCAGGACAGATAATTTTACAGAGGAAATTAAGACAAAGTAAACGCAGTACAGCATTCATGCAGGGACGATGTCCTCTGTAAAGGAAAGTGGACTAAATACAGATCCACAGATGGACGTGCCCATGACCTTTCCGGAACTTCTGGGTCTTACATTGAAATATCCATCCGTCATCTCTGATGCCATTTTGCTGTGACCACAAGTTGATTTATATGTCTTTTTAAGGATTTATTTCTGTGTTGTTTTTATGAGTAGTGGTCTCTCTCTTCCATTCCTTTTCTGTAGCTCCTGTAAGATGAGGATATGTTTGTAAATGACAATTTGCTACATTTAATAAATTTTCTGTATTCTTCACCTTGACCTGTTTCTGTGTCTCTGAACTATTCTAAATTCAGTTTACGGGTTGAATAGTGTCTTGTGCTGTAATTTCATTATAATCAACATTAATGCAGCGATTTGAGGCAAAAATAGAAAACTTCAAAATACTCGTGTTAATATATATATTAAATACTGGCAACATACGTTTGAATTTCAACAATCTTTTATCTTCATCAGGGCTTTTGAATTATCATTTTGCAAAAAGTTTTCTTTTTTTGCAATGTATTAGAAGCACTTCTTTGTTGAGCTACCTGTTTTTACTCAGTTTGACCCAGTGAAGCCACCCCTTTTCTCATTTTGCTATGAATTTATGCAGTGAGTTGTTTGCCAGCCTGTTCTTTGGACTATGTCATATTTATAGCAATAATGAGGAATTTATATCACACTAACCTTTAAAACCATCATGGTGTACATGCTATAAAACCATATGGTATACTTACACCTTGTGTATGCTATAATCTTGCAGTTATTCACAACTCTTCAATCTTGAACTGTTGTACTGATATTGGGGTTGATTTAATTTTGAGTGAAACGGCAAAATATTCAGAGCAACTCACAGTACAAACTTGGCCTCTTCCACATCTTCCCCTTTGTGTTGTCCTTGCCAATCTCTGATAGCGTGTGTTTTTTCATGTAATTGTCTAGGGATGTCCCTCCATGTAATTAAAAACAGGACAGCTAGCCAAACAAGCTCATAAGGAAGAAGAGGAGTGGTACAGAGCTGTACACCACCATTCCATCGTGCAGCTCCTTGCTTTGTGGCATCACTGAAGTGGCATCTGGTAAGACATACGATGAAATAAAAATGATTTAAGGTTTAAACAAGCAGTAGAGTCTCCTGGCATTAGGCAGCCCTGTTTATGAAAGACGGAGCAAGTGTTAGAGATTTAAGACTGAAAGCAAGACAGGATGCTGTTAACTTTATGAGGTTGTATGTCTATGCCAGTGACATTTTGTAAATTTGATTTTAGCATGCATAGAAGATTGATGCACTCCTGTGAGGATTTCTGAGTTATTTAAAAAACTTCTGAGGAAGTATCGTTGCCTTTCATTTAAAGCCACTGGGGATGGCAGACAAATTGGCACAAAGTATGAAAAGCAGTAATGCAGACTTTTATTTGAATTGCTAAGTCATTAAACTTTCTTGGAATGAGAGGATTTGATTAAGCAAAGCAGGCCAGTTGTCATTAGCTTTGCCCTCTCACAAGTTCTTTGATGTGGCCGAACATCCCAAGTGAATATAGTGGTTTGCATAAAAGACATGCTGCCTGGGTTGAGCTCATGTCTCTTAGGGACAGGCTTACCAAACAACTGTGACTGTTAATTGCTCCAAGGTGTTCTGGCAAGTGTAGTACATCAACATTTGTCTTTTGTGTACCAGTCCAATTATGTAAAACACACACAGACACACAAGGGAATGCTGAGTAAGCAATTTTAGCACTATTTTTTTGTGGGGGTTAAGAGGAAGGTTAATTGCTTTAATAAGAATCATTTTATACTTTTTATTTTTACTTTCACCTCTCGTAGTGTTATTTCAGATCAAGTAATGAGACACATTAAAGGCATAAAGTTTTATCTGATCTGTCACTTTCAGATTTATTTCAGTGTGTCTATCTCTCAAAGTGAAGATGGTTGAATTCCTTCTCAGTGAGTATTTCAAGGTTGAATTCACCATTGCTGCCATAGTGTTTATGCCACATTGCTTTTATAGACTTTATAACAATGTATCATTTGAATGAATTGTCTGAATTATTTTCAGTTTTTCTGTCGCTGGAGATGGCCACGGGTCTTGAGTACTTTGTCCAGACATACAGCAGGGAACGAGTACGCTCTGAGGTGGCAATTACAGTATCTCTATTTTTAGATGTGTGCTCTCTAAAAGGTCTATGTTCTAGCATTAGTCCTTAATTGGTACACTTAGGTTTGTAGAGGTAGACCATATTACAGTTATTTCAATGTAGCGTGCTAGCACATACACAACACATTACAAACCCACCACAAGGCTATTTTTGATCAGTAATTTGATCAGCAGTGTTGTGCATAACATAGTATAATAACACTGGTGTTTGATTTGCTGTTATATGTCTGATAGGAGCACGTCTCTAGTGATGAATATTTCAAGTTCACCCCAAACTACCCAGTAAAAGATCTGATCATGGCAACCGCAACTGTGCACAGCTCTACCAGTGATAAAATAACTGCTCTGGACCACAGGACCACATCTACCAGTAAGACGGAACTTAATCCAAGTTCTGTAGAATCCTACATACAGAAAGAGACTGCTGAGTTGCCATCAACAGCTACAGAGACACTTCCCAACATGAGCACAAGCCTCGATGAAGACTTTTCCACTAAAATTCACAATCCAGGTAAATGCTAAAATTCAATCCAGGTCCCATTCAAAGTATGCCTATGAAGCTATTGTGTACCTGGTGCAATGTTAGTTATCTTGAACTGAAATTGCTGTTGAAGTAGTGCTGTGGATGACTTTATTAACAGTTACGGGATCTCCGTATGAGTCTGCTCACACCACATCAAAGAATCTGCAGCTGCAAAATGTTTCCACCACAGTAAGTGATCTCTATTCATGAACAATCACTGCCCCAAAAGTAAGTCATGCAAACAAGAAGAGTACTGTTTGCCTGTGTTGGTATGCGTCTTGCCTTGGCTTGTGTTCTGACCAATTTTGTGGTCTATGCCATGTCTTGTTCCCCAGGTGAATGTGTGTAAGACATTTACCTGCATTGGCCAGAGGTGCTTTCGAAACATAAAAGCCACAGTGGAGCCTTGTAAGATGGAAGAGAATTTCTGTGAAGTACGATTACATCTCAGAGTATAACGACAAATCATTCAACAGTATTTTCCTATAGAAAACATGTGAAGTCAGATGTCAGGCACTACACAATACATTGTTTGACCTTTGATCTTATGACATTGAACTCACAAGTTTTAGAGAGATGTTTTAAAACGGAAGTTAGAACACTACTGATTCATCCATCCTTGTCATCTGGTTTTTTTTTTTTCTCAGCTAAAGCGGACACTTCGCCGGGTCACCTGGATTGAGTATGAGACCACCTGGGCAGCAGGCTGCAGCACTGGGTGCAGACGTGCAGGGTCTTGCTACTCCCCATACAAATACAGCTGCTACCAGGAGTGCTGTGAAGCCGGCACCACTTCCTGCCTCAAGCTGGATGGGTTCCTGCACTTGCCCTCAAGTGCTGCCTCTGTGACTTCTATCTCGTCTCTGGTGGTGCTACTGAACGTCATCTCCCTGACCTTCAGTCTGCTCAGAGCATTCTTCCATCTTTTGTCTTAGATGATGCTGTGATGGTCCATTAGGGCCTAAGGCTGCAGTTCTGTTTTGCAGTGCAGTTTGAGTGGTTTGAGTCTGGCGCCGTGGTTTCAGAGGAAGCACTATTAATTTGCCACTGAGGTCACACTTCCTCATCATTTGTCATGACTGTCTCAAGGACTTTTGAATTCTGGGCAATCTGATGTAGGTGGACACATCTGTTGTTAGCTCAGGTCATATTCCTTTTTATGACATGCATACAATTTCTTCTTGCCTTCTCAAGATGAGGACCTTGCAACGGATCTTGGTGATGGAGTTAACCAAGTGAGTGGAGTCAGTCGTCTTACACATCTAGCTCTCTTACATCCCAATTTATATTTACCTTTTACAAAATATGCTGACACATGAAGTACCATTAATATTCTCAACTGCTGAATCTCAACAAAGTGTGTTTATTGCTTGACTTTTAATATTGTAGACTTCATATTGTCGGATTTCACCACAAGATGGTGCCATTGTTTGAATCTTGTCTTTTAGAAGAAATAAAGAAACAAAGCAGTAAAAAATTTCATTTCCTTCATCTTTTCCTCCATCTTTCCACGTCTATCTAGAACATTCCTGTTTGTAGGAACCCAGGTTATTTCATTATTCACAAGTAACATTTTAGGTTGTTTATACAGGTGCAAAAGGACTTCTCAAATACGATTGTTTTTTAAAGATTTGACTGGATGAAGGAAGATATAAAAACAGATCATGATTTGTAGTGAAAACTGATTCTTGCTGGGCTGCATATACTGCCATCTTGGTGACTTCAGTTAAAAAAAAAATAGTGTAAAACTCCCAGAGCGTTTTTGATCATCACTAATTAAAGAATGGTGGTCTAGAACGTGTCACTTTTGCTCTGCGCAGCTGGTGACACCCTAAAGTGATGCTAGTGTCAACTAGCCCTTATGCCTATAGCAGGAAAAAGCACTGATAGTGTGTGAAGAAATATTATGGAAAATTAGGCTTCTAAGATTAAGCACTATCAAAAGTTCATGGGCGCTCAGCTCAAGGTCTCAAAAAATTAATACTTCATATTTAGATTAAAACCGTCTTGAATAATCGTTTTCTGTGTCAGGCGGCCACTGTATCCAAAAAGCCTTGTCAGTGCAAAATATTACATTCACTTGGCTTGTACCTCTGAGATGACAATGAGAAAAATGACCAACCTTGCTCAGGAAATTTGCAAGATCGGGAAAGCTTGCAATGTAAAAAAAGATAGTTTAGCAATTGTAGGAGTTTACAAACCTCAACAACCTCAACAAATTTTCAGGAGCTAAAACTGCTACCCACAACTAAGACCAGTTGAACGGTAACCATCTGGTGTCTAAAAAACGTAGTTTCTACACGTGTGAGTTCATGTGTTATCAGAAGCGTGCCCAATGCTTTGTGTAAATGGTAAATGCATGTCTACATTGTAGCCTACATGTAACAGTTTACTTGGATAATCTGCCCACAAAGACTTAGACTTTGTTTAGGACTTTAAATATATTAGATACAATTGTTAAACAGTTACTTAACCTTGAACAAATCCAACCTAAAAACATTAACCTGTCTGTCATTAACAGACAGTTAGGCCCATTAACAATTTGAGCGCCTGTAGATAGTCTGTGGATATAAATGAGTGAAGTGTGACTTATTTGATTATGGGAGATATTAACCACATTAGGGGAAAATGTATACCTGTGTCCCAGCTATATGATTAAATCACTTCAGGTATTTGGGGATGTTTATTCTATACCCAATTATTATCATCATTAATTGACTTGATGAATATCTCATATTATCAATTTAGACTTATGCAGTCATACATTTTCCTCAGAAAATCAAATCAACAGAAAAAAAGCACTGTAGCTTTTTCACCTGTGCTTCAGGCAGCCATATATTACAATACCATTGGTATGTCAAACTTCATAATATGTGGAGAAATATGCTGAAAAAAAAATCTCATTTTCAGAAGCCCTGGTAAACAAATCATTATCATCAATAGTGGCCACACAATGGCTGTGGGGGTGTTGTGCAAGACATTCTGCCCTCTGTTGAATGTCACTGAAGATCTGTAATAGATAGGCAATAAGGAGAGAGAGAGATGGGCTTGCAGACAGGGCTGTGAGACACAGCTGAGCCCCAGCACAGAGGTTGTTTGTGCCCCCCCCCCCCCCAACATACATACACACACATACACACATAAACACACACGATGAGCCTGATTGAGTCATTATGTTCCAAGGCCCTTTTCAAATGTCAGACGAGGATGTTTCATCTTTTTCTTCCGTAAACAGCTTCCTCGCTTCATCAAGATTGATGCTATCCGTCTGCTCAAGTAGTGGGCAGACAGGATTTTGTTTTTGGGAAGCTTTTTCAAACAAAGAAAACACCTGCCGAGAATGTTTCTTGACAAGGAACAATGCAAGTAATCAAATCATGAATATGCTGAACTGAATGATAGCTGAGAATGATAATTATCATCTTATTCATACTTCTCTGGGTGTTTATTTTCATGAATTATAACATAGGTTTGGTATTTACGATGTTTTTACATGAAACCTAAATTATCTTTGTTTGCATGAGTACTGCTGAGCATATTTAAAAAATATATATATTTTTTTTACTTTTTTTTTTACTTTTATTTTTTTTACTTATATTTTTATTCAATTCTTTTACTCCAGGTAGGACTGATAACACTGACTTACTTGGTCCCTGACCAAAATCCATATCTTGGATTGAATCTGTGAAAACAGTTCATTTTGAGTGGTGATTGTGGCACAGGTGGTAAAGATAGCGTTTGGCAACCGGAGGGCTCGAGCCCCACTCTGCCTGACCCCATCGATGTGTCCTTGAGCAAGACACTAAATCCCAAATTGCTCCTAGTGGCAGGTTGGCACCTTGCATGGCAGTCTCCGCCACCGGTGTGTGAATGCCTGTGTGTGAATGGGTGAATGTGAGACATACTCTGTAAAATGCTTTGAGTACTCGTAGGAGTAGCAAAGTGCTATATAAATGCAGTCCATTTACCATGATGGTATGCTTCACTAAGCACTGGTGGCCTTGGCACTTTCCTGTGTCACCGGACTGCTGCTGTGGCAACAACAATGTGGTGGAGGGGGTGACAACCAGTGCACTCCCAGGAGACATGCTGTGGTTCACACATCGTTGTGTGCAACCAGCGGGACTGTCAAAGTGTTTATTCACAGCCTCGAGGTCCTTGGACACATACAGTTGCATGTCTCAAAAAATATGTTAAAAGAAAATATGTGTGTCAATAGTAAATTGGCTATCAGAGACCAACTTATGGTAATGGTGAACAGGAATCATCTTTATTCTTCCAACTGTGTGCCAAGAGGGAGGGAAACATATTTCACAAGCACTATCTGACTCTTCCCTCCAGGTTGACCACACAGGAGGCCATTGGCTGAATATACAGTAAGTAGTATACTCTCAGTGTGATATTGTAATATACTATAGTAATTGTGTACAATAATATGTGGCGATCTGCATATCCATTTTGTTTTAGCCTTCCGCTCTCGGAGGACTAGGCCATGTTTGTGTAGACCATGTGCCTAACACTAAGGTCTGTCTGTGGTCAGTCCAGCTGTTTGTTGATTCTATTTTAGACTTGCACTGAAACTAGAGATGAGAGAGATGAACGAATTTGTTAGTACCCTGTAAAAGAATAAAGATTGCAGCTTATAAATGAGCCGTTTAAGTGCCTTTAAGCACATTTGCCAGTTTAAACTAAAGGTGTTGATGTCAGGATCCTGCCCATGGGAGCCCCACACAAAAACGTCTGGGACTGTTATTGTCCCTTATGTAACCCCATATTTGCTTATGGAGCTCAAAGAGATGTTTTCATCCCAAAGTGACTTATTGTCTGCTGAGTGCTATTTAGTGTCAGTGCTTGGGGCACCATGCACTATCATTTGCACAGCAAAGGACAGTTGCACAGGGAGCTACCCTGCACTTCTACACCAGTAGCATATCTCCATGTCGGTCTCCCGGTAGCAGTAGCATGTAATTTGGGTAGGTTTCATCTAATGCTCCCACAGTCGACTTACTTTCTCCTAATTACAGTCTGTTGTATAGTCCAGGGGTGTTCATTCATGTCTCTCATTCTCCCTTGCTGTGTTGGTGTGTTTGTGTGTGTATACTTGTGTGTGTGTTTGTGTGTGTGGATATGTGTGAGTCCGTGAGTGTGTTGTGTGTGTGTATGTGTGTACGATTTTATCAGAGCAGATTTAGACCGTGTGTGACTTCTGCTCCGCCGGTGACTCATGCTGCCTCTGCGGCTGTGAACACGGTCGGTTTGCGTGGCAGATCAATTGCGTGTCTGCAACCTCTCTCCGGCCACGACAGGAGCGGCTGTTGGCCTCTCCCGCCACGGCTGTTGCTGCTGCCGCATCACCTTATTCTGGCAGTCGATGTAATTAATTCCCTCTCTTTCTTTCTTTCTCTCTCTCCCTGCTCTCCACCCACCCCTCGTCCTCTTTCTCTCTTTTTTTTCTCCGGGTTACTAGTCACTTCCTTTTGTGTCTTTCTGTTGGACTATCACTAAGTCCCAGCAGCCTCCAGAGAGACTCCAGGAGCCAAAACAAAACAGAGTGCAATTACTTTTTCAAATAATCATATGTCAGTTTTAGAACATAATACAATGTGTTATTGTTATGGCACAATAAACATTATCACTGCAATGGACACAATAAACACAATAATCACAACAATAAACATTGTCATCATAATTAACAGTTTAAAGTAATCATGTAGCTTGTATAAAAAATACTAATAATAGTAATAGACTAAATAACTTTAATGGAGTTAGAACAATAGTACAACCATAAACAAATACAAAGGATGACTGTAAGGAGAATTAAAAAGGTACTCATGAGTAAGACACTTTTTGAAGATCTAAATACTGTCAGTAGAACATATATTAAAGCTAAATTAAGCTAAATCACTCCACTGAGGAGATATAACAGCCAAAAAGTCTCAACTGTGACCTTATATTGTTACTAGAGGACCAACACATATACTACTCGTCAGAGAACACCATAAATATTGTAGTCAGCCATCAGTACTGTATTCTCTGGGTATCAGAGAAAGATCCTCTTGGTGTTGTGAGTGCCTTACTGTATCATTTAAGTGAGGGGAACAAGAATAAAAATGCTCCATTGTTTGGATTTTGGGTATTTGTTTTTGTATTTGTTTATATTTGTTTATATTTTTGGAAGGACGGGGCCTCAGGCATAAAAGAGCCAAGCAGGAGGTTGGCTTGACAAAATGACCAGAGCTTGAACTCAGACCTGGGTCCCTGTGAGCAGTGGAACCACATGAGGTATGAAACACCAGCACTACCACCTTTTGGTTCCCCCACTGTGTGAACTTGACATTTTACTTGCTGACATTTGACATTTCTGCCACTGTGGTCCCTTATTCTGGCTCATTATGCTTGTGACACCCCTTGCATTCTCTGCAGGTGTGGAGTGAGAATACGGGAGAAAGACGAGACAGAAATGAGGAAAAAGGGATTTTGCATCTCCTGGAGACCTCTGCTGTGCTGCTTAGGGAGCATTTTTTCTTGTGTCCCTCCCCCACACAGAGCTGGCATCCAACACAGGTCAACACTCACTCATATGAAAGGTCAGACCTAGACACCCAGCTTACCTGCATAGGTTAACAGCCTGTGTTTTATGGAGAGTTATACATCCAGACCTCAGCGCTGTGCATCCTGACCCTGCTCACTCTCTCCCGATTCCCCCATGCCCCCCTTGGGACTACCTGAAGCTTTACCTGTAGGGCTCTGCCTGTGCAAAGCTTCTGTCTTATCCTCAGTGTCTGGGTAGAGGGAAAGCAAAGGCCAAGGCCAAGCTCTCACCTCATTCTCTCTAAGTCCCTGGGCTCCAGCAGCAGACACTGGAGCACTGAGGCGAGAGAATAGATTTCCTGTCTCTGCTTAACACTTGATTTGGTCTTGCTGCTGGTAACCTTCAAACCCAATGTATCCCAGTGAACATATGCACACATTGGACAAATCAGGTGGAACTGGCAGGGTGCCTCCCCCCCTTCTCCCCCCCCGACTCACCCAGCTAGAGTTCATTTCTCTCTCTGTGCTGCCATTTCATTATTTCTGGCCAGAGAGCCGTGCCGCGGTGCCTTAGCAGCAGCGGGCTATTCTCTTTTGTCCAGACTTAGGGGTTCATCAAAGACAGACCTCACACACACGCAGGCTCGGCCAGTTAAATGGGAGTCCTGGGAGGGGGTTGGGGTTGGTGCAGCCAGACAGTTCTCCACCACCATCACCATCGGTGACCTCGTCGACACATCCTCACTCACACCACAAAGTGGACTCTTGGGTGAGGGCACATCCGTTAGCAAGAGTGTCCCATTATTAATTACTGACTTCTTGTTAATTATGCAAATACTGACATCTGATTAATGGTGTTTCGACTGCACCCCTGGGTGGAGTGAAAGCTCCTTCCCAGCACTAGTTAGCAAACTGCACTTGATTATAGCAGGCACATTTTGATTAAATATTGGGTGAAAAATTGTCTGCCTAATACTGTAAATCTGTGAAGAAATTACCTGTCCAAAACAACTGTCTGGATGTGCTTTGTGTGGGTAAACATGCTCATTACTCTGGGGTTTCGAAATCAAATGTAGATGATTAGCCACTTGCTGAATTGGATTTTTTCTTCTCCACACAAAAAATAATATCAGGTAATTAAGCAGGCTATTGCATTCTTGTCTACACATCCCCAATACCTAACTGTCAGGTCAAGGTTTTTTTTCCTTTCAGGCACTCAGTCAATATTTACCCAAAGCACAACTTTTGTCTATTAGAGAAAATAATCATTAGCAGCGCTAATTTAATTTAAATTGTGGAGTGCTCTACATGCCTTTTCTTTTATATCAACTGCAGAACAAGAGCAGTAACCATAGAAGCCATGAGGCAACAGCAACCCCCTTTAGACACAGAGATGTTTTGGGCTGGGCAAGCAGGAGATGAAAGAACTCAGGCAAAACCATTTGTGGTCTCAAAACTTGAGCTCGATTTCCACTTAACTAGACTAATGTGGCCCTTCTGAAATGAAGTGTTAAAGTGCGTGTCTCACAAAATGCCTCCTGCCTCAATAAAATGAACCGCTGACATTCTCGCTGACTCAGAGGCCGAATGAGCAAGTGAGTGAGCAAGAGAGAAAATCAGGCACCAGGGCTGGAAACGTTTAAGCTTAAGTTAAGTTTTCCATCCTTCTTTCTACCCCTCCACATATTTATCACTCCCCTTTTTCCTTTCTCCCTATCACCTTCTCCAGACAACACACTGGACCTGGGGTGAGATTTCCAGAAAGCTCTATCTATCTATCTATCTATCTATCTATCTATCTATCTATCTATCTATCTATCTATCTATCTATCTATCTCCTTCACTCTTGCTCTTCTGTCTCATTCCCTCCCGTTCTCTTCTTTCTCCCTTTCTGCTCGGCCTTGCTCAGCTCTCTCCTCCTGCTAGGCCCATTTATTCAGGGCGCGCCACGTCAGCACAGTCTGATGAGGGCTATTTATCTACATCGAGCCGGCTGCTGAGAATCACGCACACTTTCTCTTTTCAGCTGCTATTTGTCATTTATGCCCCACTGTTTAACACTGGAGACCCAGGTC
This sequence comes from Tenualosa thibaudeaui, assembly GCA_027481765.1. Taxonomy (NCBI): domain Eukaryota; kingdom Metazoa; phylum Chordata; class Actinopteri; order Clupeiformes; family Clupeidae; genus Tenualosa; species Tenualosa thibaudeaui. The sequence goes on from JAIFZK010000011.1 coordinate 4,669,928, forward strand.
TCCCCTCTTTCTCTATCTGCCCATCACATACTCTCTCTCTCTCTATCTATCTAGCTAGTTAGCTAGCTATCTCTTTACAGTTTACCCCTGGAGCAGGAGGAGCTCTGAAATAGTGTGACCTGTGTTAAGGGGGGCCATACATCTCCAATGGACTGGCTAAGCAGTAAATGTGATCTGTGAAAGGGAGGGCGGGGGTGGGGGGTGCTAGATGAGCTGGTGTGTCCTCTGCGCCAGTGGGCTTTGAAGGAGACATGCAGGACGCTGCAGAGACAGAGAGTTGTCTATGGCCGGAGGAATGTTCCGCTGACACTGTGTGACTGGATGTATGTGGTTTAGTTTTTTTCTTTTGCAGTCAGTGTCTTTTATAGACTTCCATTTGAAACAAAAGAGCTAGTCTCAGTGTTTGCTGTTTATTGGTATTCTGACATATATCTGAATACTGAACCCCCCACTGAACCTCATATTACACTTTGCTGCCATAGCCCTTGGACTGCACATCTGTACATCTGTATATACTTAATACATCTGTACATAACGATCTCTATAGCACATCTGTATATTGCCCTTTATATTGAATCTATATAGCACATCTGTATATTGTCCTTCATACTGAATCTATATAGCACATCTGTATATTGCCCTTCATATTGAATCTATATAGCATCTGTATATTACCCTTATTATCTCTTCACCTTACATGTATATTGCTCTTCTGCCTAATTATTATTCTGCCTATTTATTATTACTACTCTTATCTGAATATAATTTGCTCTTTAACTGTACATACTGCATATACTGTATATACTGCACTTGCTGCTCTTTGCACTTCTGATTAGATGCCAAACCTCATTTCGTTACCTGTATTTATTCATGAGTAATGACAATAAAGTTGAATCTAATCTACATACACCCAAATACATAAGGATTACCTGGAAATACTGTAGATATTGAAATATTAAATAATGTAAATTGTGAAATGTTAAAAGTTTAATTGTAGATTTAGGTAAGACTTCAAACTGAAGCAACTGGGGTCAAATACAAGAGGAGTGCATCTACACTTGTCTTGGATGGGGGGTGTATGTTATTTTAGGTGTCATTACTATTGCTACTGTTAAGGTGCTTACACGTGATCACCGTCAAACGCTACCGGTGCACGTTGGCCAATTGTTTTTTTCTATGGAGAGGCGTTAACCCCTGTTAACCCCGTCTTGAAGTCGTGTTGTGGCTGGTGGCAGCAAATTTGTTGAACTTTGACCCTGGTTGGCACTGACCTTTTAGCATTGCTGCAGTGTTTTTTAGCATATACAAACTAGCATGCTATTTCTTTTATGTTACGGCTCTTGCAGCCTCCTTTATATTAGTCCAATGCAAAATTGTCATTTTGGATCAAGTGTTGCGGCAAGCACAAGTTAAGCTTTTCAACAGTCATGAGACCAGCCTACTCCATTCCTTGTGATCTTGTACTACATGTCTCTTAAAACCAACGGAAAACATGTTCAAAGACAGAAATAAATGCCTGCTGTGCTGAGGTTGTTCTGGTGAAGACAGTGCTTTTATGTTTAGATAATGACACATCCTGCCAGCTCACCTAAATGCGTCTATGTGTCTTGTCACTCTCTCTCTCTCTATGTGTGTGTGTGTGTGTGTGTGTGTCCATGCATGTGTGTAAATGTCAACGGAACAATATAAACTCGCATTCCCAACTGTTTGCCTCTGTGAAACCATTATTAGAAACATCTAGAAAACTGGGACACTTCTTATTCAGTGAACCAAGTTTGAACCTCAGAACACTTCGCCCACCCAGGTCTCGAAGGTAGAGAGAGTTCATTTGATTGGATGTTGTCAGAACAAGAATCAAGAGGAAAAAAAATACAGTTGTCCCAGATTATGTCCCTGCTCTACATCCTTTTCTTGTGCCATCCCAGTGACTGCACACTACACTTCACTCTGGAGCACATCTCTGTCTGGTGTTTCCCACAGAAAATTCTCTCTTACCTAATATGTGTTTCCTGGGGTAGGTGCTCCCACACCCAGTGCCCTAGATAGCAGGCCTTGAGTGACATTGGGCAATCTAAGGTCAACTTGGGGAACTTACTTACTTGAAAAATAGTCTAGTATTCTAGAAGGCTAGCCTTAATTCACATGGACAATGTTGGAGTGGGGTGTGTAGGTATATGTGGGTGTGGGTGTGGGTGTGGGTGTGGGTGTGTGTGTGTGGGGGCTTCTATTTTTACTGGAACAAATTTTGATAATGACAGGAGAAAGGCACAGTCTCCTGTGAAATGTCTTTCCTGGCGGTGGTGGATGTGGGATCACTCTTGTTCCCTGTACAGCCTCAATGCTGCCCAGGGCTCTTGCTGTCTTCCCAGTCTCAGGTCACTGGGACTAATGTGAGAGCACACACACACACACACACACACACACACACACACACACACACACACACACACACACACACACACACACACACACACACAGTGCATGTGGCTTCATGGTTTCTTTGCATTCATGTCTTGGCCTGATCTAATAGGGATGAAAGCTCTCAGCCTGTGGCTGGCTGCAGATCTAAAGGATCAGGCGGCCAATGGAGGCACCTTCTCTAGACAGAAGACTGGGATGAGGTTTCTGGAAAGCACTAGTAACAGAGCTGGAAAGTTTTTTCTTTTCTCTGCTTCCCATAAATGCTACAATCCACTAAATGTTAATTTAAGTCTATATCTCATACATCATGCATACAAGCTTTGGTAACCATAACTTTATTCATTCATGCCAGTACAACAGCATTTGATATTCATTGAGAGAGAGAGAGAGAGAGAATGGTCATGAAAACAAAAGCTATTGAATATACTTCAACAGAGAGGGAAAGAAAAAGTGAAAGAAAGAGTGTGTGTGTGTGTGTTTAGGTCCATTACTCTAATGATTTCTCTCTTGTCATTTACAATGGTGGTTTGACAATAATGTTTTCAGGGAAAGCACCCCAGCTGTGGAACCAAAGACAAAGACAAGTTGCCCAGTTGAAACCTAGAGGCAGCAGGTGAACCACTGCTCATGTGTGTGTGAAGTGCTGTCAGGTAGTGTGAGTCCTTGTTCTACCCCTCACAGATTCTTCCACATTGTCTCAGCAGCCTCTTCTCACCGGCTTTCACAAACATTTTGAGGAGGACTGTGAACGTGGACAGTGAGAGTACGTCTCCCCATTCGGAACAGCCCTTTTGAAGCAGTTAGAAATTCTGCCCAGGCTCTCGGCTCTCTGCCCCACCCTCTCTCCAACCTCCAACCCTCCCCTTCTTCTCATCTCCACACTTCAACAGTGATTGATGGTCTTCCAGAAGCTTTTGGAGCTTCTGAATACTGCCCCCCACCACACACACACACACACACACACACACACACACACACACACACACACACACATGTTCCTAGAATTGCCATATGGGCTGGCACCAGAGGCTGTGCCAACAATTCTTCTATGACATTATTTACAGGCCAGCATACCTTTCCCTGAAGGCCCAAAGGATTTACATTCAAAAGCTAGTGTTTCCTTTCCTGCTGAAATGTGCATAATAGTTTCATGTTTACAGTAAAACTGCACTCTAAGGTGTATGAATAGTCTCCATCGCTTACTTCCACCTCAACTAGATGTCCAATCTGCTTCTACTGCAACTACAGGGATGAAAGTTGATGTAATAGGTGTACATGTAGTCACAGTAAATTCACCTTTTGCGATGTTAAAACACACAACCACATCATAGAAAAGCATGCCAAGAAGTTTATAAACATCTAATAAATATGTCATAAATGTGTAATTGCAGATGCTTCATAGAGGTACTAGTCTCAGTGGCAGTTAATGTGCAATGTGTTTGAAGATTCTGTATTCATCCAGGTCATGGTAGTTAATGTGCAGTGATTTCATAATGTCAATTTACCATTGTTTGCAGATGCTATGTCAATGCTGCTTATGTCAGAGATGTCATGATGGTATATGACATAGCATGTTAGATGTCATAATGAGTTCTCGTTACATCACTCTTGTCCTGGCTATTCCTGATAATATTGATATGATGCTGTTGTGTCATTTGACACAGATTGTTAAAACCAACATTACACCACAAATGACCACATACTTGGAAGTGGATTTACTGTGCTTCTTGTATACTCTTCAGTCATATTCATCTAATCTAAAGTTCCTATGATATGGTTTGATACACAGGTGTGGTATAGAGAGGTGGTGATATGTGGGTGGGAAGGGCGTGGAGTGAGTGTGGGATAACGCAGCCGTAATCTCCTAAAAAAGGTTTCTGCTTCACACCACATTATAGTCAAGCAACTTCGACATTCCTGGCAATATACTACGGGACCATGAAATCCAATCTCATTAAATGGCAGAGCGATTACATTTGCCATTTTGCATTTTATGTCACAAACAAATTAGAAACACTTTCCCAGTCAAGGTCATTTTGCGTGTGGGTGAGCCAATCCCTTTCCACTTTTTTCATCCAGTACGGTATTAGTCTCCCTTCATTCTCCCTGTTCTTTTCCATCTTAATGGAAAAAAGAGAAATAAAACCCACTCCTCTCTGTACCAAGGCTTGTGTAATTAGAACTGTGGAAGCCAGTCCTCAAATCATCCGGACGCACTGGAGCTCGTCCAACGCAAAGGCTGGTTGACCTTCAGAGGCTTTTAATTAAACAAATCTGCCGTTTTGCCAAAGGCTGTTGACATTCAGCGTTAATTATGTGACCAGCGCGTGCTGTATTTCTGCATACTAGTGGCACTCTGGCTCTGAAACACACAGAACGCGTCCAGGCCCTGCAACAACAGAGGAGGACAAAGTTCCAGGGGTGGTGGCCTTGTACAGTTGGCCAGGTGAACCATGCAAGCACACTAAGGGACTGACAAGATGCGGTTATCTAGTGTTATTGGTTGAGAGTCTGATGTGCCATTACAGAAAATTTTATTATTTTTGTAAACCATGGGTGGTAATAATTACGATGTAATAATAGGGGGCTAATTGTGAGGTCACAATGCACCAGAACTAATGATGGCAATGCAAACTCATAGTTCTAATGCTTCTGTAGTTGAACACATAAATGCAAAGGTGTATAATATCCTAATTATGCTGTCACAATAATTGCATATGCATATGTGTATATGTGTATGTATTGTACGTATGTATGTCCTGTAGTGATGGGTGGATGGGTGTGTTTGTCTGTGTGGGTGTACATGAGAGAGAGAGCAAAAGACGGTGTTATTGTATGTATATGTGTGCTTGTGTTAGTGTTAGTGTTTGTGTGAGTGTGTGTGTGTGAACAAATGAACAGATGCACCTCTCTGAGTTGCCAGCTCCAGCAGATTGGTTTCTGCCTGCCTGTTACTATCATCATCATCAGGCAGGAGGAGCTGCATCAATGCCATTGTTCCCGCATTGGACCTGAGCTATCACCACAGCCCAGCCCTGACACAAGCTTCACAGCTCGCTCTCCTCATCTAAGCAATATACCAAACAGCAGCACAGCTCAGTGCATTGCTGTCTGCTACCCTCATAGAAGACTTCTGCTATCACTGTAATCCCACTTCATAGTGCTCTTGTTTCTTACCCATTGTTCTCTCGTTTCTCAAGCAACCCATTAACAAGACAATCTGCAATGCCACCTATGGAGTTATCAATCACATATACAGCTGTATAGTAGGATATGCTCACTATAATAAACACAAATAATTCACATTTCCCTCTCCTCACACAACAAAACAGCAGTACAGTGTCTTTGACAATCACTTGACAGTTCCCTCTCCTCTTCCAAATTACCTACTAACAGTCTACAATGATGCTAGTGTCATAACACAGGTATACTTCATAGGGCCCTCATAGCCAGTTAACACAGATCAGATACATTAAGGGTGGTGGTGGTGGCGGTTAGGGAACTTGGTTAGCATGCTAGTAGTCTGGAAAATTGTTGGTTCAAATTCTGGCTGCCACCATTGTGCCCTTGAGCAAGGCACTTAACCCTTAGTTGCTAAAGGGTGAATTTTGATGAACTTCAAAACTCTACTTGGATTGATTTGGCTTGATTTGGAATGATTTGGCTTGATTTGAAAAACATTCAAATTGCAGCTTGATAGAGATTACTTGTAAAATATTACAAAAACTTAATTTTGGCATATTTCTGAACAAAGGACTTGGAGGGCTTTGCATCTGAACTCTTCATAGACACATACTGTACATTAGAGACAACATTATACATATAGGCACATCTCTACATAATGTGCCTGTATGTATTTTGTTGTCTCTATTGTACAGATATGGGTAATAGTATAATAGTAGCACAGGTAACAGTACCATAAGTAAAGTATACTACCAAGATACAGCTCAACTCTTCCCTCAATGTTTATTTTAAAATACATATTCTGAACTCACATTCTCTCATTCATAAAAGCAGAGTGAATTTGCACTTTGAGTTAGTGTCAACAGAACATTACTGAGTGTTTTTCAAGGTCGCTTGAAATTCCATCTATTGAGAAGCTGGAAACATTCACCTTCATATAAAAAATAACTCAAACACTAAATTCTGGGAACTCTTTTAATATTTACCACCTTGTTCACTTCCGCCTTCTAAGGAGTTTGGCTGGCCTTCGTTATACGCTTTGTCACTCTCTGCATTTGGGCTTCATGTCTATACCCTAATCTGCTTGGCAGTCTATGCACCACCTGACTGATGGAGCAGGCAGGCCAGTGATCTTAACTTCCTGCTGCTGCTCCCTGAAGTCTGAAAAAAAAAATCTATTAGTGCCATACAGACTTAGACCCGACTTACTGACATTTTTAACATATTCTCCCACAAAATTTAAATATAGATGAAAGAATAATCTGTATTAATATATAAAATTTCACTTATTCTCAGTTTTTTGCCATTTTCTTATATGATGGCAAAGTTCAGTAAACATTTAATATAATACTATAACAGATTTTGCAGACAGAAAAGTGACATAATTTCCTTGTACTCATTCATGCATGTATGCATCCATACATATAATATATTTATATCTATGTATAGGTACAACACAGTACCATCTAATGCCATAGTTGATCTAGTAATGGTCTAAGTGAGACCCACGTCTCCCTCAGTAACTGAAGAAGCTGATAAAAAAGGTGTCTTTGAGAAGAACAATTCACTGAGCCTCTAAGAGAAAATTTAATTTTACGAAGCTTCAAAAAGGCCACACAGCCACAAAGAATAAGACTGGGGATTTATCAGAGAGCAATTTTATATGGCTTCTTAATAAAGATTAAAATGAAAGATCATTTGTTTGGTGGCCATTGAGGTTATACTTTATTTATTTATGGTTCTACAAACTTCACTGAGAGACAAAACTGACAGAAAAGAATGCTTCTGATTCTAATTCAGATTTTTATCAAACTGACTCTGATTCTGATTCTATTTAAGCAAAGGGCAGCTATACAGCTCTGCTCAAAAGTGTATCATAACATCTATCACATTTACTGACTAGCATGCACTGGGTGCATCTGGGTAAGCTTCAGCAGGTCTGGACGTGCATAAAGACTAACTAAATAAAAGTTTCCTCTTCAAGCACACATAATTTGATTTTATTTGATAACAGCATTCAAATTCCTGTTTGATAGAGATTACTTGTAAAATATTATAAAAACAACTTGGCTTGGAGGGCTTTGCATCTGAACTCTTCATATATAGGGTCTCTTCAAGCACACATAATAGGGTGCTCAATTAACTGTACGGCTACCAAAGTGTGGGCAACTGATTTAAAAGCCCTGATCATTTTGTGTTGCTCCTACCCCATGGTTTCCATCATGTGTTCCTCTCTGTCTTCATTTCAAATAGATCTGTGACCAATCAGGAACACACACAAAGATGCAGATAAAGACCTTCCTTACTGAACACTGACTGTCTTAGCTCATTTGTCCCATTATTTTCATATTGATATACATCTGCAAATCATGGCCGGTCTGATCCTCTCCATGTCCAGCCTATGTGGTGATCACAGTGGTAACTTCACAACAGAATACAGAATACTCAACTCCCTGTCCTGCAAGACATCTATTCAAGAAGAGTACTTCTAAGGGCCCAAAAGACTCTTGTCATCCTAATAATGGACTGTTCAAACCACTGAGGTCAAAAAGACACCTTTGTTGCAGAACTGAGAAACTCAGGAAGTTTCTAACCTTGCCATGCCACTTCTTACAGCACACTGATTATCCCCCCCACACCAACAGACCACTGCTATTACCAGTAAGTGATGGCCTTCCCCTTACCCAAACACACACACACAGACAGACTCCCTCTAAGTACAATTCTTACACACACACATTCCACAACAACCATCACCTACGCCCGTCCTTGGGAGCCCCCTCCCCCCCCCCAACCCACCAAACACACACCCCCACACACCAATCCACTCCCTACTGCACTATATGCACTTTATCCCTCCCGTACTGCACTTTCTCACTGCATGTTTTACACTCAGTGACTCTATGCATGTGACAATAAATTTTCCATGTATCCGTGTATCCTTGTTTATTTCCTAGCATTATTCGCCCCTATTCCACACTAAAGACCACTGAGTTCCTGTGGTGTCCCCTGTGGGCTGGTAAGAAAAGTGTGACACAACACAAAAGCCTTATGCTAGCCAAGCTCCCGCTGGCAGCTACTGTGACAAGTTTGTGGGCAGGGAAGGACAGAACAGACCTTAAAACCTTTCCAGAAAACCTCTGTGACTTACGAATCAGAGTGGCATCGTAAATTGCCCTGTAAACCTAAATCGTTTTTTTTTTATGTGGCTGCTTGTTGTGCTGAGGGACTTGGGGCCCAAGGCTGATTTCAATAACAGTGGAATAAGCTCGAAAAAATAATAGCTGTTCAAAATAAACAAGGGCATACTTTCACCCACACAATTTATTCTGCAAGTGTCAAAAAAGGCGATTTTTATTCCCCGTCAAAGTTGCTTTCTCCAGAAAGAAATATTAGCCATTAGTTTGGTATGTGCCTGCTGCGAGAACCATGTCCCTGTCAGGTTTTGTTACAAAGCCAACTTATGTTTACTTGGCCACAGTCTGCGTTCCGAGAGCAATGTTCAGTACTTCCTACGGGTGAATGACAGTTTTTGTGCAAGACTCCAAAAGTGCACAAAGTGCATTAAGAGTCCCTTGTGGTGGCAAAGACAACTCTTCTTTTTGTGAAATTTCATTTAATTTTAACCCCCCTCTCTTCCACTATTATGCATTATTGAACAGGCAAAATGCACTGCAGCTTTTTTAGTGCACTTGAACTCCGAGGGAAAACATTTCCCCGCTGTCTTACCCCCAAGCTGCATTTAGATGGATTTCTTTACCATTCCTCTTCATCTTTTTCTGTTCTCTTTTAACTGTCAATTGGCTTCAGGTTTGACAATATTTTTCAAATAGTGCCTGAGGTTGATGTGGGAGTAGAAGAGATTCTCACCCATCCCCCAACCCGCTCTGTCACTCACTCCCACTCTCTGCCATTCTGTAATGGACATGTCGAACTCAAGTGTCTCCCGTCAGCTTGACGGAGGGCGATGCGGTACGAAGCGGAATTGAGGCGTGAACGTTGGGTTCAGAGAAAGTGGGACTGCCTCGGCTGACTCCCGTCGCCTCATCTGTCGTTTGCAATTTTCGTCCATCTCTCTGCACCCATCTCATCACAGGGCAACACACACACACACACACACACATACACACACGCCCTTCTTCCCGCTAGGCATACAACCATTATGAACCACCGCCATCACCTGCGATGAGACATCAGCAAGGACAGACCAGAGTGTGTGTGTGTGTGTGTGTGTGTGTCAAGGGTGTCGAGAGGGGAGCTGACATTTCTCAAGCCTGTGTGTCCGGTGTCAAACGATAGGCGAGGGTGACCAGGCGAGACAGCAGGTGGGTGGTGGTTGGGCAAAGGGGAATGAGGGTGAGGGAGAGAGTGGCTGGTCGGTCGGACGGACGGGTGAATGAGTGAACGAGGGAGAGGGCTCTTTGCAGGGTGGAGGAGGCTGAGGGTGGCATTCAACTGTCCTGAGGAATCTTTCTTGCCCCACTGCTTCTTAATTGACCTGTGCGTTTAAAGGGGGAACTCAGCTGTGGAGAGACAGCCGTGGGCACTCTGCTGGACAAAACAAACGCCTCTGCTTCTCTTCCACTGTGTGTCCTTAAACTCTTTAATACACACACACACACACACACAGAGCAAACATTCTCCCACACCACTCACACCTCCCCCACATGCTCCCATGGAGAGTGCTACAGAAGCAGCTATGAAGGCATGACCCAGTCATGTTTGTATTCCATGTTGAGCCTCAAAGGGGTACATGGTCTTTTAGTGGATTGGCGCTTTCTTTAGGTATATGTGAATGTGTGTATGTTTGTCTATCTGTATATGGGTGTGTATGTGCTCTATGTGCATGTGAGTGTGTGTGTGTGGATGTACATACTATGTACATACTGCATGCACATTTCTATGTGTGGACGTGCATAATGTACGTGCATTTGTGTGTGGATATCAATATGTGTGAATGTGTGTATGTGTTTGTCTATCTGTATATGGGTGTGTATGTGCTCTATGTGCATGTGTGTGTGTGTGCATGTGAGTGTGTGTGTGTCTGTTTACATACTGTATGTGCATTTCTATGTGTGGACGTGCATAATGTTGGTGCATTTGTGTGTGGATATCAATATGTGTGTCTGTGCAGTGTATGAACTGTATTGCGCACATCTGTCTGTATGTGTGTGTGTGTGTATGTGTGTGAGCATGGCATTGACAGAAGCTGGCAGGTTTCAAACTGCTGTCACAGCATTGGCAATCAGTCACTCTATGTGGAAGCGCTACTGCAGCCAAATGCCAACGAACCAGCTTGTGATTAATAACTCCCCACTGGATGGATACATGACCTGATCTCCATCATACAGCAGATCGTACCTCAGAGGGGAGAGGAAATTAGTTGCTCAGGGTCCTGTCAAGTTATAACGTCCATCATCAGTCATGTGTTCAGATTATAAGATAAAACATGCCTTGTAAAGATAAATGGCTATTCCAGTCACTGGAGAAATACACACACACACACACACACACACACACACATAAGCTATATGGCCAATTTCACAGAAAACCGACTTTTTGTCATGTCCATAATGCCATTAAAATGCCTTGGTTTTTGTATGAGGAGAATGAATATGTGAAATGGTTTGTATATCTTTATCATGTAAGTGATAAATAGCAAAAAAATAGCAAAATGCTCAAATTTTGTGTAATTATTCATAGTATACCAAAATGGCATTATTGGTGTTAGGGACATGACAAAAAGTTAATTTTCCATGGAGATACATATATATAAAATCCAGACCCATTCCAGATCACTATGACGTTGACTTCACACATGATTTATTTTGGTAATGTTTACCTTGCTACAAAAAGTAAAACATAATTACAATAAAATACGGTCCTCAAGAAAAAAAATGCTTCAGGACTGTATTAAAGGAGAAGTCTGTGATTCTGATCCTAAACACACGATTCAGTGAACTGTCCACTAGTCCACCAGAAATGTCCACTAGCTGTCCTTGCACTCCATTGTTTGTAAACAACCCTGATTCTGTAAACAGAAAACAAACACCATCCATAAAAAAAAATTTCCAATCCAGATGGAGCTTCAGGAGATTAAAAGAGAGTAAGTGTAACCCGATTGGCTTTTGAGCTCAGACATCTATTTGTTATAAAACTAACATCACAGACTGCACCTTTAAACTCCATTAGTGTATTGTCCATCTGCTGAAAAACAAAACCCAAACAATTATTCTCGGCAGCAGAAATACTACACGTAATACTGATATTCCCAATAAATGCAGGCCATAGTTAACACTGATTATTGAGCGGAGACAAAGTGTAGGTGATTCTGTTGAGCAGAATTATAAAATGGCATCTGTGACATTTGGAACTGCATTCTCAATAGAGAGCTATTAGCTGGTTATGCAACAACTCAAAGAGAAATGCAAAAGAGAGTGAGAGAGGGAGGCAGAGAAAGATAAAGTGAGAGTGTGTGAGAGGGAGAGGGAGAGAGAGAGACATTGAACCTTTACTCTAGCTGACTATAGCAACTGGCTGTTTATAGTGAAGTACAGAAGTGCAATAGGCATATAACTGTCCATGTTAGAAGAGCTGCCCAGATAGAATAGTCCATCATGGTCAAAGATAAAGTGACAGTTGTACAGTTTTGCAATTACTGTTCAGTCTTGCAATCTTAGAGGAACGCCACAAGATACACACGCCATGTACAGCACTCTGCACAGATACCCACAATGAACTCGACTGCACTTCACGGGCATAGGGCACGGGCATGGGCACAATATTTCACATGAGCCATTGCTCCTTCTCTTTGCTAAATTGTTCCGCCCATCGCCTGGTGATCTCTAGGTAGAGATCGGAATTGTGGGGCTTGTAGTCCAAGTAGAGCCGCGTGACCGTCTTCTTGGGCACAGCCCTCTCGATCTGCGTGCCCTCGTGCCACTCGTTGAAGGACGTGATGGTGATGACCTCAGGCCTGACCGAGAGCGCAGCCTGTAGCGATGTCTCGTAGTAGCGGCCGTTGACCCTGTTGCGGGTGTTGTGATTGTTCCAGGGCCGCACGGCGGTGTCTACGTAGCCTGGCCCAGCACTGGGCACGAACAGCAAGTTGTTGCCGTCGCAGAAGGCCTTGATGGCCTTCCAGTTTTGGTGAGACGAGCCGAACGAGAAGCCGTTGGAGGCAAAGTACGTGTACATGCCGTCAAAGCCCCCCGCCAGGATGTCGTGTTTGTGACGCTCCTCCACGATTAGGCCAATGAAGACCCCGTCGTACGGGGTGCCCCGCAGGCTGTGGGCCCCGCTAGAGGTCAAAAGGTCTGCCCAGGCCTCGGGAGGGGTCAGGTACGAGTCATAGATGTAGAAGAGAGGCAGAACTTTCCCTGTGTTGGACTTGAATCTATAGAAGGCTCCATGATTACCATACCTAGGAGAATTGATGGGAAGCATGAACATATACTATATGGACCACAAATGCATTACATTATGACATATTGAAATCAAGTTTTATAATAAAGTGATAAAGACATTATTACAGTGCAAATTACATAGACGACTGAAAAGATTTTGTAACATTTTGCCTTACATTTAAATAATCCTAAACAGAAATCAGACATTTACATTTAAATAATCATGTAAAAATATGTGTTCAATCATCACTTGCGCATCATATGAAATGTGCACACTAGCAAATGGGAACTAGAATATGGCTTTCATTACTGATCTATGCATATTAGCCTGTAATGTTTTCATCTCTTTCCAGATCTTTCCATAGGCAGATGGTTGTCAGTGGGTGAGATGGGAGCTGGCACTGGTAGTCTGACACGCGTGCCCGAGAAACAAACTCAGTTCAGCGTACAGGGATCTATCTTAAGTGTGACACTCCGCTTAGCGCAACCACCATCAATTAGCCTCTCTGTGCGCTCTGCAGACCTTGGCTGATGTTTCAAGGTTGCGATATCTGGCTGACCTCCTAGGACATCTCCCACATAGCGCCATTTAAAAAAAATCATGCCTAGTATTATATCAGCTGCAGTTTCACAAACTAATTCAATTCAATTCAATTCAATTATATTTACAGAGCGCCTTTTGCAATAGTATTATCTCATGGCACTTTACCGAAAGGGGTACCCAAGTACATAAATTTTAATTTAGCGAATTGCTCCTCCTAGCTGTTTTACCTCCATTTACTTAATCGCATTTTACTCCATTTATATTATCTTAGTGTTGAATCATATCTTTATATCATTGGTTCACATATCTTTGCTTTTTATACACACCCTCCCTTTGTGAGACAGTGAAGCTGACCAATCAGCTACTCAGTTGAGCTGTGCTTGTCATTCACTAGACATGCTTACCAGTCAAAACTGTCCTGATTTAAAGGGACAACTGATAAGACTGGCTAACATTCAAAATGTAATTGGACGTTTTTCCCTGAATCGTGCAGCGATTTAAGTGGCTCCAACTGAGAATGAAAGTGATTAGGGTGATTTGAATGCCCTATATAGAGCCTCTCTGACCTTTCGGTGAAATCTTTGGTGTTAGGTCATTACTGATGTCATTTCAAAATAAGAAATAAAAAAATATCTATAGCACTAGTTCAGCTGCAGACATTTCCCCCAAAACAAAAGAACATTTTAAAAACTCTTTTGACTGACAGGTGATCAAATTAGCCCTTGCTCGTCAACCCCTACCTACAATACTCCCGCTGGGACTTCATATCGACTACATCAAGGCCGTGGCGACCTTCTGCCTCATACATATTTAAACAAAAGGACACACTCTACTCTTCTTGTGGCTTTTTTTGGGACTATTTCAGGCACCAGGGTCTGCATTGCACTTTGGGGAGATAACGCTGTCTGGCTCGAGTGTCACTTCTGTCTAGTGGGTACAAGCGTAGGTGGACAGCAATACAGAGAGATTAGGAGTTCTGCTGTTGTCTGCAGGTCAGAGTCTGATGACAGCTTTTGACCGATCTTTGCTCCATGCTAGAGCGAAGGAGGGACACTTCAATGCTAACACGGCCTTCATTGGGCTAATATTTACTTTTGTGCTTATTCATTTAGAAGCTTACCAAACAGGTATACATTTTAACAGTATGTATGTAGTACCTCTGTAATACTGTACCATACCATACCATACTGTAACCATTTTGTTTTGCAGCTTTCTGAATAGGATGTTTATGGGTAAAGTCCACTATTCTAGTGCAATACGCCTATCACATTCACCACAGTGCTCTGCCAAGCTGTGTGTTCACTATTTACTCAAGACTTCGCACACACTCCCAGCTCTGTGAATGGGAGACAAACACACAATCAACACACAACCTCTAGTAAGAGCTGTGCAATTTAAGAGGCTGTTGTGCTTAATCATCAATCTTTTGCCCAAATCACAAACCGAACTAGTATTGAGAAGAAAAACAAGGCGCTCGTTTAACTACAGAGTGAGAAACATTTAGCTGTTTCTCCTACTGTCAAGTAACTTGTTTTTTTGGCTTGGCTTGTTCACCAAAGAGCAATGTCCTGACTTCAGTAACACAGGAAGCTATGCAGTTCTATTGCTTTTCACAGACTGAACTGTTTAGCAGCCACAGGAGAAGTCAGACAAATAATCCCAACCTACTTGTCAATGATGTATTTGATGTTGTCATGCATGCTGAGGTCTGTACGCCCCTTGTACGGCTGGATGTGGAACGCCACCTGTGTGGAAGGGAAACAGAGGAGACTCTAATGTGCTTCTAACTCAATGAAACGTTAGCCCATGCATTGCTATGTTTCATCATTGCAAGGCATCACATTACCTGTCAAGGTAAATCGAGTTACCCCTTCCAAAACTAAACCAGAGATTTAAAGTTATTGTGAATTGACTGATACTGATAATATGACAGAATATAAAACATTTATTTTGCTGGTTCTTGTGAAGTGATATAACTTAACAATAAACGCAAAAATATTGTCTTCAACTATGTTATACCTAAAAAATGAATTGAGAATTTTCAGATGCACAGATTTACAAGGATACAAGATCACAACAAAGTATTAGTTGTTTTTGACTGTAGTCTAGTTTATATTTCCACACAGATCTGAACCTGCATAAGCTGGTTGCGCAGTGACACCTAGTACTCTCAGCTGTGGACTTCAGCCCCAGAGCCAGGCCTGAAGTGGGCCGGAACCGAGCCAGATGCCATGGTTTCACTCTCTCTCTGCACTTAACCAAGGCCAGGGCACCATCTGCCCCAATCATTCGCTGCTCACCAGGTGACCTTTCCTATGCCAACGGCACCTGGGAAGGATCTGACATTGTAACCACACACCACACACAACCCCACCACCTCCCACCACCGTTGCTGGCTGCCACTCGACAGGAGGCTCAGAAGTCATTCTATTCTGCCTGCTGGCCACATGGCTGATGGTGTGTTTGTGAGAGAGAGAGTCAAATGTCATGGGCACCAGGTGTCTGTCCAGTGAAGGAGTTATTTCAGTGGAGATGTGAGTGTGTGTGTGTGAGAGAGTGTGTGTGTATGTGTGTAAAGTGGATGAGGGCGTCACGGTCGATGCCAGTGAATCGATCAGTCGTGAATCGATCAGTCAGTCAATCGGTCAGATTGTGTGCGAGGGGACCAGTCAGGAAATGAGGCAGAAGGTGACTTAAGACCTGGCTGCTCCTGAAATAGGTTTCTGTGTTCATTTCTCAGATGCCAATAAGCCAACTGAACTTGGATCAGCACAAACATGCACAACATCATGCACTGACCAAGGGATAAGCCATATTGCCCCACACATCAAAACCAGTAAGTATTTTGGTTGATCAGTCAACTTTGGTTGCAGAGGTAATGAACAAATCAGACTGCCATTGCGCATATGCTCGAAACAATAAAAAATGTCTCAAGCTACAGGAATGAAATGCTCCCTTGCCCCCCTTCTTTCTCTGCAGCTGTGGCCATCCTTCTTCATAACGGGATTCTGGACTGAAGCCATGCCACCATAATCTTTCCTCTGGGCTGCGAAAAGCTTTATGGATACAAGGGAGGCCGGAGCGCTTGGCTGTGCACATCATGCATTACCCCAAGACAGCTCTGACAGCTGACGGAAGGGATGGTGTGTGTATGTGTGTGTGTGGGTGCATAAGTGTGTGTGTGTGTGTGTATGGGTATGTGTTTGTGTGGGTGTGTGTCTATGTACAGCATGTATGTGTGTGTGTGTGTGTGTGTGTGTGTGTGTGTGTGTGTGTGTGTGCGCGCAAGTCCATCGTTCCGCACTTCGTAGTTGCTGAGGCTCTTTGTTGTTTTGTTGTTGTTGCCACTGTGGGGGCAAGCTGAGAGAGCCACTTCAGCTAAGCGACAATAAAACGTCTGATCGAACCATTGGGCAGTGAATGTGGTGGTGTTGAGAAAAGAGGAGACAGGAGAGTGAGCAAGCAAGGGAGGGAGGGATGGAGAGAAGAAACACAGCCTGCAAACACCCACCCGCTCTCCACTCTTCTCTCCCTCTCTTTCTCGCACTCTCTCTTCTCTCCCTCCGTTCAGCTTGGCTCATCAGCAGCCAGGCACTGGCTGGCAGGCGGGTGCAGTGTGTGTGTGTGTGTGTGTGTGTGTTTGTGCGCAGAGAGCTACTGAACGAAGGGCTTCATAAACAGTTGCCATGGTGATATTGCGTTTGGCACCCTCCCTATACTCCTTCCCAACCCCCAACACACACACACATACACACACACACACACATACACACACACCACCACCCCCACCACCCCCAACCACTTTCTGGGTGTCAGTTTGTCACTGGCGGATTGAAATTACTGAAGGCTCAGGAGGTGGAATGTTGTTGAGTTTCCCCTCTCCTCCCAACACACACACACACACACACACAAGCATTCTCTCTCTCTCTTGCTGTATCTCTCTCTTTCACACACACACACACACACACACAATCACACACACACAAACAAACACACACACACACACTTCCTCCCTCCTCCTACTTATGCCCATCCTTCCTCCTGCCCCTTCTATACAACGTCTCCTCTCAACTCCCACTTCTAGTTCTGTGACATAAACCACAGGAGCAGAGAGAGACAGAGAGATGGACACAGAGGAAGAGAGAGAGAAAATAAGAGAGGGAAAGAAAGAAGCACAGGGGGAGAGCTACAAAGCAAAAGAGAAAAAAAGATTGTTAGGATTGAGGGAAAAAGAGAGTGGGAGAGAGAGCGAGGGAACAAGAGAGCAAAAGAGCAAGAGAGTGGGAGACAAAGAGAGAGAGAGAAAGAGAGAGAGAGGCAAAAAGAGGGAGGGAGGGAGGAGGAGAGTGTTTTGTTTATTTGCTGCTGACTGCACCACAGGGACAGGTAGTTCGCCAGGACTGTCATCAGCCCATACTGCCTTTGGGGAGGAGGAGGTGTGTGTGTGTGTGTGTGTGTGCATGCATTTGTATGTGGGGGGAGAAGTACTAGAGAGGAGAGGCAAGGTGTGTGTGTGTGTGTGTGTCTGTCTGTGAGTGTTTCTATGTGTGTATGGGGGGTGCTTATGGAGCGTGAAATATAACAATGAGAAGAGAAGAGCTTCCTATTAGCTCTTTGTAATTTTGCTTGAAGGCTTACCCGCAAAAAAAGGAAAATCATCACCACATCTTTCCCCCAACAACCAGCACACTGCAGTCATGAACTCAAGCATAAACGTTCAGTAGCAGGTGTGAAAGGCACCTGTTTTTAGTTTTTTTTTGTTTCCTCTATTTCTGCCCCAAAACAGAGAGGTGTTTATGACCAGAGCAGGCAGAGGCTTTTTCATCTCTGCCAGAGGCCTGTGGTGACATTGTGCAGTCGACCTGTTTGATCTGCGGCATTTCAGTAATGGAGGGGAAACCAGAGAGAGAGACAGAGAGAGAGAAAGAGAGCGAGAGAAAGAGAGACAACAGTGTGGTGTAGAGCAGGGCCTAGGTGTTTTCTCCCAGCATGGCTTCGCGGTTTGAACAATGCTAAATGACATTATCTGCTCTTGCAGACACACACAGATACACAGCCACAGCCACAGCCAGAGAGAACAGCCACACACACACACACAGAGAAACATACACACAGACACACGGACAGCATCTGAGTGAAGGAACGCTCGGGCACATCAGAGTGTATCTGTGCAGTGACAGACTGCCTGACAAACATGTCAGAAGCGGCCCTTTCACAAAGGCCCCTGTGGCAGAAAGCTCTTTGTTGCATGCTGGTTGCACACACAAAAAGGTACATCTCCGTCACTTTCTCCCTTCTTCCCTCTCTCTCTCTCTCCCCCTCCCTCACTTTTTGTCATCCAGCTTTCTTTCCTCCATTATTCTTGTTGACTTCATCTTTATTTCTTCATCTTTATTCCTTCCTTCATCTGCCTCTCTCTTCTGTATGCCCCGTCATCCATCTCTTATCGACTTTCACTCTCATTCTCGGTTTAATTTTGATCTCTCACTCCATTTATTTTTCATTCTTTCTTTTCTTCCCCAATCCTTCCCACTGTTCCTATCTACATTGAGACACTCACGTACGCAAGTCAGATTCACTCACGTACAAACATACACACACACACACACACATACATTCTCTCACTGTGTGTGTGTGTCTGTTGCGCCTAGTCAAGCGTTAGATACATGGCAGGTCCATGCATTAGGCCCTGGGGACTGTCACAAGTCTCTGTTGCATAAGTCCAGTGACTGTGGCCAGGCTCATGCATTCTGCATGGACCCTCCGTTTATAAACGTGACACGAGATCTCCCCCTTCTCTGCTCTCTAGATTGCAATATATGCCAGGGAAAACATGCACACCCACTCTTACTGTTTGTGAGTGTGGGGTGTGTGTGTGTGAGTAGCTTTGTGTGTGCAGCGCACGTGTTTGGCTTTGTGTGTTGATGTGTTGCTGTGTTTAGGTGAGCGAGTGAGTGAGCGTGCTTATCTGTGCATAGGTGTTTGTTTATATGCATCTGTAACTATGTGGGTCTGGCATGAATAGTTTGTGTCTATATGTGCATACTTGTGCATGATTGTGTGTGTTTGTGTGTGTGTGTGTGTGTGTGTTGGCATAGGTGGATTTCTGAGTGTGTGTGTGAGGTGTGTTGAGCTAGTGTTCCCCCCCTTTGGCAAAGGCATCTTCAGGCTGACAAAAAAAATCTATGCCCAGGGTCTGGCCATACTGTGTGCTAATCAGTGGGGAAAGTTGCACAGTCAGCACTGGCCTAGTCGCCAGGGACGACAGCAAACATGGGGAGTCCATGTTGTTTGCTTAAACAACCCAGTGTTAACAGCCTTCTCATGAATAATGCACTAGCATGCTGAGACCAGTCTATCCCCTGTGCCACTCTCACACTGCACAGACCTTCAGCAGAATGGTTAAAGGAAATTGTCGATAAGGCCCTACATGAGCTAGGCTTCATACACTATACATAGTAGCTAGGCTGTCAGTAATCTGATGCAATTACAAAAAAAAAGTTTTGGCTATATTAGTTGCATGCTAGTTGTTTTTGTAGGATTACAACTGAAATTAAATGGGTGTCTTCCAGCCTTGCTGTCCAGACCTTGTGTCTTGGCTTGAAGACGGAGAGAGGGAGGGAGAAAGAGGGCCAATCTCCTGACCTGTCAGTGTGAAAAGATTAAAACCTTTAAAAGCCATAGCGTGAGCGTGTGAGAGAAACATACATCTCTATGGCCAGCATGAATAATGCAGGATGAAGAGATGGAGAGGAGGGGGGAATAAAAAATAACCCCTTGCTTTACACCAAATCCCCTGAGAAGGTGCATGCCACACAGTGCTGCTGGAACCACATAAATCAGACACAGGCACACATACACACACAAACAAAACACACACACACACACACAGAGACATACACATGCACGCACACACACACATACACACACACTCACGTGTGTGTGGCAAAACCTTTCACCTTCACCCTTCATTCCTTGACTGTTTTGCGAAGATTAATCAGCTTTGTTCAGTAACTCCAGGGATGAAAACAACAAACTTCATCCTCAAGGGTTCTGGTGTAGCTCATTATGGCTTATGTGAAGACAAACAGGCAGCTCTAAACCCATGAGTCAAAGGTATGACAATTTAAAAGCAGTGATATCAATGCAATGACACAATTAAACAAAATGTCTTGTAAAAAGATTCAGAGTGTGTAAGGGAATACAATACAATACATGTTTGTGCAGGGATTTGTTTCTAAAAGATTTGTTGTTAAAAGATTAAGGGAAGGCTTAGGAGTTATATTTCCAAATTCAACACCTTTCAGTTCACCTAAAGGGGCAAACCACACAATCTGTTTTTTAATCAGAAGTTAATACGTTCACCATATTATCCAGCTCTTCAGACTGCTGTGAAATAAAATGTGTCTTTATGGTTACTGCTAAGGCACAATGGTGTCTGCCTAGAACACTGTCAAGATTTTTCTTTTTCTAGAATGCCTGCCAGACTAACATTATCATCCCTTTCTTAAAGGACTTATTGTGTTCTGGTACAAGGGTATGGGGCTGCTTTTCTCAGAAATGTTTCTGACAGTTTAGAATAAGTTAAATGTCTGCTGAACAACCAACTTCTAAATCCCTTCCCCTGTTAAGCACATCAACATCAATGTCCAAATGATTTGGAACAGAATGTAAGCATCTTGCCAGTTCCCCTGCTATAAAGCCAATGAGTCACCAAAAAACAACTTACTGTTAGGCACATGGCATTGACAGTACATGGTATCAACAGCAGATCCTGTTATAAAAAGTTACCCACAGACAGTACAGTAAACGACAGACATCAGTGTGTCAGCTTACCTTGATTCATGAGCAATAGAATCAAATACAATACAGATGTCTCGCACCAGCTATTATGATACAGTGCCAGTGGTCTGTGAAATGTTACTATGAGGCACATAACATTTACATTCATTCATTTAACATGCACTGCTGTACTGATGAAAATGCATGCCTGCCCTGCGTCAGTCATTTTGGATGTCACATCACACTGATAGCTAAGGAATACAGACAGAGCAGGAAAAATTTTGTACATCTTTCACTAGTTGCCTTGATAGAGTGCAGGAGAGCGATAAAATGCTACAGTTAGGCTCATGACAATGACATTTACTTAAAAGAAAATCTCTATGTGCTGCACTGTATTGCAAATCAATTAGTGTCATCACATTGCATCCAATTATGAGCCATGCAATTAGGATGGGATACAAACTTCTCTCACCAGTTACCTTGATATGGTGTCGGTGAGCGGCGTCCATGACTGCAGGCACCAGGTCCTCCGAGGGCTCGCCGTGCTCGTCCGCCACGCCGGGTGGGTACCAGGATAGCACCACCACCCCTGGAGGGGCATGCAAGGGAGCACTGCCTCAGTCAATGTCAATTACAATTCACATGGAGTCATTTAAAACACTGCTTGTACTACTGAAGGGCAAAACTTTATGTGCATTCATTTGTACTGAGTTAAGTACTCTACATGAAAAAGAACATTTACATTTCTTTTACATGTATACCCTTAGCAGACACATTACTTTACACGAATGCATTTAGGTAGGGTAGAATACTCTAATCCTAATAGCCTAATTGCAGCAGAGCGCTTCAATACTGTTATACACTCTACTCCAAAAGAACTTGGAGAACATTTCAATTACACTCACATTTTTCAGTCTCAAAGCAACTCAGAGCACATTGAAATCAGTGTGTGTGTGTGCGCGCGCACACAAGCTCATTTTGCATTGCTCACTCTGTTCTACTAATTACAATCATGAAGCACAGAAGCAACTCCCCTTGCAGGCTAGACTGATGTTTACATTTTAATTTAATCTGCCACTAGCACATATGATATTATGTTGGCTATGACTCAAACAAACACAGATGAACACTGGATTAACGTCTGTTAATGTGTATTACAGTGCCATTACAAAGGGGAATTCATTGATAGCACAATATGTTATGGACTTATGTGAATCTTCCGATTGTTATCATGGTCGTAGTTGCCTCTGAATACGCCAGTTAAATATAGAATTCTGAGTGCGTAGGAAAACTCAAGATTCAGCACCATGGACAACAAACGGATGGCAGAAGACAAAAGATAAATTCTATCATCGGGTTACCGGCTTATCGCATTACCATTAATCGACATTTGTTAACAGCAGTTGTAATAAATGTGACTGTTTCTTCTTACTGTACTTTTACTTAATCTGTGGCAGCCTTTACCGGGGCATAAATTTACCTGCAGCAGCAGCCTCAATCTGAGACATGTGGGATTCAATAACGTCAGGATCCCTGGAACTGTAGGGTCCCAGTTCGGGATAGAAACTCGAGGCGACGTCCTCTGGTGGAACGTGCTTCCCTTTGGGATGACTGGCTGCGATTTTGGGGTCCCAGTGAGGCACGAGTACGTGGTCCCAGTGTATGTAACTTCCGTCCATCTGCGGAGTGCCGTACCACAGGTAGTAGAATATGTGAATGTCGTAGAAAATACTTTTCTCGGGTCCAGAGTTCGAGAAGACTACTTTGGTGTCGCTGGGGAAACGACTCTGGCCCGCCGAAGCCAGCACGTCATTAGCAACTTGTCGCCTCTCTGCCCTCTCGCCAACGAACGGCATCAGGTCCATTCCGGGCGCTAGGTCCGAAAAGCCGTCGCTAGGCTTGAGGGTTCTCAAGCCCATCATAGTGCCGAAGATGAACAGCGTGAACAAGAAGAGTGCAACACAGGCTTTCTTGCGCAGCCTTGACATGGTTAGCGTCTGCGATCCGCAAAAGTAGTTCACAGTACATACCACAGAGCATCCGTTCTTCGTACGTGCGTGATAGGAGCGCTTCCTGGCGATGTCGCTTTGCATTTCGCCTCAGTTTGCCAGACTGCTTACAGAAATGCAAACATATTTACAGCCTGCGGTACGTCGTGAGAGACGCGAGGAATCATAACACGCACACGCAGTTGGCTACAGCAGTCCTTTAATGATAGGTCGCCCACATTAACCGGATTAACCCAAATCCATAATAATGTGACAACTTGCCAAAAGATACCACCGACTTAATGTTTCTCGAAATCTACAAGTCAATAACGCTGCTCTACAAGTTGCCTTCTGGTCTATAAAGTATAATAGTTGGTAAATACTTTTGATGCGGTGCTAACCGACATCAGCATAGGCTGATTTATTTTTCATATAAGCTAGAAAAGGCAGTGCTAGAGCCTCCCGTGAAACATTACCGGCAAATTATCCGTAGAAATTTTGGTCATCATTTCGTCAGGGCGCAAATATAAGGCTAGTGTTACTCTACCTAAATCGCCATTTGGTCATCCGTGTGTTTGACGCTTATTTTTTCCATTTCAGTACGCTTACTCGTTTCATGCGCAGCAGAGTATAAGGCTGACTGCCGTTGTCTTCTTCCCCTCTTCTATTCTAGTTCCTTACTGAAGCTCCAACTGCTATGCCCACTCATTTAATGTGGCCCAGCAATGGTTGATTCATCACATGGGTTCGCAGATTCGTCACCATTGTTTCCGCCTGCCGCTGCTTTCGTGTGGTCCTCTCCTCTGACGGGCACCAGTGTACACTATTTCTTGTCGAATCTTCTCCCAATGTGAGAGTTAAGCCTTTCTCCGAGAAGAAACGCGTTTAACCAGTTAAATTTTCCGAAAGTGGCTGCGTGGTGTGGGCGACGTAGGACAGCATCTCTTGATTTCGGCATTTGGATTCCTCGCAGGTTGATGACGGCTTCGGATTAATGGTATTACCAAGCAAGAAGTCATCAGACACCAAACTGGACGAACAGCGAACTGATATTTTCAAGGGGGTTCATTCATCTTTCGCAAATCAATCTGTAATTCCTCTACTGACTGGCCACATCTCTTTAGTTGTCCCTAGTGGTCAACAGTAGCCCACAACGCAAAGGATCTCTATCGCTGTTACATAATACCCTGCCCCAGTAGTAACTCTATTTGCACCTGTTCCATTAAAGTAAAACATGATCCGTTTTTAAATTTGAATTAATAGAGATAATAGATTACACAAGTTGCCATATTTGCACCTTACACCTTCACATGTTGCAGTTATATCGCCAAATTATGTATACTAGAGTAGTGGGCCAGTCTAGGCTGTGGATAAATGCTCAAAAAGCCTTTACAGCATTTTATCTTCATCAGGAGTATCAAGTTCTGTGGGACGGAAGACCTGCAATAAGTCTACAAATGCAATGTTATACACGTTGATTCGTATAATCAATACAAAAGGGTCTCAAGTTACCGATACACAAACTCAGAGGACAGCGGAAGCCAAACTATCCATAGGTTGAGTATATTGCCTTTACTTTTATATAGAAAAAACAAATCAACAATATGCGCTAATGTATCTGAGGAATATAGCAGTGGCAGTTTAAACTGTACACGTTTTTCTTGTTTCTATGTACGCGAGGGTAGGATTATTTTTCATATCTAATCCTGTGCTTGCTCGTGGGTTGATGCAACAACGGTTGCTCCCACGCTAAACTGGACCTATTTCTCAAAACATCAAAGCAGGCTTTTAGAGAGAACATCTACAACCTCCATGCTGTCTATATGTCTATCATCATCAACATTATCATCATTATCACAACCACATCTTTACTTTAACACTGTCCTTCCTGAAATCCATTGTTCATGCGTTCAATCCACAGAAAAGGCTGCCTTTCACAACGGCTCAAAGACCAACGTACACTGTGACTTGCACTCGTTTTCATGATTCTATTAGAGTCGTTTCCCGCTTAATCAATTGTTTTAATGGACTACAATTACTTACATGACTACTTCATATTTTGACGACACAACAATGCCATCTAGCGGGAAAATCGAACACACTCAAATGTTTGTTTCAATCTGGAGAGTGGAATGTAGAAAGGAAAGTCTACTTTAAATTGTCTTGTAACCCACTACATTAAAGTCCTGTGATTTACGAAATAATATTCACTTCAGTACTTTCTTACTAGTTTATAATTTGTAATTAATTATAGCATATGTTTAGAATTTTCATTTCAAGTTGCACAGCTCTGCACTCTAGAGGGCGGTATAGGCTTGCAAGTATAACGGTAGAGAGGCTTTTATAGACAAAAAAAAAAACGTTTGTGAGAAATTGAACAGGGAGAGACGAACACTCACGTAACTCCTAACCCTCAATTAAAACAAACAAACAAGCATGTTCAGATAAAAAAAACATAAACATGTTTCCTTAGCCAAGCCCAGATGCGGATTTGTGGATACTCACACTCCACAATTTATCATTTCTTCAATCTGCAAATTACAAACACTTGCCTGTAGACTGGACACATATAGACTATAACACTGGTCTTTGGCTAGTATAAGCGCAAATCATTGCTAATCACAGTAAATGGGGATGATTAATTGAAAATAGTATCCATTATCAATTGTCTTTTTTACAGGTTCAAACGTATTTCATATCTCTAAAGAAAAAGGAACAGTACATAACTATTTAAAAAGTTGACTTTGTTGTAGTTACTGTTACAGTGGCTGCGGCAGTACAGTTGAGCCTTGAGCTGTCCAAGGTGCTGAACTCTTACTGTACCGTCCTGCCCTGCCTCCAGGTCTCTCTCTCTCTCAAACACACATACACAAACAAACCTTGGTAACATATTCCATGTAATTTAGTAGGGTAATAGATATCACAGAATATCAAATCTTTTGACAAAAGGTGCCACAATTACCAGTTGGTACACTGGCTGCATATAGCTAGGTAGTCAATGGCACATTAATTGGGAACTAATGTGCATAATTGATCGCGTAAGAATGAAAGTTATTGTGCCACTGTGTGTTGCATTGTGGGGTAGTGAATTGTGCCATTCTTTTTAGTTCACTAGTATGACAGTATGGATAAGGTTTCATGTCCTTTGTAATTGTAGAAGAGTTGCTGCAGGATATACATAAGACATGTGCTGAGTCCGTTAAAGCAATACTCTGGTACTGAAGCTATTTGGGTCAAACATTTGTTTGAAAGCAAAATTACATTGGTGGCTGGGTTTTAAATTTGATCGTTTTTCATGTCTACAGTCCAGTGGTATTTAATGAGCTTGCTACAGGAACTTGTCCAGACCTATCCAAATCATTATGTGCTCAATCACTTAGAAGGGCTGACTTTTGTTGTAATATTATCAGGGCCCATACACATGAAATTGAGCATTAAGAACATTGCCATTGTAAACAGGATTTCGTTAAAAGAATTTTTTCTTATCATCTTCCTGTTGCTGTGATCTAGGTTGAGGTGAGAGAGAAGATGAGAACACATAAGGTGCACTGCTCATAAACATTCTTTTTACTAAATCCTGTGGATGTCAATGCTCTAGTTCGTGTATAGGTGCCCTGATAATTATACAACTAAAGTGTCCTGCTATGTCGATCCTTCTACCTTTGTTTTTTTAAAAATAGAGATTTGGATGCATCTGGCCAAATGCCCTGTAGCATGCTCATTGAAAGCCATTTGGCTGAAAACACAAAAAACAATCAAACTTAAAAACCCAGCTACCAACATAAATTTGCTTTTAAATGAAAGTTTGACCAAAAACCCTTAATAGCTTCTTTGCCAGAGTATTGCTTTAATGTTTCTCTGTGCTGAATACTAAGATGTATGTAAGTGTGTGTGTGTGTGTGTGTGTGTGTGTGTGTGTGTGTGTGTGTGTGTGTGTGTGAGAGAGAGAGACAGAGACAGAGACAGAGAGAGAGAGAGAGAATGTGTCTGGGTGTATTTGAACATTTATGTCTGTGTGGATGTCTGTAAGTGCTACTTAAGTTTGCATATGTCAGTGTGTGTTTATATGTATGAATGCAGGAGTGGTGTGTTATGTATGCATATATGAATTTGTGTGTGTCCATATGTAGTTTTGGAGTTGTGTGTGTGTTTGTGCATTTTATGCATAATGAATTTGCATGTGTTCGCATGAGTGTGTGTGGGGAGTGTACTTAAGGTTGGACGGTGTCACTCGTCTGATGACAGCACGTGCCGTTGTATTGTCTTCAGGCACCTTCCTATGTCAGAGGTCACCTCCTGGGTTGCCCCCTTTGTTTCCACAGTGATGGAAGGACAGCCTGTTTCCATGGAGACCTCTGTGGACGCCCCCTCCTCTGCAACCCTTTTTGACTCTGCATAAACCAGCTGGTTGACTCATTGCTGGAGAAGGCTAGTCTTTGCACTAAGTGAATTCATCATGGCTGAAAAGAAATGTCACATCATGTCAGACTAAAAAATGAATTGCTTTTTAGACAAGAAAATGTACTCCTCTACTATCTATGATCATTCTACAATATTGCAATACCGTGCTTCACCAAATAAATATATACTCAAACATTCCTATTTCAAATCTCTCTGTTGGCCAGCAGTATTTCCCTCTCAGTTTCTTTCCATCAAACTGCTGTTACAAGGTTTTGCCATTTTATAGGGTATGATTCTGCCCCAGTCAGTACCACACATTGAGCATAATGCCTTGAAGTCATTATTGCCTGTTCTGATTGCAATTTTTACTTAAATCTAGGATATGTAGCTTGTTCCTGCATTTACTAAATTAGTTAAATTAGTTTTTTTCCCCTGTGACACTGCAAATGGACGAAAATAAGAGACTTGTCTGAGAGTGTTATCCTCATTATCCCTGAGAACTTTGACTCTGTGAGTACTCTGGGTGTGCAATACATGGCTATCATATGAAATAATAAGTATGAATGTGTAAGTATGGATGTACTCAGTAAAAGAGTGAGCTGAATGGCTATTCTTCTGTAAAAGAGTGAGCTGAATGGCTATTCTTCTGTGAGATGAGGTTTGAAAATAATTAGTGTTGCATATTAGCCCTGAAGTTCCTATGAAGAACCAGTAGGCATACTTTCTAAAAAAATGTTTAATATCAAAATGAGATAGATGTTAGGATAGCAATTCACGGCTTCTTGAGGCTGGTATACGTACCTGCTGCTTGTATTAGCATCCGGCAATGAAATTGATCACTGAGTTTCAGGTAAATGACTAACAGTAACAGGTGCACCTTGGTCGGGTTGTCTGACTCAGTTACGTCTAAATGGTGACACGGTTCCCCCACACTGGCTTTACTGTCCAGCAATGTGACTGAGTCACACGGCGCCGTCTTTGTCTCCTGTAACCGCAACAGGTGTTCGAGTCCATCCGTCAACTCTGATGAGACTCTGTTTCGTTTGGTTTCTTAAGTAATCGCTTTCCTGAGGCTTCAATTATTTATTCATTTACGGGGTCTAGTTTTGGGGAGTTACTCATAACCCCACAATGGAGCCTGGGCGTGGGGAACTCATTTGCAACGATATCAACCAGGTCCTGAAAACATACTCTGACTTCATGAATTTATGTATTGCAATGATTCAGTAGCATGCTGCTATAAAACGAAGGGTGAATCATAGGTTAGTGAAGCACTTAAGTGAAGGATACTTGTAAGTCACAGCTATAACCTTGATAAAACTGGACATGAACAGCAATGAAGACGTATCACCAGCACATTCTCTGCTCCATTATTTTGGTAAGAGGCCTTCCATAGGCAACTTTGACGCTGGTTTTTTGTATGACTGTAAGGCTATTGACACGCCTTCAGCTCTGTCGAACAACGGAAACTGTGTAGGCCTACCGTGAAAACGAAGTATACAATTTTTCAAATTCTAACCAAAATCAGTAGGCCTAAATAACAATTTAGTAAATACGATTAAGTAAATAACGACTTCGTATTTTCTTGCGGGTTATTGTGGATTTGTTACTAAACAGTGTGCATTAATGACGGGGGACTTACAGAGAAAGGGACTGTAATTTGGATGTCTATTTTTTGTTTGTTTGATTAAACTCGAGCTTTTAAGAGACCCTAGATACCACAAGCTATGGCTGAAGGTAATAACTCCTGGTAGTGTTACTGAGAGTTTTAAGAAGCCTTTTCTACACCAAAATCAGTAGGCCTAAACGTTAGTAAGTAAGTAAATAACAGATTTGTATTTTCTTGCGGGTTGTTGGGGACTTGTTACCAAACAGTGTACATTCATGACTACAGTAGAAAGACAGAAAGTTGTCTTGTCACATCATGCATAAATTACCCTACAGGTATATTCACAACGATTGGGAATACCCACTAGGGGGCCTGGACAAAACGAGGTCACTAGGGCATTGCTTCTAAAACAACAACCTTCTCCATCGTACAATCAAGTCGGTGTCAATCACACTGCCTTAATTTCCAACAGTCTTACTAAAATAGTGAAAAAACACAAAAAGAATTGTTGCCAACTTATAAGTGATGGCCTACACAGGAGAGTTGTCTACTTTTTGTATTTCAGTCCCTCTGAAATTTACATGGCATTTCGAACGGTTGGAAGTGCATATTTTAAAGACCAATTATTGTTTGTTGTGAAGGCTGCAAAGAAAGTATACTCTACTTTGCAATTCGATTAAAACGCTGGGGGAGGCAGGACAGAGAACATTCTAAATCCATAGATTACTAATACCCCTGGCACTTCCCCCACCCTCACTTCCAGCTAACTCGGGCGGCTGTTTACATTCACATTCATTATGTGCATCCGTCAGCGATTTGCTGTAGAGGTGGTCAATTAAATGGCATTTACGTGTAGCTCTCCCTCCAAGTGATTACCAAGTGTAGTCAAATGAGAACAATACACGCTGAAGAATATGTCATGTGACGCTTGTTTGGATTTCTAGTATGATCACTGTTGTTTGGTAAAATATATATATTTTAGAGACAGATTGTAACCGAAAATGCGCATTTTGTTCTTTTTTTTGTTTGTTTCACCACACCTACCTAAATGGGCATCTTTGTACTGTCAGTAGTATTTCTCTACACAATTCGTGCACATTCCAAGGCATTTTGGAAGTGGTCATATATCCATATTGTTCACGTGCTACGTTATCTCAACCAACCATCAAAGCTCACACCGTCGTCTGTTAAAATAATACTGGTATTTTCCCTGACTTTCCTGATTATAAAGTTTATAATTATTGATGACTATCAGAGGACAAATAGACTAGACCTCGTTAGATAGGTAAGTAACGATTCTCTTTTTCTCAGGCTATGGACAACTCTTCCTCATGCTTTGAAGATGCCGTTAGGAATGAGGGACGGGCTCCACAGTGAGCTGGACAGCGAGAAAACTGACCATCCACGCCGAGTGGCCTGAGGCGTAGTGGGGGTTGGGGGTCAGGCAGGCCCTGAATACTGTCCGAAGGGAGCACGAGGGAGGGGTGGAGGATGTCCTCTCCTGACCCACGCAGTTTCAGTTATAGGTGTTCTCGCATCTGATTGGTCGCTCACTGATTTTGGGGCCTATCAACGTGGAATGTGTAATTTATCAGCGAGATGATTGCAATTGAGTATCACGTGGCCTTGACCGAAAAAGGTGGGGGTGGTATTTGAGATAGATAGGGCTAAGAGCTATTGGTGCTTTGTGCTTTGAGAAGTGACCGATGCCTTGCAGGGAGGACTTACAGAGAAAGGGACAATAATTTGGATATCTATATTTTTTGTTTGGTTGATTCAACTCGAGCTTTTAAGAGACCCTGGATACCACAAGCCATGGCAGAAGGTAATCACCCCTGGTAGTGTTACTGAGTGGCTTTAAGATGCCTTTTCTGTAGGGAGAAGAATCAGAAAAGGGAAAGGGTGGGTTGGGTTTCCTTGCATTGTCTCTCAGATTTTGGGGGGTCCCTTTCAAAAACCCTTCTCAGTTATCCTTTTTACTTTCAGACTAGTGGGGCCAAAATGTCCCCAAATCCTTTTGTGTGCGCATTTGCACTGGTTGTCGCGTCTTCATTATACAGTCTTTTTTTCTTGGGGGCGATTTTGAAAGGCTCTTGAAAAGATAGTGGCATGCGTGGGGAGCCTGCACACGGATACTCAGGATTATATTTTACACAGGGGAAACGGTTGATATGGGCTCAGTTTGCCATCAGCATTATGAAGGTGAGGCGTTGCACACATTTGTACTCCAATTGCTAGTCGTAATGCTATTGATTCTGGTCAAGTAAGTAGCCGAATTGTCCTTTATTTTATTCTAGTTTAGGCTACTTATTTAATTGAGATAAGCGTGTCTGGCTCTGATGTGCAGTCCTGTTTGGTTTTGTTTTTTCTATATCGAAATGCGTAAAATTAACAAGTATTTACCAATTAAAAATAGAACAGGCAATTTAATTTAATGGGTGTGTAACGATAATCTGAAGTTACAGGTGTTGGTAACTGTCAAACAGTCGTGGATAAATATCCTATTATAACGTTCATTATGTTATTATGAGGCATTTTATTTTTAATATGTTGGTTCACCCAGGGTTTTAATTATTACATGCTTCACCGCTGAGTGAACAACTCCTCAGTTAATCCATAATGACTCGTTTTGTTTGTTTTGCCATATCATACGAGATCACAGTGCTTCTGGGTAAAAGATAAATGATAGGATTGTTCTTCGGAGACTACTTCGTTGATTGATGGCATTGACATGGATAGATTATAGATTTATCGATTGAATAGTTACATTAAGGGATATTTTGATTATTTGTTTTTTTTTACTTTGATTATGTATATTATTATTATTATTATTATTATTATTATTATTCAACAATTTTACATTTCATTTTGGTTATGTGTATTCGTTTCAAAATGGTGATATTTAAGAAACATTATGGATATTGAGAGTTATTTTTAAAAGTTCTCATAAAAATCCATTCGAACGAAAAGCATGTGTCAGGGTGGAACTGTCCACGAGTCACTCCACGGGTGCCATTCCTACATTTCGCGCGAAGCTTCAGTTACCTCTTTAAGCAACACGTTGATAAACCAATCCATGTCGAACCGAACCGGTGATGGCGAAGAACATCCACGTAAGATACTTGGCTTGCCCAAACGAATAAGTGAACAATTGGGTTTACTTTATCTGTGTGATTCTTCGTGCTGGATTAAAAGAATTTCTCACATGGTTGTGGTATGTTTGTTTCATCCGAAGGGGGCTGCGCAAAGACCGAAGAAGGGGAGGCACCGAGCTCCGAGGAGGATTCAGGCTCCTTCCACGGTAGCGGCGTGTGCAAATGGTTCAACGTACGGATGGGGTTCGGGTTCCTGTCCATGACCAACAGAGACGGTGTCCCACTCGAAACCCCCGTCGATGTGTTTGTTCATCAGGTGAGTTCGATACAGTGACACGCCATAGTATTGCGTGTGACATTGTTTATTGTTTTCAAGGCCCGGCATGGAGTTCACGTGAGGATATTAAGCTACAGGCTAACGCCGAAGTCAGTTCCTTTTCAGTTATTTAGAAATATAAATCGTGTTGTGGGGTACATTACGGACTTGTTGGAAATGCAGTAATACCTAAACTTGGCCCGCCCCTTAATGGTTGGTATCGATCCAGTGCTTCAGATAAAGACCAAATGCGACCTGTCTAAACGTAGTGCGATCGCAGACTCATAAATGCACCGTTTTTGCCTTGCTTCAAAGGACAAAATATGCATAGTCTATTATGCAAAATTTTGGAATACATGCACATCCCCATTTGATAGCTTTAGGTTCTCTCTCTCTGTGTAAATTGTGTATTTTGAACTAGAGCCATCAGGATTGCGCAACCCCTGTTTTTTCTCAATATTGTCAACCAAGCCACATAGGACCTTTTGCATTTGCCATATCTTTGTGTGTTTGTGTGTGTTGATGGAAGTAAACTAAAATTAAAAAAATATTGTCACGCATAGCAGGGACTGTTTTTTTTTGTCCTAATCATGGTGGGTCAAGCTATCAAATCATTTTTGACTGTTTTGTAACCCCCCACATCTAGGATGGTATGCTGGTCTGTCTTTTGAGAGGTATCTCGGCCTGTCTTTTGAGTGAGGTATCTCTGTTTGATGGGAAGGTCAGTGAGCATCCTCCCAGGAAGCATAAACAGAGCCAAGCACTCAGGCTGTTTTTTTTTGTTTGTTTGTTTTTTTTTTTTTTGGAGATTTATGGCAAGACTTCCTTTGACAAGTTTGTCATCTCTGTATGAATCAGTCATACTCAGAACTAGTTGCTGGTAGAGGACCTGGTAGAGTTTAGCTGGACAATGGCAGCCATTGTCAGTCCAAAGAAGGAAATCCTGCTGGCTGTGATCTGGTACTGAGTAGTGAATGAACCGGTGAATGAGGTATGTATGTGTATGTGTCTGTGAGGGAGTGGGGGAATATAGTAGTGGGTCTGTAGTAATTTAAATCATAAATGCATAAAATACAGTTGAGCATAGAAAAGTACATGTAACAGGAAAATAAAAAACTTGTGATTCAAAGCTTACTGAAGAGAATGAAGGAGAGAGACAAACTCATTCATAAAATTTTTCAGGAGGAGCCAGTTGTAAAGGTGGGGGTTGTGTGTGTGTGTGTGTGTGTGGGGGGGGGGTGTTGTTGAGGTAGGAGAGGTCAGAGGATAGTTCCGGGAAGCCCTGACGGGGGTGGGGAGGAGGAATGCGAGGTTGTCAAGCAATCAGGCCTCTGAATTCCTTTCCCACCAAACTCACTTCAAGGGCCCACCCAGCCTCCTTTCCCCGCCCAGACGCAATGCCATCAGGAGTGTTTGGGATAAGACTGACGGCATGCGCAGAACCATTAACTCACTCTTGAGTCACACACACACACACGCACACACACACTTACTTACTCAAACTCAGAAAGAAACGTATGAAACAGACAAGCACACACTCTCTCTCACACCACACAAACTCTCTCTCTCTCTCTCTCTCACACTCACACACACACACACATACACTCTACATGCTGCTTGTGTCTTGAGTGTTGGGGCTGTTTTTTCCCCCGTCTTATTTCCCAACTATGTTTGTTTTTCCTTCTTTTTTCTGAAAGGTCTCGCCGCTAGCATAACCTAGCCATCTATATATCTATCTGGAGTATTTATTGGCCCGGAGTAAATTGAAGCATGTTTTCATGAGGTCCCAATCATATCATTAGCGCCAGTTCAAAGGCTCTCGGTGCTTGCATGTTATCTTATGGCTTTAAGTTTTATTTGATTTCCCCTTCTCTAACCTTTCCCACACGTGCCCGTGAAGCAACCATCCCAAGAATGCAACCCCACCCACCACCTCACCCTGTCTTGATCCAGTGCTTCCAATGCTCCCAGTGCCCTTGTGTGTGGTTCGGGTTGGAGTTTGACCACACATGGACTCTCTTTGGTGAGAGGAGTTCTGGGTGATGGGTTTTTATCAGAAAATCAGGCAGGCAGACGCTCACTCACACACACACACACAAGAGAGAGAGGGAGAGGGTGAGAGAAAGGGGCTGGTACTGGGCATTGATGTTTTAACCAGGTTGTCAATCGGGTACGATTTCCAATGGGTTTTCTCTCAAAGGAGGTGGGAAAGCTTGAATGTTGCAATTGATGTATTGAAATGCACAAATAGCTTGATGCATGCATGTCCTCCATTTCTGTGGTAAACAAAAGCTTTATATTGATATACCATTTTCTTTGCCATAGTGCTGCTTCGTTTGTGAAACAGCTTTATGCTGTGCCTAAACAAAAAGGTGTCTTCACTTTGAAGCGTTTTAATCACACAATTTTAATGTTGATTTAGGAACCCACACTTTTAACACACTTTTTAAATAATAATATAAATTATATCCCCACTGGAAATTTTGATTGGTCAAGCTTAAAACCATGAGCAAGTACCCTTCTGTCTCATCCTGTGATGGTAGTCCAATTTTGGTGCTTCGATTGTGAAACAGCTTGATGCTGTGCCCAAAATGCTTCAAAGACACATTTTTGTTTAATCACAGTTTTAATCTTGTTTTAGACCTGTATAGGAACCAATACCTTTTAAAATAAAATACATTAAATTATATCCCCACCGGAAATCTTGATTGATATGTTCAAGCTTAAAACCATGAACAAGTAACCTTCTTCATCCTGTGATGGTAGTCCAATTTTGGTCATTGCTTCCTGAATCCTGAATGTGTCTCTCTCCTTCTCTCTCCATCTACCTCCTCTTTCCTCTCCTCCCCTCCTTTCTCTCCCCTCCCCCTCTTCCATCTCCCCTCCCCGCTCCCTGCTTTGACAGAGCAAACTGCACATGGAGGGCTTCCGCAGCCTGAGAGAGGGCGAGGCCGTGGAGTTCACCTTCAAAAAGTCCTCCAAGGGCCTGGAGTCGCTGCGGGTCACCGGCCCAGAAGGCAACCCCTGCGTAGGCAGTGAGAAGAGACCCAAGGGTGCCCAGAAGCGGCGCTCAAAAGGAGACAAGTGAGTCCACTTTCACAGTCTTGCATGAAGGGGCCAAGGGAGAATTTGGTTTAGCAAGAGAGAATTAGGCCAATGTCCTGATAGGCGTATGAGCCCCATGGCCATTTAGGGTCTGAATTGCATAAATTTAGTCTTTAGAGTATTTCAGTGGCGCTGTGTGGGCATGCCTCTTCCCTCCATTTGTTTGGGATTGGACTTGGCTATCTACATTCCCTCCAGTTTTTCAATAGACACACAGAGACACTTGTAATTATAAAAGGAAATTTACACAGCCAGTAGGTTGTATGGCACGTGCAAAACACAAAACATTATAAAACACTACAAAGATGAAATACAGTAAAGTTGAGGTGGTTATCTGTTTATCGGAATCAAATTCACAAATTTGAAATCTTGAAATATTCAGTGATTTGCGATTTAGTGAACTTTGTCATATGAATGCCAACTGTCAATGTTGGAGGGCCTTCAAAATCGATAGAAAAAGCAACTGTAAGTGTTTTAGGCGTCCACTGATTTCTGTGTGTTTAAGTGGAATAATCGAGGCAATAGACCTGTAGAAATGCCCCAGTGCTTCTGGCTTGTCGGTGTGTTTTTGTTTTGATCCAAAGCATTTCACAAAGACCTTGAGGCAGCACAGTGGAAACTAGAGCATTTTGCTCTTGTGTGTTTGGGGAGGAGAAGAGGTATTTTGTCTCTCAATTCCTGTACTGCTTTTGTCTATTTGGTGATTTTGGTGAATTTACAAATACTTTTTTTGAAGATTGTCAGTTGCACAATGTAGTGGCAAATGAAAGTTCAGTAAATGACTGAAAATTCCAAAACATTTTGGCTTGTTATGCAGGAAAGAGAAACTGCACTGTTGGTAGGACTGTTGCCCTTTCCCTGTGGGTTTTGAGATCAGCCAATGTGTGTCATAGCTGATTGTATATGGTTCAATGCGGAGTACTGCAGGACTGCATAGAGGCTGCATCAACGGGTACTGTTGGTGTCATGGTATTCTCAGCCACATTAGATAGCCATGGATGCTTCAGCGCATGATGGCAATGCTGCAGATGGTCCACAATATAGGGAGATACAGAGTAGTTATGTGTGGTTCATGAACGAAGCAGTTCTTTTGAACGAATCTTTGAAACAAACAACGCAAAATGATTCTCTGTAACCAGCTCTCGTTCGTTCTTTTGGTCGTTGCACATAAGAGTCAGGGCTGACACTCAACACTCTAGTTCAGTGACCTTGGCAGAGAGAGCCCACCAATCATATTTCAAATGTTTCTAACTCTTTAACTTTGCTAGTTAAATGGTGATAATGGTTGATATTACTGTTAGAAAATGTTTTCTGTACATAATACACAGCCCAAAAGCCTGCTGCACTGAAATATCATTCGAGACGAATCAGAGAACGGCTCGTTCATGATTTGCAGGTCTCGTTTTTTTCACTGTTGTTCTTTGAGTCATGCGCAGGACACGTCATTAGAACAAACGACAGAATGAACTGAACACACAATTCATTTTGACGAACTGAACGATTAGAACTAGTTCCCAACAAAGAATCATAATGCTCATCACTAATAATACAGAGAGTCTCTTTGATGGGTGGGAGGAACATGGAGCACATGCATGTACGGCATTATGCATGATGAACTATACAAGAATTTTCTCCTGTTGAGAATGTGCTGAGACATTTTCTCACCATAGAGGCACATGTTTCCCAGGTGATGGAAAACAAAGCCTTTCCCTTCTCCTTCACCCCCCCCCCCCCACTCCACACACACACACACATCTCCTCTCCTCTGCTTCTCTTTGGCTTTGTGGTGCTGATGGTGCTGCTCTCTGGTGATGACTTGACCTGGATCAATAGGTTGTTTAAAATCTGAAGGCCCAAGATTTTAACTGCACCAAGCCATCTCTTGCTTGACCCTACCCCCACTCACTCTCTTCTCTCTCTGTCTCTCTCTCTCTCTCTCCCTTGCCACATGGAGCCCAGTTGCCAGTTATTGATAGCCAAAGCCTCCCCACAATCCTTTGCCATTTCTAATCATTTGCGCAGGCTGGTCTGCTGACGGTTCAGAGGGATCATGGTTAAATTGTTAGTTTGTTTTCAGCAGTCCTGTCGAGAGTTGGGTCACTAAATTGCACAGATCTGGACTGTTGCTGTTCTGTAATTGCTTGTTCCCATTGACTGCATTAGTTGCGAGGAGATGGTGCTGCTTAGCAGCTTGTCGGTTGGTTGGTTGGCTCCTCTGTGGTATTGACCAGATTGTTTTCGAGGAAATGGATCCACAAGGTTGAAGAAGAGTGTTGGTGAACAGAATGCAGCATCGTAACATAAGGTGTGTACAGTTGATGAGAGAAAGGGAGGGCAAGAATATGGAAAGTGTATGTTTATATTTGTTGGGATTTTATTCTTACTAAGCCCTGTGGTGTATCACTAACACATTGTCACAACTATAGGCACAGCAGGAGGGAAAAATTGTGTCCATTTAATTAATAACAGATGTAGGTGATGGAAAGGGGTCAGAGGTCACTGCTGCCATGGCAACAGTGGGGTGTGGTGAGAGCGAGCAGCATGATTGGGGGGTGGAGGTTGAGGAAGCGTGAGTTGGGGTCAAAGGCCATAGGTCATACTGCAGTATTGAAACAAAGAACCACAGGCTCCCCCAACCACACACACACACACACACACACACACACACACACACACACACACACACACACACACACTAACGGCCCACCATACCCAAATGGCCTGTCCACACGCAACCTGATCAATAACACTCCACCACCTTCCTGAATGCAGAAGGATGGGGGCAGGGGAGAGAAGCAGGAGCAGGCACAGGTCCAGAGATGGATCTGTGTCTTTGTATCCTGAGCCAGTGCAGAAAAGGCTGAGCTTTGCTTCTGCAGTTGCCAGCGTTAGAGTAACTCAGTCTCCACTGTAAGGGCATGTGTTGCTTTGTTCTAGAGATAAACACACCAGTGATCAGTGATTAGTTTCTATCATTCTTGCTGTCTATGTTAAAATGCTGTAGTTTCCCTTGAGGAAATGTTATGTAATCTTCTTACTGAAAGATCTTTTAATGGGAAGACCACTATGGCTGTATGGCTGTTATTGCAAAACGTGCATCGCTGTAATAAAAAGCACAATGCAGTATTTCTGTTGTGCCCAATGCTAAACCTGCACCCAAATTTCCTGATCACTCCTGGGACTACTGCATGTATGTCTCGTGCAGAGTTGTGGTCTGCTGCCCCCCGGTGGTCACAACTGATGTTCACATCCATACAATATATACACATCTATACAATGTTGTAGTATTTTGGGGGGTGATTTTATATGAAAGGGTATGGCTAAAGTACACCTAAATACCTGAATAATGTTGCAGAATTTGTAAAATTAATTTAGATTATTGGTTGATTGTTAAATTCGTAATTTAGGTAGATCATAACTAAGGCCCCACTTGGCTTAAGTACAAACTATTTTGTGTAGGTTTACATTATAATGATATTTATTTGTGCTATCATCTTTGTTTTTTATTCATTAAATCTTCCATGTTGTTTCAGATGCTACAACTGTGGAGGCCCTAACCACCATGCCAAAGAATGCCAGCTACCTCCTCAGCCAAAGAAGTGCCATTTCTGCCAGAGCATAGCCCATATGGTGGCCAGCTGTCCAGTCAAAGCACAGCAGTCCTCGCCCGGATCTCAGGGAAGGTCATCCTCGGCGACAGGCGGAGAGGAAGAGGAGGTGGCGCATCCCGCTCGTGCCCCTCTTCCTCCGGAGAGCTCGGACTGAGGAGCAGGATCATCAGGGAGACTTGAGCCAATCAAAATGCTTCACTGGAATGCTGCTTCTAGAACTACCTCAGGTTCTATATTGTTAGTTAGTTTGTTTGTTTGTTCAATTGAGCATTGACAGCAATTGAGGTCTTGACAGTATATGACCGTGTTAGCAAAGAAGTCGAGTTGGTTTAAAGCTAGAGGCCACTATTTGACAGTGGCCTCTGGAAATCATTATAGTAAATAGCAATGGTGAACAGCAATTTAGTTTGACAGCCTTTTAGTGACGGATAGTTTCAGTTTCACATTTCCCTCCTTTGTTATTGTTTTTCTGCCTTAGCTAAGTGTCTTAGATTCGTATGGTAACAATCAGAAATCCAGTGAGTTTACAAACTGCAATAATCAAGGATGTACATCATGACTACACCATGTCATTTTTTTCTCAGTGGGTAACATTTAGGCCTTGTCTTGTTGGACAGATGTGAAGTTAATGACTTGTACTCCTTGATTTTATTTTTTTTTCCCCCAACAATTTTACCTCCTTTTTTAAGAACAATATTTGCCAAAGAATAGAGAAACAAGTCTTTATTTTTGAACATAATGTGTCTTGACTGCTATGAATGTTAAGGGGACTGAAAGAAAGATGGCTGTTTGGCCTCCATCATTGTAGACACAGCTCTTTCCTGCAATCAATCACCTTGATTTCTATGGCCAAGTGAATGTTTAAGACTATAGTGCAACTTTTCAGAGTATGCTGCACCTTTGTGCTGCCGAAGCTCAATGTGTGGCCTCGTCCTGCCTTTTACATGGTTGATAATTTCCCATATCATCTATTTTATTGTAATTCACGTGTTTCTTCAGGTTGCAGAGTTATTAATGCAACTATGGTCAGATATATACCTTGATGGATGGCTTCTGTATAAGCTTTCTGTCAGTGTTCGGGAAAAGGTTTGATTGTACAAAAAAAAAGAAAAGAGGGGGTCCCTGTAGTTTTTATGTAAACATATTTGGGGAAGTACCATAGAACTCCTCAAGGAAATCCCTCTACTAGTTTCTTTTATTTGTT
Organism: Tenualosa thibaudeaui; assembly: GCA_027481765.1. NCBI lineage: Eukaryota > Metazoa > Chordata > Actinopteri > Clupeiformes > Clupeidae > Tenualosa > Tenualosa thibaudeaui. The sequence continues at coordinate 4,710,593 of JAIFZK010000011.1, forward strand.
TGTTTGTACTTAAAAATGTCCAGAAAGCTGCTGCGTTTGCCAGAGCTTTCGTTTATGAATCGGGTTTATGACTCCTCAGCACACCTTGTGGCAAACCATAGGAATAACTAGAGAATCAGAGTTCTTCTTGGGAGCTTTAATGGCATGCTCCAGTTTCGTTGAAGTGGAGATGGAACCTGACACGTTATTGTACATAAATAATATTATCTTTCAAAACCATGATTTATTTATTTTTAACCACACATAGTTATCATATTAGAAATCATGAAGATTTTCTCTATTTTTGTTTATATATTTTAAGCCTTGAGAAGTTCGTCTACCTCTACGGCTGTGAGGTTTTGGTCATCTTATTTTTTTTAAAAAAGGAATCTGGTGTGATTCAATTCATTGCTCTGATGTTTGAGGTCAGTGCTGTCTGTGGGGAAAATTTTGATTTGAGACAGTTTGATACAACATAGACCGAATAGGCTAACACAATGAATCAGGCACAGAAACTCACTTCCAGTTTCATTTTTCTATGCCCCATTCAGTTAATGTTAGGTGCCAGTTTTTGTTATTCGCTATGTTGTATCAAATTTTCTCATTCTTTTTCTACCGACATCACTGTGACCTCGAACAAAAGGGCTATGGATTTATTCACAACAGATTTCTCCTTTAACAGTGTGATTCTGCTCTGTTTTCTGGCACCTCATTTTATGTTTCGAGCTATGCCAAAAAATGCCCAGAGCATTCACTGCACTAATCATGCGTTAAACACTCTATTGATTTATGTTGGTGGTGTATTATATGTTTTGTACTATAAATGTTAGACAGGGCTGTAATCAAAGCCAGGATTTTTCCCCATAAATCCTCAGTTTTTGCTCAGGGAATTATTTATTCACTTTATTTTATTTTTGTCAAAAGTGTTTATTTTGAAGCACACGTCTGCATGCACAGTGTATAAATTGTGCTGGTCTGGGAAATGTTTGTAATATGCCTAAAGTAAGCCTGTTGATCAATGCACTACTTGTACCATCATAACGCACAGGCCCCATGTTTATTCCATGCTCCCAGTAGCTTACACAATTAGATACTCGCTAGCGATCGAATAAATTGGAGTTTTAGGCTGTTTTTGTTTTAGATTTCAAAGATCATAAATATTTCCCTTATTGAAATTGAGGATCTCTTTTTAGCCCTTTCATGGTGTGTAGTAGAGATAGAATGTCAGTCCTGCTTCAGTCATGTATATTGTTATTGTACAGAAGCAACCTTGATTTATGGTAATATAATGTTTCCTTCTCAATTTGCATGGTAGTTAATGTTCTAGAAGTAGAGTAACCTTACCTCTGTGGTACAGGAGTGTTCTTGACGGATATATGTGATTGTGGCCCCCCCCCCAACAAGATTTGTGTGAGACCTAATCATTGAAGTAACGTAACCTGCAGCCATGAGAGGGTTGTCATTTGAAAGTATGTATGCTTGTATGGCTTACCAGGATATTCTGTAATGCTGTAAAATCCACCCCCAAACCCATCACAAACACCACGCTTTATTTTCTCTAGTCTATGTAGTTTATGGGATATGGGTTTTCTTTAATAGTTTTTATATTATTTTAATCTTAACGAGACAGAAATGCCTTGTTATGAATCTATACAAGTCTACCTCAGGATGTGTACATGTATGTGGAAATGGCATTGATAAGCGTTCTGGTGTTAAGGATTGCCCTTGAAACACAGAGCTATGTCTTTAGAATAGTGAATGTGAGTATGTTTTGGTTGTATTTGTTTATGCTTTTTGAGTTTTGTTTTTTGTGTCTGTTCTTATAGTGTGTGTGTGTCTGTGTGTGAGTGAGAGTGAAAATGTGCGTGGAATTTGTTTTTGGTAAGTCAGATTGTGTAACTGGTGTTTACCAGGAATCAATTTTGGCTTTTTTATTACAATTTAAGTTGGATTTTGAGAAAATTGAAGAAATGCCTTCACTGTTGGTAAAGGATCTGTTATTAATTAACATGGCAAATCAGTAGTGGCCAGTCAGTTGCTTATTGACTTGCCATTACTGTTTGAAGCTCTGTTAATATGCAAGACCAGAATCTGATCAGGGTACTCTGGCATACACAGAAAGGCTTAATTAATTCTGAATTTCAAAAGTAAGCCTGTGTAGAGGTGATGGTGTTCTTAAATTTCAGCATGTAACGGTTTTGTGAATGGCTGATACAGAATCACAGCAGCTGGCTTATGTTATAAAGATAGAATGTCTCATGATGTGTTTGTTTAATCCGGAGAACACTCTTGACTGGAGTTAAGGTAACAGTGATTTTAGTTACAGTAAGCATTTAAGTTTCCTAATTGCCAGTTTGTTTCACAAAACAAAAACCTTATCTACATTTAGCACACTACGGGGAAACTCCCAAACAGTTTCTTATCTAGGTTATTCTGGTGTTTTGGCAGGCTTTTTAGAAAACTTTCTACTGGAAGGCCTGAAATGCACCTTTTCTCAGTTAGGAGAAACTAACACTGACTCCAATTAAGCAAATGCCTTATAAAGCAGCATTCCAAAAACAACTGCAATTTTTCATTTTCAGTGACCAGATTCTGATGTGAAAAAATCAAGAATTGGCCACATAACAAGTATCAATCAGTTTATTACATCCTAATCCATGTATTAGTTGATCACTGAAAAGGCTCTGTGTCACATGTTAACTCATTTTTGTCATTTATGGTCATGATGTGTTTGTCACAAATAAAGCTCAGGGTTGCAACAGAAGCACAAACATGAACAGCAGTGTGTTAGCACAGAGCATATTTCTGTGTTTACTTTCCAATTTGATTACTGTTGCTGTTTATCGTCTTGCCTGATTTCCTGAGTGTGTTTTGCATTCCTCATGGTGTCCGATGGAGAATATGAAAAACGCATTTTATAATTAAGAGACCAAAGAATGTAACCACATTGACTGTTATAACTAGCGGTTTTGTTATGTAACTCGTGCTCAAGGGTGTTCTGCAATTATCCAAGAGCCAAGAGAATAACTGGTTCACGTCAGCCTTTCCATTTCCAAATCACTCTGGCAGAGCATGCATTTCAAACAAGAATGTTGTGACCAAGAATGTGTTTCAGTGTTGACATTCACTCCTTACTTTATTGATAATAAATATCTTTCTATGACAAGCGAATGAGTAGTATCTTTTTTAATTGCTTTGCATGGTACACCTGAGCATGGAATGCAGCAGATTTTGGCTACCCATAGCCTAATAGCAAGTCAGCTATGTACTGTTTACATTTAGCAGTTGCAAATTCAAATAGCCGTAGGCCTATATCCTTCCCGGACCATAACATAATAATACTAATCATCCGTTTATCAGTTCACTCAAACTGCACTAACACGGACAACTCAACCTACATGTTAATAATGGTGACTGTGGCTTTAAGAGAAGGTTCCAATATAAACCACAGGGGTGTGCTCCTCCACTACCTTGACAATTTTGGCCATTTTAAACATGCGTTTTCAAAGAATAACACCAATGCGTTTCTCGGTAATGCTGAAGGTTATATTCTTTTGCATGTTTAATTGTTTGTTTTTTGAAAGTCCATATTATGTTTTGCTGGCCTAGACTTCGCTGTCTGTTTGTTAGGCCTAAGCATATGCATATTATTACCTTCCTTGGTAAATTGACAAATTAGCCTACATAGTCCATGTGTAAAAAAGAATGTATTAAAGGTACTGTTTTAATGTATATTTAATCGGACAACAACAACGACCTTTTTGCTACTTCCAGTCCGAGACACTGGGCAACGACCCCCCTGCGCATTTGTCGGGAGTGAAGGCGACCCAGCTCGTGCACCGAATTTGAAAGTGAATGCGCGATTTATCTCGCCAACCAGGCAGAGCACTCTCCTTCAATGGGAGAGGCTTCAGATGACATGCACAGTAATGACGGCAGAGTGGGTGGGAGCTCACGGGGAAAAAATCGCTACTGCTGTGGCATGCTGCGGCGAGTTTGGCGACACCATTTTCGTTTCCCAAAGCCAAAGCACTGTTTTGAAGACACCCCAAAAGACCGAAGGGAGGGGGCAGTGTTTCCCACTTTTGAGACAACGCTCTGTTCGCTTCACATCTGTGTTGTTTTCCGTGGGAGCCAGAGGCGTGCATACGCCGGGGTGAAAGGGAAATCTCCGATCGGATCCGCGAGACGAGGTCACCAAGCGCACACATTGACGGGTCGTTGCAGCGCGAGAGCGTGTGGAACGATAGTGTGGATAATGGCTGCCAGACTCAGTGAGACAGGCACTAAATGAAGAAGGTCTGTGTGAAGAAGCGACAACGGCGACGACAGGTAGCTATATTGCCTCTTTGTTCGATTACTTCAGAAATGTATTGGTTTCTTTGTGTCTCCATGCGACGTGCTGCGCAGGTGGAAGCTGACCAGGATTTATTAGCCTGTACAGCCACCTAGCTATGACATGCTTATCAAAAAGAAATGAACTTCGTCGTCCTTTGTAGATTGTTTTTAGCTCAGTTAGCAAATATCAATATATTGTTGCCTTGCTTCTGTAAGCTGTTACAGTTGACGCTGACATGTCCATTTTAGTGGATTCTTCCACACCATGCTGGGTCTGTTGATTAGCCTGTTAGCCAGACGTAGCAACCGCGAAGTGAGGCTAAGGTAGTGTTAGCCAGACATAGCTAGCAAGTTACACAACAACAGTGTCTGCGCAATATTCTAACGCGTGAAAATGGTAACTGCTGACAGTTACAAATGTGTCATGTTCAGAACTCAACGGACGCGCGGAACGTATTGAAGATTGATATGATGTTATACAAATGTAACTTGTGGTCTTGACAGTGTGGTTCCGATACAGCCATGTTTACAATGTTTAAGTTCCATTAGCATGCTTTGCCTTCCGCAACCATGCTGTGTTGGTCAAGGGAAGTGAAATGTTTGTTTATGTCAGATTTAAGCCGACCTTCCTGTTTTGTCGCGAGGCCAAACACATGCCCCCTATATTTTTTCTACTTCTTTCCAACCGCTCCTTGGTTATGATACTCGGGTTAATTTAACATTTTGAAGATGTGGTATTACATGCAACGTAGCTTTGCACTGCAATCCTAAGCTTTTCCCTGTTTTTATAAAACTTCTTAGAAGTTCACCTTGAAATTTACATTTTCAATATGACTTGTCTTGAGATTTTAACATGTCTGGGCATACATGCCACGTGAGAATCGGTCAATAAATACATGTACACAGCGAACTTCTGTAATCAACCAGTCTAGTTATTTTGCACATGCAGTCATCAAAGCTGTTTCTCGTGAATTTTTTTGACATAACGCAAGCTGTCTTTCAAGTTTGAGAAGACTCGTGTTGTTGATTCAGGTGCTCTCACCTCAGTTTACCGGGCATGAAACTGGGCAGTAACTTTATTGACGGATTTACCATCCGTCAATAAACTCTCCCTCTCCTCACAAAGCGATGGATTATATGACTGAGAACATATGTTAGAGAAGAATTATATCCCTTGCTGAAGTGTCTTGAACTGCCAGGTCAGACGATTAGGTTTGGGCTTTGATCTTTTGCCAGCAGCAAGAATTGTTTAGGAGCAGTCCTCTACCGTTGTACGATGAATAGTGTCTGACAATTAAATTACTGACTATTGTATAAGTAGGGCTTTGAGAGTTCAGATGAGGTCGTGCTCATTTTAATGTTGATGACTCGGGAGATAATATAAGCTACTTACACCGTGGTATCTGTCAAGGAAGCATATATCGGTTAGTGCATAGGGCAAAGCTGTTTCTGTTGTCAGAAAGTTGAATTTTTATTTCCTTGATTAGCCATTTGTTAGGCCCAGTCATTCATTATTGCTCCCAAGGAAGTTATCATGGATTTGATTTGGTTTGGTGTCTAATCTTTCTCTGTATGAAGGATCACACAAAAGCACTTGACCATTCATCACAAAACCTAGTGAGAAAGTAATATTAGAAGCAAAATTCACTAAATTTTCACTGACCGTCTCTGACCCTCACTGGTAGAGGTAGCTTACCGCATGGATGAAGAAACTAATCCATTCAGTTGAGAAGTGAATCTGACTCATGAGGCCCAAGAATGTAGTTTCATTTTCACCAAAATGGCTTTTCGTAGAAGTTGGTGCTGTCAGAATACTCTTTCAATTCAGTCTGCTGGCTAAGCTATAAGCTAACACTGCTCCATAGACAAGTATAGGCTAGCTGTGGAAAGGGGAAAGGATGAAAGAGATGGGAAAAGTTGAATCAAATACAGCCATAGACTGCATGTTATTATAGTACAGAGGTGTTGTTGTAAACATGGTCTCTATGTAATCACGCCTTCATCATTGTTTTGTTAGCACCTTGCTTCTCAGTCAGGCAAACCAGACCTTCGCCCACCTTTATTAAATTTGGGATTGTCTGAGTAAATATATTCTTCTCTCTTGTCTTACTCTATCTATCTCTCTATCTCTCTCTCTCTCTCTCTCTCTCTCTCGTGCTGTCGTTCTCTCTTGATGCCCCAGCAATAGTAGCAGCAGCAGACGTGGAGGCGCGGAGGGGGGAGAGGGGGCAGGAGAAAGAGATGGTGAGTCGCAGCCAGGCCAAGTACGAGCTGATCCAGGAGGTGGGGCGTGGCAGCTACGGGGTGGTGTACGAGGCGGTGGCGCGGAGCACAGGCGCCCGCGTGGCTGTCAAGAAGATCCGCTGCCACTCGCCGGAGAATGTGGAGCTGGCGCTGCGCGAGTTCTGGGCACTCAGCAGCATCCAGAGCCAACACCCCAATGTCATACACCTGGAAGAGTGCGTCTTGCAGAGGGATGGGCTTGCTCAACGCATGAGCCATGGATCCAGCTCACCCCTATACTTAGAGGTGAGTGAGAGGAAGTGTGTGTGTGTGTGTATATGTGAGTGAGTGTGTGAGTGAGTGAGAGA
>JAIFZK010000011.1:4722500-4757500 GCA_027481765.1 Tenualosa thibaudeaui
CTCTCCCTCCAGCTGGTGGAGACGTCGCTGAAGGGTGAGATCGCCTTCGACCCGCAGTGCGCCTACTACCTGTGGTTCGTGATGGACTTCTGCGACGGCGGCGACATGAACGCCTACCTGCTGTCGCGCAAGCCCAGCCGTCGCACCAACACCAGCTTCATGCTCCAGCTGGGCAGCGCCCTAGCCTTCCTGCACCGCAACCAGATCATCCACCGCGACCTCAAGCCCGACAACATCCTCATCTCACAGGGCCACACGCCAGCAGGCTCGCTCGAGCCCACGCTGAAGGTGGCCGACTTTGGCCTGAGCAAGGTGTGCTCGACATCGGGCCTCAACCCTGAGGAGCCGGCCAGCGTCAACAAGTGCTTCCTGTCGACGGCGTGCGGCACCGACTTCTACATGGCGCCCGAAGTGTGGGAGGGCCACTACACGGCCAAGGCGGACATCTTTGCGCTCGGCGTCATCATCTGGGCCATGGTGGAACGCATCACCTTCGTGGACGTGGAGACCCAGAAAGAGCTGCTGGGCAGCTACGTGCAGCAGGGGGGCGAGATTGTGCCGCTGGGCGAGGCGCTCTTGGAGAACCCCAAGATGGAGCTGCACATCCCGGCACGCAAGAAGAGCATGAACGCCAGCATGAAGCAGCTCATCCGAGAGATGCTCTCGGCTAACCCGCAGGAACGGCCCGATGCGTTCGAGCTGGAGCTTCGCCTGGTGCGCATCGCGTGCCGCGAGCTTGACTGGGACACATGATGGTGGTGAGCGGGGCATGATGGGATACTGGAGGAACTACCAAGTGCACGTTGCACCACACAGCACAGCCCACTTGACCCTGACACAAACAAAAGAATCCCTTTAAGGGCTTTCAGTTTCGTTTGGCTCTCATTTTTCCTTTCGTTTGTAAAGAAGTGACAGCAATGCGAAGCAATGCTGAACAAAAAAAAATTGTGCCGGACTTGTGTTCAGGACTTGGTGACGTTAAACTATAACAATTATTTGGACTCCAAGAGTGCAGAACACTCTTTTTTTTGGAGGGGGGGGGGATTTTCTTTCTTTTATTTTTGTTTGTTTTAAAAAAAACAACAACAATAAAACACCATCACAGATATGACACAAACACAATCACCCACCAACCACTGGGTGCAGGTATCTATGCATCCTTTTACTGGAGGGTTTGTTTTTCTGTTATTTTATATACCCAGGGAAATGAAAGAAATTTGGTCCTTGATATTTCTTTTCTGGTTCTATGACGGAAGTAGCCACAAGTGGCGTTTACCACTTCAATTCTTTCTACGGTTACCCTGTAAGCACAGTGTTTTTTTCAGGCTTTTGGCATTGTGCTGGCTGAAGCCTTTGCGCTATCTTGCTCTTCAGGAAGTGTTGGCGTTACCTCGTCATATTGTCTGAGGAGGACCAGATTGCACCAGCACCGTTCAACTGTTACCCCTCCAAACAAAAAAAAAAATGTGTTTGATCTCGCCGGCACGCCTTGAAGCATGGGGATTTAATTGGAAGTGCTGGAATGCCAGCAAACTTCTGACGGGTCTTCCTCTGGCAACTCATGATCTCTCTTTTCTTCTCTCCTGATATCTTCTCGTCTGCTTTTTTTTTCTCTACACTTCTCCTCTCTTCTCTTCTGCTCTGTTCTTTTCTTCTCTCTTTTCTTCTCTTGTCTCTCCTCTCTTCTGTTGTTTTCTCTTCTCTCCTCTCCACTCTGCTGGGATCCTTCCTTCATTCCTCTTCTCTCTCCTCCAGTCTGACAGCCCTGAGAGTCCATCTCCTCAGTCTCTGGCTGGCTCTCACACTTGGTGCTAACATCACCCCCTGATGCCACTCAGAAACGCTGAGGAGGGAAAAAATACCCTCTCTCCCTGGCAGTCTTGACCACAACCTTCTCCACCATCACCACTTAAACATGGGCCAGTGACATCCGAGTGGTTGCTCTAATCTTCCATCAAAGCTTTGGGCAGCAGTCGCTGGCCGCCAGTTAGTTTTACTGGATCGGTCGTCACAACGTCATTTTCCTGTTTTCACTGCTGTTGCCAGACTTTTCCTAGACTCTAAATTGATGCTCTATCATTATTCTGTTATTTTTAGTTGCTTGAAGCTAATTTCTGTGCAGACATCAATACATGTCTCAAGCCCCTCCTCACAAAAAAAGCACAGAATGCTATCTGTGCTGTCTGAAGGAAATATGCTGCTGATTTTGTTTCTTTTGATTGTTACAGTTTCTTTCAAACTCCTCATTCTTGGATTGGTAAATTGGGCCATCACTTTATCAAGTGATTGTTTTGCAAGGGCCATGGAACAACAACAACAACAACTACACAAAGAATCTCAATTCAGTCGGATCTGGGCCATGGTGTGTCAGGTGTGAGTCTACCGTAAAAATTGTTCTGCGGGAAGTCGAGTGAGAGACTAGGACTGTGGCTCTGAGCCAGACTCGCACAGCAGAGCGGCTCCTGGAAGTTGACCTCCACACAACACATGCTGGGCTATTAGAATGACTAACCTGCATGGGCAGATGACTGCTCTACTTTGTGCGACTGAAGTGTGTGTGTGTGTGTGTGTGCGCGTGTGTTTATGTGGTGAGAACAGGGCTAATCTCAGTCGAGTCTAACAGGTGTTTGTGACCTGTATTTTTTCTGTGGGCTCTGAGCCAGTGCTGTGATCTGGGTTAAACTGATTGAGGGAAGGAAGAAGGGTGTTGCTTTGGGTAAGGGTGGGGTTGGGTGTTATTTTTGTCTCTTGATTGGGACAGACCACAGATGCAGTGATGTGAATGTTTTAATGAATAGCCTAACGAGAAAGAATTTGAGGAATGATTTTATTTTATTTTTTTAACTCCCTTTTGCTAATGTAATTAAATTGAAAGAAGATGGAAGAAAGGGGGTCAACAGCCATCAAGCTGCTTACTGACAGGCACATAAAAGGCCTTATTGTTGCCTAAACATCCCCGTCTTGGGTTTTGGACAGAGTGTGTTGCCTTGCAGAAACCCGACATTGCTAAACTTTAAGCATAGTTTCAGATACAACTTGGGAGAATATGAGGGACTGCTTTTTTTTTTTGGTGTGTGTGTTTGGGGGGGGGGGGGATTTCCACTTGAGGGACTTAACAGCTTAACTTAATTTTGTTTTTCTTCTCTCACTTTTTTTTTCCCCCCTCCTTTTTTTTTGATACTGACTGTTTGGCAGCACCCATGGTCTCCTATTAGGCTCTTCTGAAAAGCGCTTTTTAGGTGTTGTGCACACACAGAACAGAGATATAGTCGACAGACAAGTGAAACACACAGACATCACCTGTTTCTCACCATTAGGCAGGACTGTGTGCAAGGCAAGAAAGCACCGGTGTCCTAACACTTTTACAAACACTCGCACACATACACACACACACTCGCAGCACACCTCTGTGTGCAGAGGCATCGTCACTTTTGGACACTTGACGCTGCAGAGAGAAATTTGATCTCCACTGTGTAAAACCTCCCTCAAACACACACACACACACACACATGCGCACGCAGACACCTCATAGCACTTGATCTCACCGGTAATCCCCTTCGCCACGCTTCTGACAGACCGGCGGTAAGCCTGTTAGGTTGTCACAGCAGCTGGCAAAGACAGGCCCAGGGGAGAGGGGTGTAACCTCGAAATACCTTTCAGGGCAACATCTTTTCCTCCCAGTGCTACCCTTGTGGGAACGAGGGGTTCGCCTCTGAATTCTGTACAACAGCAGCAGCAATACTGTCTATCATGAGGTGTTTTTTTGGAAAGGGGGGGGGGGGGGGTAAATAGATAAACAATGCAAAAACAACAACAAAACACTGTAAGCTCTCAATATTTAATGCAGTAGATGCAGATTTCAGGGTCACTTTACACTTCCTGCTTGTCTTTGCTTATGGTGCTTGTGGCTTGTGACAAACGGTCAACACCAGCAAAAAAAGAAAAGCACAGCACCTACTACTACACACACACACACATAAAACATACCTTTTCCAGAATGTTTGCAAGGAGGGTTGCTTTTCCAGGAATGCTGACAGGATTAACCTGCAATCCCCAATATGGCCACTGGAGAGATGGTTGCACTCAGTAGTGAAGCTCGAAGAACCAAACAATCTTTTGGCATCTGCCTTTGCTTTATTCCCCCTCTCTGTTTTTTTGAGATTAGCTGAATTTATGCCTTATTTTAAAATTTCCTTCCCTTTGAAGCACTTGATATCAAAAAAGCAACCGTGCACTTAGCCTAGAGCATTGGACCCTAGAAGGAAAAACTAATGTGTTTTTTCTTTCGCCTGAAATGTTAAAAGGCAGATTGTGTTTTGAGTGGGTCCACCTTGTTCAGAGCCTACTGAATGACTTGTGTATACTAAAGTGCTGTCAGTATTTAAGTCTGCCTGTTATACAAGTTGACTTTATACCCTAATGGCATTATATTTCTCTGCCCTTGTCTTGACATTGCTTCTTTTAAACACTTATGAGATTGAACGCAGGGAGTTGTATGGTGACAACAGTGGCCACTAGACTAGATGGAGTATTCAGTCTCCAAAGTAGGTCATTGTAATCTCTTTGCCCTGGAGGGTGCTGGGAGATATTAGAGGCTTCCGGGAAAGTTTGTGTGAGGACACATGGGCTGTTTCTGAAATGGCACAGTGCAGACTGTTCCCATACTGACCTTGGCAGAGAAGTAGTAGTAGTAGCAGTGAATGCAGTAAATACTACAGGAGTATAGCATTTTAGAAACAGCCCCAGTAGTGATTTGCTTCACACCTCTGCAAGCTTGATGGAGCCCCTTGATTAAGTCCCTTTTAGTAAAACGATCAGGATTTTTACTAAAACACATAAAACAGTCTTCAAATTATCACGTTATTAATCTTGAAAATAATCTGACATTTCTAAATTCCCTGATCTGTTGTATTTATATATTTCCTTTTTGGGGGGGAGGGGTGGGGGGCGGGGGTGTATATATTGTACAGGGGTTGAAGAAAAAGATGGGGATTCTGTTTTATTCTTCTTTCTCTCAGTCTTTACTTTGAGGGAATACATCATGGGTTGGACCGTGATTCAGTCTGACATTATTGCTGTGATGAGTTTTGTTTTCCAGATTTCTATTTCTCTATTTGTCCACAGACAACTTTTAACAGTTTTCGTTCCTGTCTCTGTGTATAAATGAGTCAATGAATTGCAATTCAGAATCCAGTGTGGCGTGTCTGTACTGTTGGTAAGTGTCTGTGTCCATTGACCCAGCACCCCACCCCCCCATCCACACACACACACACACACACACACACACACACACACACCCCTCCACCCCTCCATCTCACCCATTGGGCCAACTGACTTTCCCACTACCTCCCAGCACTCAGTACTCCAACACTGTGGGCAGAATTGGACCCAGTAGCATTAAACAGTTGAACAGGATAATGCCATTACACCTTTTTAAACCGAAGTTGGCATTTTTGATTTGTGGGTCCAGTAGCAGCTCCAGCACCGCAGGCTGTGGACGACCAAAACCATCACTGTGTCAAGAAGTGTTGGGTTGTTGAACCGCATCACCCACTGCTCAACAGAATTTTGTTGGTTAAAAGATCCCCCAAAGAAAAGAAGGGATCTTGACACATCTGCTTATTTGATGTGTAGTGGATGCAGCCACAACTGTGCAAATGTAATTATTAAGGTGGAATGTGGGTTCAGAAGAAAGAAAAAAACAGGACAAGAACAAAACAGGATTTTTTTTTAGGATGGATTTTTTTTCAATGTTATGTAAAATATTTTGAGAATGAGATTTATCAAAAGCAATGTTGTAAATGAATGTGTAATTTATTGTTGCTTTTGCTTTATAAATAAATAATAAAATAAAACATTGGCTCTTGTAATGATTCTCTTCTTGAATATATTTGTTACAGTATGTTCTATAAGTCTGTGTGTATGTAATATAAGTCAGTGTGTAACGTTTTCCCATGTCAAAGTCTGCAAACATAGCCTACTGGTCAGCATTATGTTTTTACAAAAACAGTAATGTGGTGGACACTGGACAGTGACACACCCTGGCTCTTCTTTCTTTACGATCTTACGTCAGTAGGCTACGCCACGTTCTCCCAAGATGTGGAGTTAATAGGTTTGGTAATAGGAAGACGGGACATATGACTCAAACGCGATGTCATGCCCTAAACCGGGATGAGGTAATGATGATGAACATGGGGCATTCTTTACTATAGACTAAATAAATTGTGTAGTGGATTGTGGTAGGCTATCATAACAGCTCTAATATTTTAGTTGAACAAAAAGTAAATTTTGAAATAGCGGTTATAGGCAATGAAATGGCCAACTGATAGGTCTACAGGTGTTTTTCATTACCCGCAGGAGCAATTTCTTTACAAACTCCCCCTGTTGATAATAATGCGCTCTTGCAGTTCATCTGCCTTGTAATTTCTAGGCTGGATTTCTAGGCTGGATCTAGCCTCGTATAAGCAGGAACCGTATGTATTTTTTTATCTACTTAGAATATTATTCCAAACTGACTAAAAGGACGACGTGGGTACTTATATGTGGTGCTTATTTTCCTGTTAAGGCTTTTATTAAGGCTACCAGACACTGTGGACTTGATCACGTGTCCAAAGTATATCCAAATGATTGGTGAAATAATCAAGTCCGGCAATTTCCTACAGGAGAGCAGATCAGCGCCGTGGCACTGCAGAAAAAGACTGACCGGACATCGACTGTATATTTGAATAACGTCTAATAGACAATCATAATATTCTTCATGGGGAGTCAGGGTAAATTGCACAATTTATGGTGTCTCTAGCTGCTATTATTTATATTTATATTGGAACAGTCTTAATTTTACAAATCACACCACTAGCCACAGTGCTCTGCAAAAAGCCATGCCCTGTCTAGCGTGTTTGTTTTAGGTCACCTGTATTTGACCTTCAAATCGTTTACAACTGTGTTGTAGTGTTATTTTTCTCCCGCAATAGTGTATGTAGGCACTATTACGTATCTGTCTTGTCCATACTGTGTTTTAACAGTTTATCACGTGTATCACCAATTGTTCCCGGTGAAACGTTGTCTCGTCTCACGACAATAAATCCCGACTTGACTTGACTTGTCCTCAATCAGATGCGATTGGAAAGTGGTCAGTTCTTAATGCTAACGCGTGTCCTTGGCGACCCCATGCGTTCAGAAGTAGCTTTAGCTAAATCTAGTGAAATGTTTGATTTTCCAAATATTTCAAATGCCTTTCTACTAGTCAATCTATGTTTGTTTTAAAAGGCTACGGGTATTCATCTCGTGAGGCTGGTTGCAGTCAGTCTACTGATGATTTCACCACATCTGAAAAACCCAGGGTAAGTTTGTCAGATGGTAAACGCCTGTCTAATGTCATCCTTAACACAGTCTTGATTTGAATTTAAAGTTAATTTATTTCCCCAACTTTTTTTTCTCTTCAGTACAGGCCAAACGCTCTCTGTGTTGTGCCATGCACAGTGTCCCAACTCCACTCTGCCATCGAAACCCACAGTGGTTTTACAGTTGGAGAGATTGAGATAAACATGGTAAATCCTAGCAAATTGCTGTAAACATTACCTGAAGTTTCAAAACTTCTCATGGGTAAGGCAAGCCTCCATTTAACAGCAAGGCCCGGCCTTTTTACGGATAGTAACATTTAGAATATATTAACAGTTAGACATCTTTATTTATTTAATTTGAGAGTTTAATTTGCATAGTAGGCTGCACAACTTGGAAGCCACTGCATATGGCCCATTCTGTTCATATAGGAAAATGTCAGAATTCTTTTGTCTATATAAGGTTTCTATAGTGGGAATTGTGAAGAGAGTTTTGCCCTCAGTTTCATCTATACTGTATCTTCTGGACGACATGACTGGAGCCCCCATAGATGCATGTTTTTGGCATAACAGGGAGGTAAGAGCAGCAATCAAGTTGGATATTGTGATGTGTGTTTTTTTTTTTTTTTTGGTGGGGGGGCTGTCTTGATTAATGTCACATTAAACATCTCTGTTTAGGTTGTTTAGGTTTAGCAATAGTTAATAGGTAGCTGCTGAAAACTGAGTGCAGAGTGATTGGGAATGATTGATTTAGGAATTCTTAATATAATTTCCCCCTAAGACTGTGCTTTATCGTCTCATAGAAAGATGGTCTGCTGAATTCTGCAGTCTCCTCAGGCACTTATATCAAAATCATTGGCAGGCTCCGTTCCTTTGAGGTATGTGGACTGAGGTTTCACTAACTTGTTGAATATTTACCAAACTAGTGCAGCATATTGCGCAGTTTGTATTGTTCCACAACATATAACTTTGCAAAACAGACCTTTGTTTTTTGTCTATTGTGCTAATGTTTAAAATCTCAGCAAATTAAGCTGATCAGAGCCAAATGTTTTACCACCAAGATTCTGTGAAGTCCTTCATTCTGGAATCCGAGGGCTACTGTGATGATGTAATGTTATCAGATGATGAATTGTTGTTAATGAGCAATGTGTGCATTCTGCATATCTATAATTTATTATTAAATTATGGAATAATTTGTTTACATTTCTTCCCTGCTTTGGCTGTTCTCCTTAATTCAAGAAAACAGTGTTTTCATCTTTCTTGTTACTGACTTACTTATATTATTATGTCAGCTAGTTGATGTATGTTTTCTTTGATGTTTTGGTCTGTGATTCATTAGAACCAAAGGTCAGTGATTGGTCTTCACATCCGTAGACTACAGGACATGAATGAGATAACCTCTCACATCCTAGAAGTGATACAGGCCCATATGCTTTATGGACAACCTCCACTGAATAAGGCATGTCTTTTCTACCAATGTGATGTTTCAGAGAGAATGTGAGAGATGTGATTAGGCAGGCATTAGGTATTTGACCAGAGGTTTTCTTCTTGTGGGAAATGCTTAACAGGCTTAAAGCAATAGTCTGGAGTACTTCCAACTATAGTCGTCTTGTACAAACTGGTAAAGTGCTGTAACTGTTTGTGGATGAAGCTATCAGGATGTGTTTTTGTTTGTTTGTGTTATCACTTCCCTCAGATAAATGATGCATCAATGAGTTCTAATGAAACAAAGCAGCGCCAGAATGCTGGGAAGGTGGAAGGTGTTTCCCAAGCCCCAGTCTCAGGTTTCAGCCCTGCCCAGAATCAGGTGAGAGGGTAGGCTGTATGATATGACCAGAACATTACATTATAATATGTCATGTCACCATAAGCTGATGACAATGTACTGTAGTGCAATATAGTGGTGCAAATTCAAAGAAAGAATTGTGAAAATATCTAACAATATGGCCAGGCTATTTCTTACTACTGAAAAATATCACACCACATCCTAATCTGTCACTAACTTCTGCAGACTGTGATAATAAACCACACTAGCAGTAAGAAAATAATGTAATTGCCTATGCTGGTGGCTGAATGAGACACTTTCATTAACTAGTTTCAGACTGGTATCTCAGTGACATTAAAATGAGTGGAGATCCTAGGCCAGCCATGCCAGTCTAGTCAGAATAGAGAAGATGTTGCTGTTTTATCAGAGTTTTTCTATTCTGTTCTAGGTGTTTAACTTGATCAAAAGTTGTCCGGACCAGGCAGGAGTGAGTCTCTGGACTCTGAGCAACTGCGTATCCCCACAATACATGTTGAATCTCAGGTGTGTGTGTGTGTGTGTGTGTGTGTGTTGGGATGGGAGAGCCATAATTTTGCACAATGCAGTCTGTACTTGAGAGAAACTTACATATTTCCTCTGTGTTCTCTATTCAGGCAATGTCTGCAGTTTCTCATAAGTGAAGGTCACATTTACACCACCGTTGATGACAGTCACTTTAAGGCAGTTGAATGATGTGGTGATGTGCCCATATGGAAATCGCTGTGACATAAAGAGACAAAGATGGACCTAGGTCAAGGACCTAGGCCTAGAGAGTTGTGTACATGAACCCAGGTGGATGACAGTCATCATGTGAAAATACGTGATTTGATTCTGAAAAGCTTGACCAGTAAAGAACTTGATTTGTACTGCACATTCCTTATTGGAATAGAATATAATTTATATTTTCAATATTTCATTTCAATTATGTTGATTTTAGTTTCAAAATGATTTTTTTGATGGTGCAATAAAAATATGGAAGCTGGATTTTCTTTTAATAGAATTTATTTAGTATAACTTGTTAGAGTAGAATTAATATACAGCTGTACTATTCCCACTTAATAAAGTTGGTTGTCGCCATCTCTATTTGGGACTCATCTTTTTGGGGGGGATGACAGGACTTTTGTAAAGTCCGCCAATTACCCAGCATGCAGTGGGAAACTGTAAGATGGCAGCGAACCCAGGCGCAAACACACCTCTTTTTGACTGTCCGTCATGGTAAGACTTTTCGGGCCAGATGTTCAAATATTGCATTCACCATTCATGAGTCATTCAGCCAGTGCACTTGTATGTTGCTTCAGACTATTATTGCATCATTATGCGTGAACGTTTACGATGGCGTTTGTTGTCTTACATAGCTGGCTAGCAACTCCAGGCACCAAGTTAACGTTAGTGTGCAGTGAGCTAGGGCTAATAGCTAAGTTGTCCCACTATAAATTTATAATTGTAACGTAAACGTTGCATGTCATGTTACATCTCTTTTACCACCACTGTGTGTGGTTTGTGAAGTACTCACGTCTGCAACAATTGAGGGATGTCAAAACTGAATACCATTTCGTTTGCTTGTATGATAACATGATAGGATTACAAAACGTTAACGTTATTTTTCAAAGTGTTCATGCTTGCAGATTCATGACCAGACTTGCACCCTTATTAATATCATACCGGTACATGTTGGTACAGCAAACGTTATTATGCACAATTGGTTAAAGCGTAATTCCAAACTATATATTATACAAGTATCTCTTGACAAGGGATTAGAATAATCACTGCGTGTTCATTACTGCTGATCAGCAAATCCATATTCTCATTGACGCAGGGCAGGAAAACCACCACCAGGTCTCCATCTAGATGTCGTAAAAGGAGACAAGCTCATAGAGGTAAGACAATCTGTGAGGGTTGAGGATACACTGTCTGACTTCTCAGCACCTAACGCAGATTGCAAACGCTGTTGTGTTAGAATGCAGTGTTGGTAGAGCTGAGTGTTATCTAAGGGCTTGCCAGCGCTCAAGTATTTGCCTGTGCCCAAAGTCACTCCCTCCACTTTCTCTAGTATCCCTGACCTTGGCTGTCAAAGACCCTTTGGGCAATTGTATTTAGGTAGTCTATAACTAGGTTCATTCTCTAAACTTATTCTTTCAGTGTGTGTTTGTGTATGTGCAGGTGTTTGTCTGCTAGGATATTTCAAGGTTCATCTTTCTTTCCAAACAGCCAGTCTCCCAAAAGATTTATGAATGTCAATGCCGTTTGTGTTGTTAGTGTTTTTGTGGACTGTTGCCAGTGCTGCAGTCCACTCTCAGTGAACCAGTGACCCCCGACCCCAAACTAAACAAAGGCACCATCCATCCCTTACACCTAATTTTGTTTGCTGTGGCCCCATTGTGTTTGTTTGTTTATTTATTTATTTTAGATCTGACTGGCACTGTATTTTTCTTCCCTTCCCTTTGTCCCTGTGCAGAAGCTAATCATCGATGAGAAGAAGTACTACTTGTTTGGGAGGAACCCTGACCACTGTGACTTCACGATCGATCACCAGTCCTGCTCACGAGTCCATGCTGCTTTAGTCTACCACAGGCACCTCAAGCGTGTGTTCCTTATTGACCTCAACAGCAGTGAGTGCTACCCCGACCTTCTCTCTCTCTCTCTCTCTTTCTCTCTCTCTCACACACACACACACACACACACACTCTTACCATAACTTCACATTAATATATTCTCCTGCAAGAAAACAAGACCACCCAGAAATGTTCCCAAAGGTTGTAGCCATCTTAAACATTAAGGCCTGTATGGAGAATGAAACCATGGAGATGGATGATGTCTTTAGAAGAGATGACCTAGTTTTTGCTGTACTTTCCTGTGCAGTGTACAGTATCTTATACCAAAGGCTTCTGTCCATGATGCTCGTAATTGCTTAGTTTCGTGGTAAAACCATGTAATAGTAATTTGTAATGTGTAGATTAGAGAATTAGAGATAGGACCCTCATTAATTAAAAGGTGTGTGTGCCTGTATGCAAATAACCAGCCATAACTCCTGAACTCTCAGAGACTTGACTTCATGATTAGCTGATTGATACTCTTTAACTCTTCTAAGGTTTCATGGTTTAGTGTTAGAGAGAGCATTGGGATTTAGACAGTGGTTTTCAATGGCGTAATATTTCTTAACTGACCTCCTACATTGCAAATGGATGCTAGTTCAACCAAACATGGAAAAGGGAACATGAATGTGTGTATTGCACCTTGTTATCTGATGTTAAAATAGAATAAATTCAACTTTAATTCATCAACAATAAGCTTCATGTGCATTTTATATGTTTAAGATTGTCATATGAAGAAGGGCACAACCATGCCTCATGTTCAGGATGGCTCTTTAGACATGCATCAAAGCCAAGGCAAAAAATGGTTTTCCATTCTACATCTCCATTAACTAAACAGCTGAATGACTGAAACTGCAGCCGAATAATAAGTGACTGTGGCCCAATTTTGTGCCTGTGTGCAGCCCATGGCACATTCCTGGGTCACATCCGATTGGAGCCTCACAAGCCCCAGCAGGTGCCCATCGACTCCACCATGTCTTTTGGGGCTTCAACGCGCGTCTACACCCTCCGAGAGAAGCCCCAGAGTCAGCCGAATGCAGTGGCGGGAGAAGGGAGCAAGGGTGTGGAGGATGAGGAGTTGAAGGGTCTCTTGGGGCTGCCTGAGGAGGAGACTGAACTGGAGGTGAGAGCCTGGAACTGGGAATGAACACCGTATGCAGTCATGTAAAAAAAAATAAAGAAAGCACTTCATATAAAATTGGGGGATTTGTTGGAGAAGTCAATTTAGAGTGTGTGTGTGTGAGAGAGAGAGAGTGTGAGAGTGTGTGTGATATATGATGTATGAGGTGACTGATGGGGAAACCAGACACTTTCAGCATGGACGATGAAAGCTACTTATCTGTGTCTGCATTTTTTGCACAGAAGAAACTGAATAAATTGAGTTTTGAATTGATTTTATTTTTTTTCTTGCCCGTAATTAGCGAACACTGCTGAACAGTTTTCCCCATCTGTTCTCTGTCAGAATCTGACGGAGTTCAACACAGCCCACAACAAGCGCATCTCCACCCTGACGATTGAGGAGGGCAACCTGGACATCCAGCGGCCCAAGAGAAGGAGGAAAAGCTCCAGAGTGTCTTTCAGTGAGGAGGAAGAGGTCATCAACCCAGGTATGATAGGGCGCATATACTGTACACTTCGCTCAATGCACACATACACACACACACATTATGATGGTACACATATGGACCTCTCAATCCACTATAACAGAAGCACTTTGGCCCTTGCATGTGCATTCATATGTGCACAAGCCCACACACACACACACACACACACAAACACAGAAGAGCATAGCACATCCCAAGACATCTCACCTGACACACTCACTCGTGCTTGATCACATTCTCATATGTGCGCATGCATGCACACACTCCAGTCAGGATGGAATTTTTGGAGTCAACTTTTTTTATCCAGCTAATAGTGTAACCCTAGCTGTTCATCCCCAGAGCCCAGATTTTCACCTCTAAAGCTCAGCTGCCCTACATTCTCCCAATACTGTAGGAGATACCCAGCTATTTTGCTGCTCTGGCTCTTCAGTGTCAGCATTGCTATAGTGAAGCATCCATCTACAGTTTTTTCACCTGCTTGTTCAGAATTGTTCCATCGGCCAAAAAAAAATACACTGCTTCCAAAGCACTGTGTCAGCATCTAGAACAGGAGTGAGTCTCTTAGAACAACTTTGATATAAGATCTTCCTCAGACTTGACTTCAACCTGTAGTAGTGATCTTTTTGTTTTTTATTGTTTTATTTTATATTGTATTGTTTATGTGTCTCACACAACCATATGAGCATATACATTGGAACCTGGTGCACTTTGCTAAACAATACACACTTTAAATGCTGAGGCACAAAGACGGCATTTCTACCATGTTGTTATCTGTTGCATAATCCATAATGCAATAGTGTAGGTATTTTTATTTGAATAAGTGCCCCCTTCTGCAAGTTTATTCTCCTCCTCTTCATTCCTCTCATGCCTGTGCTTGTGCCTCTGAGCTGACGCATTGCTAGCTGTTATGTTGATTGCTCTGAGGCTTGTTCGTAGATTACAGTTCAGAGTCTGCGACACATTTCGGTCATCATGGTTCAATGTCACATAGATGCAACAGAAAAAGAGGGGACAAGTGCAGTGTAACATGCGGCTTCGGAGCCGGTCGTGATTCTTCCGAGGCCTTCCGCCCATGTAAACCTTTCCATCACCACACAGTCACACAAAACACAGTGTGTTTCATCTAGGGGTGGGAATTGGAAATCAAGCATAAAACTGAGAATCATTTTTTTCAGTTCACTGGAATCTGTGTCTTTCTGAAAGTGAGATTCACATACACAACAGAATTCTACATGGTTTGACTCATTTTAAAGGTACACCAGGCAACATGTTATGCTGTTTTTAGGTTAACAGGTTAAGCGCAGTTACAAGAACTTGCAGTATTAAAGAAGAAAGCTGGTGAAAACAAAACTGAAACTGAATGAAACCTAAATTGTTTATTATCTTGTCAGTCAACATGATTCTTCCAAAATGATCATCACTGGTTCCTATTCTGTGGTGTGCAAACAAATCCACAAAGATTGGTGAGAATGTACAATTTTGTTGATAATGTTTTATATATATGCGCCTGTAGGTGGAGCTCCAGATAAAAACTCGCAGGCTTGCCTGGTGCTTCTTTAAAGAACTGTAATGACCACCATAGTCTTATAGGCTACATTATTAGCTTATGTGTTGATACTGAAAACCTATGTGGACTAACTTCTAAGCAATATGGAACTGAGATGAGAATCGATAAAGAATCAGAGATGCAGAATTGACAATGGCATCATATGGTGATATCCAATCAGTTCTGACCCTTAGCTTCATCTCTTGCCCAATAATGTGTGAGAGCAGTAAGGTTGTCAGTAATTGCACATATCGCTTGTCCTTGTTAACAGACAAGTGATATATGTGCATGTATTGATCTTGATATTGATTGTCTGTCTCTGTCCTCACAGAGGATGTGGACCCCTCAGTGGGACGCTTCAGGAACATGGTGCAGACTGCAGTGGTCCCTATAAAGGTAATCCTTTTATGCCATATTTGAATAGGGCTTACAGTTACATTATATATTAAGCTACATGGTGTGCTTGCTCTCTAATATCACTCAATCACTCTTTTTTTCTTTCTTTTTTTTTCTCTCTTTCACTCACTGAAACACACAAACCCACACATTCTCTCTCTCGCTCTCTCGCTCTGACTCACACACTCCCATGGCCCTCTACAGAAAAAGAAGACGGAGAGTGGTAGTGCTTTGGGTCTGGATGACAGCATAGCACGGAGGATACAGAACTTTCCCCAGAGCGTAGGCCTGTACGGCGACCTGCCCCCCACGGCCCAGGAAGTCGGCAGCCCCCTCGGCGCGGCCCAGGGCGGCTCTGCCATCCTGGGGGGACTCCCATTGCCCTTCCCCAACCCCGCCCCAGAGGTGGACCTCTCCCCCACCAGTGTTCAGGCTCCTGTAGTCCTCACGTCAGCGCCGGGCCCCACACCATACACGGGGCCTGAGCCCCTCAATGAGCCCCGCAAGAAGAAGTACGCAAAGGAGGCGTGGCCCGGAAAAAAGCCCACCCCTTCCTTGCTGATCTGAGCACAGTCACCATGGCGCCCTTTGAACACTATGGAAGTGAGGGCATGTTGGGAGACCTGTGTGTGGGTGTGCTTGTGCATGTGTGAGTGTCTGTGTGCGTGTGAATCTTTGGGAAAGGACCTGTGGCTGTTGGACTGGAAAAGATGTGTTGAGAAACTTTGAATGAAATAAGTTCTTGATTGATTATTTTTTTGTTTGTCTGTTTATTTTGTTTCTTAGCCGACCTCCCGTGCTTGTTTTCCATGGTATTATTGTTTTGATATCATGTAGGACTTACTATTTAAGTAAGAAGTTTTTGAGGCTGTGAATATGGGAGTTTGGTCTTGTTTGTTTTTTTTAACCTCTTCAGCCCTCTGTGTCCAGACATGTTAGGAAACAAGTTGACTCAATAGTCGCAACACTCACAAGTTTAAATCTGCTAAAAGACCACACTGTCTGCCTGCCTGCCTATGTAGACATTTTAAGCATTAACAACTATTACAGCAGTGCTTTTCTAATTTACCTTAATATGGTGTGGTTATTGTAAATGAACGTTTCTAAAGGTATCCTTAAAGCTTCTGTCAAACTTAGACAATTCACAAGTTGCAAAAAGCGTTGGGAGAATTCACCTATTTACCTGTGACCACTTATCATTGTTTGGTAAACCTTCGCCTGAAGCAGTGTTAGACTCTTCTGTGCTTACTAGCTGTCTATAGGGAAACCTCACTATTGTTAATTACAATATCCTTGACTTTTGTTGACATGAATTGATGAGCCTAAAAGACATACTGTCCTCACAAATTTGGCCTAAGGTGAAACCCCATTATATCAGTTCTGTTATTGTCTCTTTTTATATTTTTATATTAGATTCACTATGAGAGAGTTAGAGAGAGAATTGGTATAAATTGGATGGGTAGGGGGAAAAAAAACAAAACAAAGGTGTCTTGCGATAACGTTTTATTTTAACTCCTATCTTTGTTTGATAACTTTTAAAGTAATAACAATAAAAAAAGCAATCCCTCTTGGTCGTAGCGCCTCTTTGACAATCGGAACGGCAAAGAATGTTTTCAGATGTACTCTCAAGGGACCCATTCCCTCTGAGGTGTCATCTCACTGTTTAATGTGCTCTGTACCACGCCACTTTATTTCTTGTCTTTTATTATTTATTTCCTACAGCGGCTCACACAGTGTAATCCAACGTGAAAGGGACCTGAAGTGGTGGGAAGCTGGTGGCTAAGCAATGCTTGCTTCACTTTCTCGGGTGGTTATCAAACTCAAGAAGACAACAGACGACAGGCATGCCTTTTTTGCACGTACCTTGCTGCTTTTCAAACTGTGTGACACCTTCAGGAGATAAGAGGGCCTTTGTAGTTACTTTGTCCATGTTTGAGTATGTTAAAACGTCTGTGTCTCGATTAGTTAAGATAGAACCATGACAGACGAAGGATGCGTTGAGGAGAGGGTTTCAGTTTTTAGGTAATGCAATCAGTGTCATTAATTTAGCTTGTCCACTAGGGGGTGACGTGTGACACAATTGTCATCTGATGAAAATTTTCTGGTCTGTGCCATTTTCAAGGTGTTACTGTTTCTCTCAGGTAGAGTTTTATTAGCCAGCTTTGTAATTTGACTGAATTGTTTAATACACAGTTGTTATACTGTATACTGTACTGTATACTGTTATATTTGTTTGTTTGGAAATGGTTTATATGCTTGGAAGGACATGCATCTAGAAAACATGCATAGAAGTTAGGAATCTAAGACTAGATGTCAGCATGGGGAAAGCATAACTTCCTGCAGCTGAAAGTCTAGCAACAATTTTCCACAAATTACTACTGTAATCAATACAATTAAGAAATAAGAAAATTAATATAGCCTAATATTTTACTAAGAGGACAATTATGGAACGAGCAATAGATGGATAATTACACAAAATTAGAGAATTAAAATATATTAAAGTAAAGCAGAAAATGTAGATTAAAAAAAAATCTAAAAATAAAATGGTTGTTAAAGTCCTTGATATGAGAGCTCCAGTCTAAGGTGAGTAGGGCTGTGTAAAATTATATCATCTTGTCATATTGCGATAAATCCTCCCTGTAAGGACTTCAACATCATCGTCATACACTCTAAAATGTCAAGCTTCCTGGGTTCTATTTTTTCATTTCGTTAGACAGAGCAATTTATAGTGTGTTTCTTAATGTTTTTGATTTATGCAGTTTTGTGGTAATGAAGTATTCACTGTCAGGTAGCTTAAAGAGGCCTGCACTTGTAGAACAATTTAGGCCTTGTTGGTCAAGTGTAGATCAATCTAAATAGCAATTATACCTAATTTACCCAATTTGAAATTTTGGTTATATCTCACAACTCTACCGTAGAAATTGTGCTTTCAGTTCTGTTGGTGTTTTAAATGTTTCTTGTAACAGTATTTTGGAGTGTATAGTTGTGTGATGCCCTCACTCTCGAAGCTATAAGATATTTCTCTAGTGCCCTAATTAAGTCATGGATGGACTTGGAAATGGTTAAATGTTAGGTTTCCATTTGTAATATGTCAGAAGGCTGGTTTAATCCTAATTACGTCTGTAATGTGGCTATTTAATGTAAGATTAGAGCTCAGTGAACTCAGACCAACTTTGGCTATCAGGTCCTTGGACTGAAAATCACTACTGAATTTAAAGCCCCTCTTTTGTTGCTGAATATGTTTATCTCTGGTTCATCTTTATCTAATTTCACAGAGGGGATTCCAGAGCCAATTTTGGTCTTTGAAAGCAAGCATGATTTGCTGAATTAGCCAGCTTACAGCGATAAGAATTCAGAAGCTAACCCAAAAGATATGGCTCATGGACTGTGGTTCACAGACCCGTCTTGGCTGACTTTGTGCATACAGTGTATCCAGGTTATCATGATAGTCAAGATTCCTGCTTTCTGGAACACATCCACACCTAAAATACCATCTCTGCTTTCTGAAATGCCTCCATTTCCCCTGATCTTAACCATCTGTGACAATCAGAGGCACATTCTGACGGATGCACAACAGTAGCTCTTGTTGGGTAGAATAAGCTTGAAATCATTTGACACATCTGTGATTTGAATCCTTGGGCAAACAACGATTAACACCAATGCTTGATTGCCTTGTTGTGTCCATATCTTAATCTTCCTTGATTCATGTTATTCGTAGCATTTGCACTGTGCATGTTAATCCTACATGCTTGCCTGCATGCCTTGCCAGTAAACAAAGGAATACACATCTTGTCTGGGAAGGACTAAACAAAGCATGTGGTTGTATGTTTTGCTGTGCCTTCCAGCCTGGTATAGTGATTGGCTGCCCAGTCTCATTTTAACATCACAGACACAGCTGATTCTGCATTAGACTCTAAATCCTAATTTGGCGTGGAATCGTCAAGTGTCCAAAATTAGGCTATAATCTGGGATGAGAATGGGTGTAGTCATAGATCCCACCACTAGGGGTCTCTCAGACTCCTTTGTAGACCCTGCTTGGTTGCCAGAACAGATAAATGGCATCTCATTAATCAAGTCTGCATGAGAGCGCTCAGGTTGCCATGGCAATAATTATCAGAGCTGCCTAATTAACTTTCTCAATTGCTTAATGATATACGACCCTATGAACTCCCTTGTTTTTTTTTTCCTTTCTAGTTCAAGTTGTTTTTTTTCTCCCTTCCATTTTTTTCCCACTTTTCATAGTTAACCCATGACCGCAATTGTATTAGGCATAAAATCTGAACAGATTCGCACCGCCTCAGATGGCCAGCCTGCAACCATTGGAATAAATTTCATAAATGTGGGGAATATGTTTATGTATTACGGAGGAGATATCTGCCAAAGATGGCGAGAGCCGAGGCAAAAATAGGCGTGCTGACAAGCGGGAAGCCGCCACCGTGTGCGCTCTCGTCCCTCGCCATGACGGAAGATTCCGGGCGCAGCGGCTGACCCTTGGTGACAGATGAGTGAAGGAGGGCACGGAGGCGCTGTCATCGCCGATCGGCGCCACGCGTGTCGCAGCCAGCCAGGCGGAACTCGCCGAAGCACCTGCTGACGCCTCTTCTGGCCCTTTGCCTCCCTGTCACAAAACCTTCTCTCTGCCTCACACAGCACACACACACACACTCAGGCAGAACACACACATAAACTCCTATGAAGACTTCATCTTCTCTAGACAACAACTCTGTCAAATACCTTTGACGCACACAGACGCTGATAAGTCCTGATAGTTGCTGATAACTTTCAGTAATTGCTTCTCATGGCCATTTTGGATGACTTCATTTGAGCAAGCGATCCAAACCTAAGCTTCTCAAGGCCCACTCAGTCTGGGTGCAGCTCAAGGTCAACATCCCAGGCCAGTTTTGTTTTTTTTTAAGATCCTCTCAATTTTCTTCCACAATGTGGTGTCCGTACATAAACACAAGTATACTGTGGGTTTGCAGAAGCACCACTGTCAACCCACAAAAGAAAGAGGGATCCAGTTGACCCAGTACGGCTCTGTCAAATGCTCTCCATATAGCGGTTTTCCACATGGCACACACACACACACACACATACATACACGCACACATGCACATATTCTTCCACACACTGCAACTGAACTGAGACCAGTTTGACTCATCTGCTATCGTGGCATCTCCGCCAGGCCTTCGCCGAGGTGGGTGAGACAGGACGACGGAGAGAGTGAGAGATAGAGATTAGCACCGTGGTGCTCCCCCACACACACACTGAGACTCAAAGGTAAGAGCCGCCGTGAGAGACTTCTTTTTTCTTCTCCCCTTTTTTTTGTCTCCCACTGCACCGGCTGGCAAGTGAATCTCATGGTTCAGGGGCAAGATTTGAAATGGGATTAGCCGTCGGTGTCGGATTGTGTCGGCGCTAAACCTCTTTAAGTGTGTGGGTATATATACGCTGGAGCAGGGTTCTGCGACACTGTCGCAGGTGCCTGCGACGTCTCACCGGTGATGTTTGTTTTGGTGTTTACTTGCAGATTCCAGGAGGGTGGGGGGAGAGGGGGGGGGGGGTAAAATATATATTTACCCACATGTCTGTATTCATCAAAAGAATGGAAAGCACTGTGAGCTTTGTGGTTTCCACCCATTTAAGAAGGCAAAGAGGAGAAAGAAGAGAGGGATGAGGGAAGAAGAGAAGGAGAGAGAGGGGTGGAGAAAAACAGAGGAAGAAATGGAACACAGCACAGACAGCCAGGCAGGAAGTATTAGTCAAACTAGCATGCCATGCCAGTGCTGGGGAGTCAAATCCAGCTTTTCGTTTGTTGGACTCTCTCCCAAAGCCTGGAGCCTCACTCTCTCTCTCTCCTCCCTCTCTCTCTCTCTCTCTCTCTCTCTCTCCTCCCTCTCTCATACTCCTCCTGGAGCTTGCTCTCTCTCTCTGTGGATCTGTCTTCCATACTCTTCCTGTTTCTCTCTTTCTGCCTTTCTCTATCTTTTTCTCCCACCTATTCTCTCTACCTCACTTTCCCTCTTCTCTCACTGTACCCCCCCACCCCACCCCCCTCTGTCTCTCTCTCACACTTACTTTCCCTCTGTTGGATTCTGTGACATTGGGAGGCCACATGGTTGGCAGGGACCCAGTACTAAGGAGGGGACGCATTCCTGGGATGGTCATCGGCTGCGCAGGGGCAGGAACGCCCAGCCTTTGCTTTGCCACAGTCTCCACGCAGGGGCCAAGTCAACAACACACTCAGTGCAGACTTATGTAACCCCATGAGGCCCGCAGGAGGCAGGAAGAAGGCAGAACCACAAGGATAGCCGCGCAGACAGAAAGACAGATGGGTAGACATCTACCCATGACAGAAGGATAGACAGACGGATAGACTGCCACACAGATGGATGGATGGACAGACGAACAAACAGAAAACACGAAAAACATGAAACGATTGAAAGGAGAGAGGGGTGGAAAAAGGAGTGGAAAGATATCAGGAGGAATTGAAAAAAAGGGAAGGGAGTGATACAGACATGCAAACATGAAATCACTGAGTGAAGCAACAGAGAACCAGAAGGTGCTACAGAAAGACAGACAGACACATTGAAAGATGGGCAGGCTGATAGACATGAGAAATATGAAGTCATTGAAATGAACAAGGGATGGAAAGAGGAATGGAAAAGGGAAGAGAAATGGGAGCCAGACAGATAGGAACTACAGATAGAAAGATGGACAGACAGTGAGGCAGACATGAAAATATGAGGTCACTGAGAGCAGAGTGCCTGGGTGGTTTGTAGGCAGCCAAATCAGGCTTCGGGAGCGGCAAGCAAGGTGATCGATGGCCTCTGTTGGCCGGATGTTGAGGCTTACAGGGTAGCAAGACGTGGTTTTGGAACAGGGAGGGCAGGAGGATACAGATCAGCCTGAACCTGTCACCAAGTGTAGAACTGGGCTCAGGGAAGACAGGAAGACAGTAAAAAACATTGGCCTCCATTCTGGCCCGAGGTTGGGATTCTCCACTGTTGGTGAGCCATGACAAGTGTCCTTTAGGGCTGTACAGGGCTCTTCCCTATAGCACATGATAGTGGCTACAAGCATGCACAGGAAACAGAGAAAAGAAGTGTGTGTGTGGTTGCATGCATGTGTGTATGTGTGTGTGAGAGAGAGAGAGAGAGATTGAGAACACAGATGTACTGAACATGCCGTTGTTCAGGGGTTGTAGGAATCGCTGCCAGTTGGTGTTGCTTAAGAGTGGCTCCCTTAGGGGTTATGCTGGGTGGGAGCAGCATCACTGCCACTCGTAAACACATCAATAATCCACAGGACTGGCTTGGGCAGGTAGGAGAAACCCTCAAGCGCATCTGTGTGTGCAATGTGCATGCGTGTGTGTGTGTGTGTGTGTGTGTGTGGTGTCAGAGTGCACATTTAGACACTGATGTGAAATGCAAAAAACACTTTCCATTGCGATCTTTGGTGGGCTAGCTGCATGTTGGCTTCACTTAATGATAAGAACTCACAATATGGCCATATGGAGTCATTATTCAATATGGACTCAACATGGATTTTAATAGGCAGGGTCAGCGAGTGGAAAATGGGCAAGCTTGGCTATTATATAGAATCTATCAAACTAGTTTGTTTGAGTTTAGGCCCAAATGATGTACATTAATTGTATACTCCAAGTCCCATAATCTACCTATTAACAAATTTTACTTTTAAAATTAATATAGTTTTTAATACCCAATCAAGGCCCATTTGTTAAAAGGCAAAAACTATAACAGGACATTAAATCCACGTAACTGGCAAGAGTTCAGTGTTTTCATTCCTTACGATGGGAGTCACACCGCATTCCTGTTACAACTTCACTGCGGTGCATAAAAATCTCCTCTCCAAAACCACATATCCATGTGTTTTAAATTATCTGACTGTTTGTTCTCATTTACAACATCTCTCACCCTCCTCTCCTTCTCTCACTCTCTTTCCTCCATCCCCTTTATCTCTCTGTCCTGCTCGCTTTCTCTCCATTTTCAAAATTTCGCCTTGTAAAAGTACCGCTTAATCACGATGAAAGCATTCCACCTCGGAGCATTTGAGGATACGGTCGCCATTGACAACCGGCTGTCAATAGTAAGTAGTAACGTCACCGCCGGGGGATTTTCCACCTAAAAAAGGGTTTATGGGGGTTTATGCATATGAATCGACCCCGCCTACATCAGAAGAACAACAGCCAATGCATACGACGGAGAGTCAAAGAGCCACGACTGGTTGGAGGCAGGCTAGCCCGAGACCCTCCTGGCTGTCAAACTGAACCCAATCAGGTCTCTGCGGCTCCGGCTCCGACTCCGGCTCACGGCGTGGGCGGAATCCCCTTCGGTCAATGTATCTGCTTGTCGCACACATGGGTAGTACATGGGCTGCTTTTGAATGTGACATTCACAATCGTCCCCGCCTGTCCTCGCTGAGAGTAGCCTAGATGATCAGGCCAAAGAAATGACACACATCGTTTGTCAATTAGTCTCCGCAGAGATGGCACACATGGGCCACCGTTTCTTGTCATGCCGTATGGTTTGGTCAGTAACGGTGACTTCCAAGATCCAGAACAGAACAATCTGACATGTGTGATTTATTAATTGGAAAAATAACACAGCCTTGGGACCATATATGTTAACAGAAATCACTGATGTCCGAGAATCAATACAGGTTTACATGGTTAAAATGTAGACTTGCTCTCAAGGAGAGAGGGTGGGGTGCATCCCTGTCCCTGTATGAACCAGGTTGCAACAGGTTGCATGTCTCCCTCAAAAGGAATTCTCAAGAATGAGCAGCATGGAGAAATACATTGATTAGAATTGGTCAGTGCTCAACTGAATAAATTTCTCTCTCACAACATTGCATTGTGCAGCGTAATCGACATCAGTCAGTCTGAAAAAGCTGAAGAAAAACAAAAAAGGTGTGTGTGAAAACAAATTTTAAAAATAATTTTCTCGGAAAATACATATACCAACCGAATTTGCGACCTTACCTCTCCAGTGAAACTGCATTATGAAAAATGCGCGTTCCACTCTTGAAAAACCGGTTCTGGAGGGAGTGACTTGAAGCGCTGTCCAATTATCTGATAGCACCATTTATTCTTCGGTACACAGCGCCGTCACACCATCCGCAACTCACAAACAAGGATGAGCCAGTGTGGAGGGAATGATAATTTGAAAATATAATCTGGACAGAGAGAGGAAAAAACGGGAAATTTCATTCATGACAGGACATCAACAGTAAGCGATCAAACGAAAGTGCGCAACCCAAGGCGCTCCGCTTGTTTCGTCTGGAATTCTGCGGCTCTATAAATGATTCATGCGACCCTATTTTTGAGGGAGTAATTGCGCTCGCGCTGTGTGTTACTATCAGTTATGACTGCGTTCGCGTGAGCGCTTGCGTGTGAAGCCGGTTACAAATCTGCAGAGAAGAAGGAGATCTCGAGACATCTGAAACTGGAGAGAGAGTCCACAGAAAGTCTATTGATTTCGCTCTCTTCCTACGGGTTGGTGAATTAAATTCTCAAGCGTCTACAGCCGGGCCGTCTGTCAAGTCGTCTGTCAGAGCAATCAACTGTTGCTGCTACCGAGTGATTGAAGAGACGATTTCCCCCCAAAGTGTTTGATGTGGCATTGAATTTGGCAAGGTTCGATTATGGGTGCAAATTAAAGCACCTCGATCGTTCTTTATGGAGATTCAACACACTCCATGTGACGGCACTGTTCAATTAACATGGAAAACAAGACTATTGTTCCTATAGATGCTTTGGTTACATGTAGGTGTTCGGTTCTGATACCGCAGACTAGGCATACAGAATGACCAGTCTCTCTATAGCTACCGGCATTTTTGATATTGGCATTCATTTTTGTTTTGGACTGTAACAGAAGGACGATTGGACATTTTTAACAACCCTAGGCGAGTGTTGGATTTACAGCGATTTTTACATTTTCTGTTGACCTTGCCAGTGATCCAAAAATCAGCTCAAATGTTGATGATGGAGAACAACGGTATGGATGCGCATCAGGTTGACACGGATTTTGAGCCACAAAGCCGGCCACGATCATGCACCTGGCCGCTGCCGTGTCCAGAGGATATTCCAGGAGGCGAAGAGGAGAACAGTGGTCTACCCCTGGCGTCCGTAAAAGTGGAGCCGTACAATGTGCCAGCATGCAGAGGCGAGAGAAGCGGCGGAGCGCCGTCAGAGATAAAGCACCCAGCCGGCGCCCCAGCCCCGATAGCTGCCGCTCCCGCGTGCATGTCCGGGGCAGCCCTCGATGTAGCCGGCCAGCTGCGCAAATCCAAATCCTCACGACGGAACGCGTGGGGCAATCTCTCGTACGCGGACCTCATTACGCGTGCGATCGAAAGCACCCCTGAAAAACGACTCACTTTGTCGCAGATTTACGATTGGATGGTCCGCTTTGTACCCTATTTCAAGGATAAAGGCGACAGCAATAGCTCCGCCGGCTGGAAGGTACAGTTCCCTCAATGATCATTTCAGCGGTGGGGTTAAATGGGGTGTCATAGCACACACACACACGTGAAATCTACATGTAGTGCATGTGGCCTCATAAGGCAGAGGCAGATGTTTTAGAGGAGATTGGTAATGCCACTAATACTTTCTGATGTTCATCTCACAAATAGGTAGTACACAGGGTACAGCATGGTTGTGGACAAACATGTCTGGCTCATATACTTCCTGGCTGTCCATACTGTTTTCTGTGCAAGGGACGAAGAGGGGCGGCGAATAGTACTGGGAGGTGGAGAGGAGTTCACTGAGTTCATTGCTTTGGGATCGTATTGCTTGTATACAGCTGCTAAAACCAGGGAAAACACATACAGACACGCACACACACTTCACTCCACACGCCCCGTTTCTCCCTTCTCCCCGAGAATGCTCTTGTGCGCCGTGACGCTCCTGAGTTGATTAGATTTAGAGGATGCGGGAGACGTGGAGGTGATTTGCGGCCCGTTAAATCACTCGTGTCTCTCCTGCTGTCGTCATCCGCCGTAGTAGTCGTGCAGAAGGGGATAGCGGGTCACCTGGGGGACAGTGTGAGGTCCGGGCTGCTCTCTGCGTCGTTGGGGCTCAATATTAGGCACGCACGCCGCGTGTCTGGTCTGGAATAACCCTCAGCATCCAGCTTGCCCTCCCATCACCACACACACACACACACACACACACACACACACACACACACTCTGATCCTTTTCCCACTGTTACGAAGACGCTCGAGTGTGTGGGCAAGAATTATGAAACGTATGGTCATATTTTTGTAACGCAGAATGTCTTTAACAAAGATAAGAGGCTTATGTGTGCAGTAGGTGGTGCACAATTTCTTGATATTTTGAACATGTGCCAGTTCTTACACATTGGACAGGCCGTTTAATCAAACCCAAGTGGACTTGTTGGCTATTTCCAGATTGACGTGACATTTTCTATGGGCCTACTTATTTTGTGAATTACGCAGGCGCTTCCATTTGGATTGGTGTGGCTATGATTATGATTTCCATAGAAAATATGATTGAATGGGTCTTTCTTTTAAAGTCAGTATTGGAATGGCGCCCACGTATTTGTCAATGGAGTAGAGCGGATTGGCAAACGCGTTTTTAGGCCACATGCATCTAATCACGATGCCGCGTATGACTCCGCAACATATCTAGAAAGTCAAACACTTGTAAACCCGTTCGTAGCGGATTGGAGTTGGATTTTATGATATTTGCCGAAATTATCCTGCGGGCGCCTTAAGAGGATCAACCTTGTACAACATCCACTGATCCATGTGTAGTCCATAATAGACTGATATTGTAGCCTACGAGCTTGCTTTGAAAGGGGGCTTGTCCACACGAATAAGTCTGACATGTCCAGGATTCCATATAACACTGTAGGCTAAAGCATTTTGTAGACAAACCCCGTGGAAATTTTCTGGTTGTCCTCTAGTCACATTTTTGTGTGTTACCACCACATGTCGTATGTTCTATTGTTTTGCTAACCGCACGAATGGTACTTGGTACGCGAAGTTCAGATGGCGAAATACATCAGAAGACCAAAATAAAACAAGGCATGATATTCCGCCTATTCAACTTCTGGCGTTTGCGTATGTTGCATCACAAGAGATTTATTTCAATTGCGTCCATGGAGACAAAGAAAAGTGTGCCAGTAAATCAATCCGTTAGCATGTAGTTTTTAAACTGGATTTGAGGGCGGCTTAAGTCCCCTGAGCAGTATTTGCGCTGCCAAGAGACAGCCAGCTGGGTGTCACACACAAGTACCCTATCAGGGCCGCGCTTTGATTGGCTGATGGGTTCTGGAGAGGGCGAAAAACAACTTGATTCAATCAAAATAACATTCGCAAAACAGACACACACACATAGACAACAACAACAACACACACTCACACACTCTCTCTCTCTCTCACACACACACATACACAGGCACATACACATACACATAGTCACACCATGTTGGGTGAAAACTTGGCAACATGGTTTCACAATGTTGCTTCACACAAGAATGGATGTACATTTGTACACAAACAAATACACACACACACACTATAACAAACTATTCTTGTAAAATTATCCAGTATCTGTATGATTATAGCCTATTCATTGTTTAAGGTTGTTCACTTTGATTTGACCATGGTGATTTTTTTTAAGTTCCCTCTTACCTTTCCTAACACACACACACAAGGATAATATATAAACACACACACACACACACATATTCATGCACGGACAATAACATTGGCAAGTTGTTGGCGAGATTAAATAAGGAGCCAGGAGTGGGTGGCTGGGCAGTGGGGCGGTGAGGCAGTAAGGCAGGGAGGGGAGTCAGAGGAAAATCAGATACAGTTGGAGACTGCTATTAAAAGCTGTCTTTAATAGCTGTTGTGTAATCCTGTCTGCTGTGAGCTGGTGGTAAATTCAGCCCTTGGGCTCTTTGTCTTTCACTTGGCCGTGGTGGAGTCTGTTGGTCTCTCTCTCCACTCAACACCGCCCACCCACCCACCAACCTACCCACCACTACCAGCCTGTCTGCAGCCCTGCTTTCCCAGTCTCCCAGACTCCACAGACTTACGACTCCGGCCCGGGCTTGGCTTGGATGTGTGCCGGTGCTGGGGCAGACCGGGGCCACGTTCGCGTGCCAAGCAGTGCCCGTCTGTGTATTTTTTTTTTTTTTTCAGTCAGCGGTCTATTAATACGGCTCCGTTTTTCTGAGAAGGGTTTACAATCTGACCGCTCCTTGTGGTCGGCCGGATGGCCTGTTGGGAACTGCGTCTTTCACTGGGGCTTGTGTGCGGCTTGTGCATACTGTACTTACTGTGCATATGCATGTTGCTATCAATTACAGTCGACTGTATGCGAATGGATTCGGTCAATGTGTTTTGCCTGAGGAAGTCGGTTGGCAGCCATTCCTGTGGACTGCAAGCCTGATTGGGGTCAGGTGTTAGGTGGAGGTGCATGGAGGGTGGAGGAAGGTGGGGGCGTAGGTTGGGGCTACACCCGGCCTGCGGTGTGTTTTTTTTCCCTCATTGCACAACTGTGTCCAGCATTACAGACACACACACGCGCACACACACACAGATGCACTCACTCACACACGCAAACACAGAAATCAGTGTTTCTATCAGCTGTGCTTCTAAAAAGGGAGACCGTGCTTATTATATGGAAGTAGCCCAGCCACAGTAAACATAGTGTTGAGGTCTGTGGCTGACACATTATTATTC
Organism: Tenualosa thibaudeaui; assembly: GCA_027481765.1. Taxonomy (NCBI): domain Eukaryota; kingdom Metazoa; phylum Chordata; class Actinopteri; order Clupeiformes; family Clupeidae; genus Tenualosa; species Tenualosa thibaudeaui. Next base: position 4,751,521 of record JAIFZK010000011.1, read on the forward strand.
AGCAACTCATCTGGAAAACACACACTGCACAGTTCTTTTTTTCAATGTATTTTGAGTGGTGTGTGTATATGTGTGTGAGTGTGTGTGTGTGTGTGTAAGAGAGAGAAAGAGAGAGAGAGAGGAAGAGAGGAAGAGTACAGGGGTGTGTTTTTCCGTGAGAAACTACACATGCGTGTGTCAATTCCTCATGCTGACTGGATAGACACTGTTGGGTAGGAGCTCACTGCTGGAAGGAAGCACCTCTATGCCGGGAAGAGACACTTTAAAATGTATTTGTGAAAGGGCGTGTGTGTGTATAAACACAGGAGATATAGCATAGACACAGGAGATGGGGACACACACTCATGGATCTGCTCTGTTTGGGATTCCACCCATGGTTGCCACAAATTAGAAATATGTGTGTGTGTGAGTGCATCTGTGTATGTGTGTGTGTGTGTGTGTGTGTGTGTGAGAGAGAGAGAGATAGAGAGAGAGTCTGTTTGTGTTTAAGTGTGTGTGTGTGTGTGAATGTGTGTGTGTACGTGTTTATGTGTGTGTACTCGTGTATTGTATGTGTGAGTGTAAATATGTGTGTGATTGTGTGTGTGTGTGTGTGAGAGAGAGAGAGAGAGAAAGAGAGAGAGAGAGAGAGAAATCAGTGAAAGAGGAAAGAATCTTTGGGCAAGGACGAGAGCGTTGGCGCCTGCCAGTTCAGGTCTCTCCAAATTGAATGGCCTCTTTCTGGGAGTCTGTATGAGCAGAGGAATGAGCCGAAGCACTGATCGAAGGAATGAACGATGGTTGGCAAGATGCTCTGAAGGGAGAAAGAGAGACCGATGGGTATGACAGAAAGACCAACAAAAGAGAGAATGAGCAAATATGAGAGGTAGAGTCAGCGAAAGATGGAGAGAGAAAGAACTATAGAGAGTGTGAAAGAACAGGTTGGCAAGATGAAAGAAGTTTTAAGAAAGAAAGCAAAGAAAGAACGATAGGGCAAAGAGAAGGATATGGAGAAGAGATACATAACCAAAAAAAGAGAAAGAGAGAATCTTACTGATGAGAGATAGATAGGGAATGAGAGAGGGAGAGAGAGAATAAAAGAGAGAGGGGGGAAAGGTGGTGTCCCACACCGGGTTGGTATTTCTCTGAGGCGACTTACACAGTGCTTCACCGCAGAGCTCCAGGCCTGGCACCAGGCAGAGGGGGGATTGCTGTGCCGGTGGGCCCAGCTTGGTGAGGCCCGTGGCCAGGCAGGCTGGCTCAGGCTCAGGGCTCTGCAGAGAGAAAGCCCCTCCACGCTGGAAACCCGGTTATTGTTATTATCACAAAGACACAGCAGAAGGAAAGGGAGCTCTCGAGTTGGCGGGCTTGGCATGGAGGCACAAAGTGGGGGATGGGTGTGTGTGTGTGTGGGGTGGGGTTAGGGGTGGGGGGTGTGTTTGAGTCGAGTTGGCAAGAGGGGTGGGAGTGAGGAGGGTGGGGTGGGGGGAGGGGGTCTGGGGGGGCATGATGGAGGGAGCTTCTTCTCACGAAGAGAGAGGGAAAAAAGAAATTGAGACTGGAAGTGTTCCTGAAAAGAAAGGAAAAGAAAAAAGATGAGAAGAAGTGGAAAAGTGTGAAAGAAATTAAAAAGAGAGAATGATTACACATTGTTCACTTTTTGGAAGAGTTTGGGGAGTGTTTTATACAGGAAAGAACATTGTGTCTCAAGAAAACAGATCGTATGAAATATACGATAAAAGACACATCGGGATAGTGGATTATGTTGTGTGTATGTGTGTTTGTGTGTTGGGGGGGTGTTTATTCATTGAAGAGGTTGCGGCGTTGGTGGAATGAACACTCTATGAGACAGGGAACAAAAGACACCGGATGCAAATTCCTGCATATCTCTGTGACACTTGTGTGTCATAATGACTCCCCATTCATATAATTTATCTGCGCTGTGTCCTCAGTCGGGTTTGGCCTGAGAAACCACGTCGGCTGCAATTAGGCGGGAGCATCGGCAAGCTCAGGGAGGGAAATTCCACGCAGGAAACTGGAGGCTGGAGGTTCTTTCTCTCTCTCTCTCTCTCTTTTTCTCTCTTTCTGTCTATGTCTTCCTCTGTCTCTCACCCTCATTCTCTCGCTCTCTTTCTCTAACTGATTCGTTGGGCTTACCCTGGAGTCTCTCTCTCTTTCTCTCTCTCTCTGTATCTTTCTCTCTCTCCGTCTGTCTCTCCCTGATTCTTTGGGGTTACCCTGGAGTCTCTCTCTCTTTCTCTCCCTCTCAGTTTCTTTGGGCCTTTTTTGAAGGCTCTCTTTCTCACCCTGTCTCTCTCTCTGTCTTTCTCTCTCATTCTTTCTCTCTTTCTCTCTCTCCCTTCCTTTTCTTTGGGCCTTCCTTGGGAAGGGTGCCCAGAGCATTGTAAAATGGCGGTCCTTGAGGCGGAGGCCTGAAGGATATGTGTTTGAGTGTGTGTGTGTGCGTGCATGCATGTGTTTGTGTAAGTGTCTTTTGCGTGGTTAATTTGGAAAAGGCCAGAGAGAACTTTGAAATCACTGTCACTGGAGATTTAACAGAGCTGTTGTTCGGCGAGGGAAGAAATGAATGCAGACAAACATGTGTGTGTAGCGTAGTCTCTTGCTGAATGTTGATTATTGCTGTCAGAGGTACAGACATCTGAAACATATAGTCGCATTAGAACATTCTCAGTGCATTATGTGCCTAAGACAAGTCGCTATATATGCAACAAATGTCTTTTCTTAAAAAAAAAAAACTGTGTGTGTGTGTGTGTTGGGGAATGTTTATGGCTGAATTGTGCATCAAGTATGGTATAAGTTGTCTCCAATGTGCAATGGATAACTAAACCCAGGAGAAATAGTAGAGGACATAGCATTTGACACAAAGTGTCTTTGTCATCTGATGAATATGTGGTCCCTCAAAACAGTGGTTGTTTGCACCCATTAAACCTACTAAACAGTGATTTGTGCGCTCCAGGTCATCTGAAGTGGCCTATTGCACATTGCTGATTCTGCGGTCCTGTTCTGTGAGCACTGATGGGCTAGAGGTTTTTTATTGTAAAGTGGTGTTTTTATGTGTGTTTGTGAGTGTCTCTCTCTCTCTCTCTCTCTCTCTCTCTCTGTGTGTGTGCAGATTATGTAGAGTTTCTGTTTGATGCAAGTGCTGTTATATCTGTGTGGTGTTGTGTGTGGCCCCATGGATGAATCCTTTAATGCTAGTGTGGTCTGTGTGTGTGTTTGTGTGTGTGTGTGTGTGCATGCATATGTGTATGCATGTGTGGTCTGTATGTACAGTATGTGTGTGTGCATGTGTGGTCTTGGTGTCTGTGTGTGTCTGTGTGTGATTTTGTGTGTATGTATGTGTGTGTGTCTTGTGCATTGCCTGTGATAGGCCGGCTGGGACTGTGGGTCCGGGGGGTAAAGCTCTAGTTAATAATTCAGATGAGGCTCATTACCAAGGCAGCACAGATTCTGCTCTGATTTCACCTTAATTGCAGGCATGATGCACTGCTCAGACACCCGCTCTGCTCTTCCCCTCTCTCTTCTCCTCTCCTCTCCTCTCCTCCACCCCCTCTCCTCTCTGCTCCTCTCCTTGCCTCTCTCCTCTCCTCTCCTTGCCTCTCTCCTCTCCTATTCTCTCCTATTCTCTGTGCCCCTCTCCTCTCATCTCCTTCTGACTCCTCTCGTCTCCTCTCTTCTCCCACCGAGGAGTAGCTGCTTCAGTAGCTGCTCTGTACAGCTGCCAACCACTTCTACATCTCCTTTTCTCCTTCTCTTCTCGTCTCCATCTCTCTCCCTCACCACCACTTCACCTCCCTTTCTCTCTGCAACCTTTTCCACACTTCTCCTCTCCTATCTCTCACATTGCCTCCTTCTCTCCTTCTCGGTCTCTTCCTCTCCCGCTCTTTCTTTCTTTCTTTCTTTCTGTTTCTGTCTGCATCTCTCCATCTCTGCTTCTCTGTCTCCCTTTATCTCTGCAGCTGCCAGCCACCTCTACACCCCTCCTCCCCCTCACCCCTCCATCTCTCTCTCTCTTTCTCTGTTTCTTTCTCTACCTCTCCATCTTTGAGGCTTCTGCCTGTCTCCTTCAGCAGCTGTAAACAACCTTCTGCACCTCTCCTCTTTCCTGCTCCTGCTCCTTCTCCCATTCTCTCTCTCTCTTCATCTCTCCATCTCTCCTTCACCCGCTCTGTCACTCACTCGCTCATCGATGCACCATGCTTTGCCCATATTGCAGATAACATTAGTGTTGCTGAGTGCGGGGCGAGATGAAAGCTAACTCATGCCCTCCCCAAAATCAGCCATGGCTGCTATGCTCTCTCCTTGAAGTCTGGGGCGCGAACATTTTTTTTGTAAATATCGACTGAGAAGCCAGGCATGTGCTTATATTACAAGGTACTTACATTTTTAATCAGATCCTCATAACGCCTTTTCTCCCATCGGAAGACCTAAGCAAACGAAGATTGATGGCGAATAATCAGCACTCAAGAGCGGATCTGTGATTAATGCTTCAGGGGGTCCAATAGCTTGGCTCTGTTTAGCTGGTTTGCCCAGCACAGCCCAGCTCAGCTCAGCTTCAACATATGCTCTGATATCCTCCGCTAAAAACATCCTACAGCCCAGGCAATATGCGCCTGGCCTCAGCTAAACACATTACTTCCACATTGCTCCTAGTGTCTGCTAACTCAGGTGAACAGCAGTAGTCGGTTGGGTCTCGCTAGCTAGACACCCTACTGCCCCAGATAGCCTGGGAGAGAGTTGCATAAGCCTCAGACCGTTGGCCTGGCCGCTCCCATACGTGCAACCTAAACAGTCTCTTACATAACAGGCCTGTTTTTTGAATGCGTTCCTGCTCTAACTTTGCTGTTTTTTTCTGCTGCAGCCATAGGCTACTCTGCAGTTCACCTAAACAGTTGATGACCTCCAAACAAAACTATGTACAGTGCTGACTAACGACGGCCAACCTGACAGCTGCAGGACACAGTACTCTAAAGTCAATGACAAAGGTCATTAATTACAACCTACGAAAGCTTTGCGTATTCAATGAAGTATGGTTCAAATATCCAAATAACATTTAACAACAACAACAACAACAACAATAATATATTGTCATCAACGTCAACATACACCTGATATCTTGTTGCTTTAGGGAATTCTTGGAGAAGTGAAGGCCTAATCTAGCCTTTTTTATGGCTGAAATATATTTGTGATGTGTTGCCAGTTCAAGAAATGGACAGTGAATAGCAGAGCTTGAATGGCAGGGAGAGCCACTGTGCTGTGGATTCCACTGCACCTGGTCTAAGTTCAGTTTAGGTGAAAAAAATCAGATTCCTCACTGTCTGTCATCCAAACTCCATTCTTTGTCCTCTCAGCTGAGTGCTGGTTGAGAGCCTGCGCCCGTGTCACTAAAATATCTATGCTTTGCAATGAAATCTCAATATGAGTGAGGGCCTAACATCTCTACTGTCAAGTTTCAAAAGGCAAAAAAATGCAGCAACATTATCAAAATAGTTCTTGAGAGCCAGGGCACTTGACAAAGGGACATCCAGACTTGATTGTCTGGATTTTTACCATTTTGCACAGTATTCTCGGTCACCATTAATGCTAATCATTCTCAATGAATTACACTCGTGCTTGAGTGATGTTCAGCATCAGTCGGATGGCACTTCAATGTCGGTCCGACTCACTCTTCCCCTCGTCATGGATTCAAACGCCACTTTGATTTATACTGAGTTGGGGTGTGTTTGGTTGTGTGTGTGTGTGTGTGTGTTTGTGTGTGGTGGGGTGGTTGGATGATGGCTGAAATCACAGCAAACTGAATCTGAATATTTATTAGATTACCCTCTGCCACTGGCTTGTGAAAAAGGGAGTCATTTTGACTTCTAATTCGCGTCACTTTGTTGGCGTGTGTGGCTGCTTCTCATCGAATGACGGCACGGGTCATCCGTGCACAGTGTTTTCGCTCGAGTGTCACATGCATTGAGAAACAGATAAACAAACA
>JAIFZK010000011.1:4762500-4795000 GCA_027481765.1 Tenualosa thibaudeaui
GCTGTCTTTGTTCCAGGAAATGCAGGCCTACCTTCGCTTTCTTCTTCCCCCTGGAACCTTACCAAAGAGGGAGAGAGAGAGAGAGAGAGGGAGCAGAGGGGTAGAACAAGAACGAGTGAGAGAGAGAGTGAGAGGAAGTTAGATAGACAGATAGATAGAAAACGCACGGAAAAGAGGAAAAGAGTCAGCCCCAAACCTCCTCCACACCCAACTTGGATTTGCACCGATTCTACTTGATGGCATGGGGGTCGGGTGGATGGGAGATGATGTGATGTTGAGGGGGGGGGTCTCTGAGACTGGCAGCAGACTGGATGTGTGGCCCCGAAAGAAAGCCATGCATGAATAAGTCAATAAAGGCAGGCTGTATGTGAGTGAGAGCGTGTGTGTGTTTGTGTGTGTGTGTGAGAGAGAGAGAGAGAGGGAGAGAGAGACTGTGTTAGTGTGGGAGGAGGAGGAGGAGAAAGAGAAGGAGAGAGAGGGAGGGAAGGAGGGGGCAAGAGAGAGAGGGAGTTCTAGCATCAGACGGAGGCCACTAGGCTTCTTTCTCTCCCTCTGCAAGTCTGTGAGAACTAGACAGACGCCACATTCCCTTAGAATGAGAAACAGACACAGAAGAGAGGGATGAGATGGGATGGGATGAGAGACAGTGACAGAGAGAGAGAGAGAGAGAGACAGAGCATGGGAGAGAAGTCTTAGTGTCTGAGATAGTACCATATGTGTGTGTGTGTTTGTGTGTATGTATGTGTGTATAAGAGTGTGTTTGTATGCCACAGCTTGTGTGGGGGGATGGTGATATTTCAAACAGAGAAGAAAGAGAGAGAGAGAGAAGTGAGATAATCTATTGTCTTCTGTATCAGCCTCCAAAAGCAAATAAATAAATTAATAAATATAACAAACACACACACACACACACACACACACAGACTTGTGCACACCCTGTGCTCACACATTACGTTACACACATTATTTGTAGAGACCTGCTTTTTATTAATTTATTTATTTATTTGGTGAAAGCATAAGCCAACATTACAATTCCCTGCTTTTCATTTAGACTGTGTGTGCTGTCAGACTCTGCGAGCCGAATGAATCACACACAAACACACACACCCAACACACACACTCACACACACACACACACACACACAAAGGAAGAGAGCAATTGAGGATGGAAGCAATTCTGTCCATGCTTCGACAACAAAAAAAATGCTTTGGGATCTGAGACTGTAGTGTTCTCTGTTTTTCCCTCTCCTTATGTGACCCCCATACCCCTCCACCCTCGTCTCCTTTAAGCCTCTCCAGTTCCTAAATCAGGGCCATTTCTCTTTTTCTCCTCACACGTTTTCTTTCTTTGTGTTTGTCTTTCTTTACCTCTCACTCCTTTCTTGCATTCTTTCTTTTTATCTCTCTCTTTCTCTCACACTAATGTCTGTATGCCTCTTGTTTTCATCTTCCTTTCCTCCCATCCCCCTCTCACTATGTTTGTCTCTCTTTCTCTCTCTCTCACACTCTCTCATCATTCTTCCTTGATGACCCCTTCTCTTTGGCTCTGGGTGTGTTTTTTCCATCTGTCAAGAAGTGTTGTTGTGCGAGTCATGTGTGTGCCGTGTGTCATGTGTTGTGTTGTGTTGTGAGTTACATGCGGTGCTAGGCGATGCCGTTTGGGATGATGTTTTTTTTTTTTTTGGGGGTCGTGTTAGGCTCGGATGGCATGGGTCGGGTTGGGTGCCGGGTTGGTGTGAGTTCTCTCCTCCAAAGTCCAAAGCAGTAGTGTGTGTGTGTGTGTGTGTGTGTGTGTGTGTGTGTGTGTGTGTGTGTGTGTGTGATGGAACTCAGTACTAGGCTGGGTTGCGCAGCAGTGAGCGAGGGAGAGCTCTGTGGAGGGTGGGTGGTTCATTCAGGGACAGGGGCAGTGCGGAGTAGGGCCTGGGGCCTGGGGCTTGGGGACTGGGAATGAGGATGAAGATGGGAAGGGAGTGCTTAATAGAGGGGACTTGGAACGCTCAACACTGGGCACTTAAAGAAACCAGTTGGCAGCCATCTTGTACCCCCCACCCCAAGCTCCCCCCTGCCCCAGCCCTGACACACACACACACACACGACCAACTTCACCACTCTCAGTCCCCCCATTCAACTATCACCTCCATACCCCTCACCCACAATAAGATGCCTCACTCTGTGTGCTTGTGTGTTTGTGTGTGTGTGCTTGTGTGTGTGTGTGTTTGTGTGTGTGTGTGCTTGTGTGTGTGTGTTTGTGTATGTGCATACGTGTGCATTTCTGTTGGTGTCCATGGGAAAAACTGTGGAAAATGGTGTTCTCTCTCAAAAGGCGGCCTTACTCTTTCACTCTTTCCCCGAGGCCGCCTCTCTTGACTGGAGTCCTTTCTTTCATTCTACCTTTTCTTCCGTCTCTCTCGTTCTCTCTATCTCACTTCGTCAATTTTCACAGTGCGTACTCTCACCATTTTCCTTCTCCTTCGTCCCTCTTGTTACTTTTCCTAGCGCCCCCTGCTTACAGATATCTTTACAGGTCTTTCTCAAACGCCTCACCCCTAAAGCCTTCCTGCCCCCCTAAACAACCCCATCAGCAGTCACTCTTCTTTCATTCTCTTTTCTCAGTTCCTTTCTTCTTTCCTTTTTTCTTTCTTTCTTTCTCTCTGTCTACTATGGTCAGGTCTCATGGGGATAGACAGTTGGCAGGAAGCAGGCTTGCTGCCATGGCAACAGGAACCCTCCCTCTCCCACAGGTCTCCTTAGCAACTGGTAGCTTGGCATTGTTGTAATGAGCCGGCCCAATGTGCCAGGGTAGCAGAGCACAAGATTTGTGTGTCCGTGTGTGTGTGTGTGTGTGTGTGTGTGTGTGTGTGTGTGAACAGAACGTATGTGTTTCTTTGTGTGTGCATGTGTGTGTGTGTGTGTGAACAGAACGTATGTGTTTCTTTGTGTATGTGTGTGTGTGAACAGAACTTATGTGTTTCTTTGTGTGTGCATGTGTGTGCCTCTCTGTGGTAGTTCACTAAGAATGAACATAGGGAGGAAAATTAAAGCGATTATTTATGGGCTTGACTAAAACTGTCACAGTCTGTGTGGAAAAGCCTGTGTGACTGAGTGTGTGTGTGTGTGTGTGACTCTGTGTGCCTATCTCTGTGTGTGCGCTCTCACACAGTATGACCTTGGGTTAAAAATGCCATTATATTATGATTACCAAATGTTGTCTCATTTTTAACAAATAATATTCATTTATAACAAATCTCTGCATTTCTCATATGGCGGCTGTGAATGTGGCTAACTATCATTACATTCTTTAATTACAACCCATGTGTGGCAGCTTGCTTTGGCTCTGCGTTTTCGCTTGATTGAAGAGATCAAATTCCTCCACGCCCTGCGACTGAAAGAATTGAAGTGTGACAAATTAATGATTTATTAATTAATTGCACATTCTCTGCCGAGGACTTTGGATGACTTTGTGCAACGTGATCGGGAATCTTGGGAGCGACTAGAAGGTCGTTGATTCACAGTCTGAGCAGCTCATAGCCATGACTGTGTTGTAAGATTGTGCCTCAGGCTTACAAACAGATTTATAAAAAGTTTCTTTGCAGATTGAAATTCTGTATACATTTATAATGTCTGTATTTTGTACCTTAACGGATAAACATCATTAAAGAAAAATGCTAATTCTATAGATTTTATTTTATTTTCACCCTTTGCTGAAAAGAAAGAATATAGATAATGACAATAATAGAATGATCACTGAAGACTCAGAGTGATGTGTGTGCATGTGTGTGCACGTGTGTGTGTGTGTGTTCACAAATGATTTTGGCACTGAAGGTGGGGGATTATATGCAGGTGGTTGATATTCACAGGAGTGGGTGTTGAGCCTGAGTGTAATTTTTTAAAAGCCTCAATTTTAATACAAAGAATTTTGTTATGAGATGCAAAGACTGTCATGGTTGGGAGCCCAGGTGTGAGAAGCACAGTTTCACAACTCTCTCTCTCCACCTTTTCTTGTTCTCTCTCTTTCTTTCTTTTCATTTCTGTCTCGGTCTCTCTCTCTCTCTTTCTCTTTCTCTCCCTCTGAGGGAGGTGTGTGGTTAGCTCCCACAGGTGTCTGAGCTCTCCACCTGTCGTGTGAAAGCTCTGGGGGTGATGTGTGACACTGTGTGCGTTTGTGTGTGTGAGTGTGTGTGTGTCTGTGTGATACAGTGTGTTTGTAAAAGAGGGATGTGTGTGTGTGTGTGTGTGTGTGTGTTTGAGAGAGAGCGGGAGTGAGAGAGGGGTGTGTAAGTGTGTTTGTGTGGGTGTTGGGATCTGGGTGGGCTCAGCTCCAATGATAAGGTTCTCATCCAAGCAATTGGAACCTTTGTGAGTATGTGTCTCTGTGCATGTGTGTGTGTGTGTGTGTGTGTGTGTAAGTAAGATGACAGGAATAAAGGATGAAAGGGATGACTGTGTGTGTTTGTGTGTGCAAGAGGGAGAGAGTGAGTGAGAAGATGTGTGTATGTGTATTTGTGCGAATGTGTGTATGTGTATGTGTGTGTGTGTGTGTGTGCCAGTGTATGTGTGTGGGTGGGGGTGCCCACTTTTAGGCCCCCCACGCTGTGCCCGCTGCCTGGGACGAGAGTGGAGTGGGAGTCGTGCCCTCAGGACTGGGCAGCCCAGCACTGGCACGCAGGAAGGATTTTCCGATCCCCTGCCCGCCTCTCAGATGCTCGTTAATCTGCTGGCACTATTTTTATCCACCGCCTCCTCCTCCTCTTCTCTACTCTACTCTTTCTTTCACCCTCTCTCCCACTCCTCCCTCTCTCTCTCTCTATCCCTCTCTCTCTCTCTGTCCATCTCCGCTGTCTGTGTTGCTAACTCCATTCTCTCTTTTTCTCCATGTCTTCCTTTACCTCTCTCCATCCATATCTTTTTTTCTGTATCTCCCTCTCCTCTATTCTCTCTGTCTCTTTATCTTCTTTTTCCTCTCTCCATCCACCCATCCCTCACTTCCCCCCTCCCCCAGGCACTTCTCTCTCTCTCTCTCTCTCCCTTCTTTCGCTCTCTCTCTCTCTCTTGCCCCTTACGTCCGCTCTGGGATCGCAGCCCTGGCCTGGCCGGCAGCTCCAATTAGTGAAGCATCGTCCACTGGGGGATGGAGCTTATCCGGCGCTCCCACGTGCTGCCCTGGGGTCCTCCTGAGCCCCTCTGCCTCCACGCTACTATACCCTTCACTTGGCTATACCCTCTCCTCCGCTATACCCATCAATTCACTCTACCTCTGATTTGCTAGACCTTCTACTGCGCTATATGTACATTTCAATCCACTATACTTTCTAATTCTCTATACCTTCTACTTAGCTATATATATTTCAATCTACCATACCTTCTGATTCTCCATACCTCTTATAGTGTTATATGTACACTTCAATCCACTACACCCTCTGATTTGTTACATCCTCTGCTTCACTCTATCTTGTGATTCCTCATACACATCACCCCACTATACCCTCTGCTTGCACTTTAACCATTATAATCTGCTATACCTTTCAGTCAACTATACTCTCTGATTCATTGTACTTGCTCTGCTGAACCCTTGACTGTGCTATACCCTACCTTATGGCAATACCCTGTGTCCTGCTATACTCCATGATTCACTATACACTTCTCTCTGATATGCCCGCTGCTCTGGCCCAATGCTGCCCAGCCCTGCTTACCTGAGCTGGGGGAGCCAGCACTGCAGATCAGACCAGATCAGAGTGGACTGGAGCGGAAATACACCTCCTCTCCTCCTCCCTTCCTGTCCATCCTTCCCTGTTCCCGCTGCTACAAATGCCCTGGAGGATAGTAGCTCCCAAGAGAATAGAGAGAGAGAGGTGGAGGGAAAGAAGATGAGCAAGAAAGAGGGAGACAGGGAAACAGTGAGGGAGAGAGAGAGAAAGAGAGAGAGACTGTGATGGGGTGAAAGAGAAAGAGAAAGAAAGTGAGAGAGTGTGAGATGCAGAGAGAGCGGAAAGCAGGGGAAAGTAGGTGGTGCAAGGTAGAGGCAGTATGGTACAGAGAGACAGAGGAAGGACAAAAAAGTGATGGAGAGAGAGAGAGGGAGGGAAGGAGAGAGAGAATGAAAGAGAGAGATGGAGAGAGAAAGGCCTTGCATTGCCAGAGGGCTGCCGCCAGTACACTGAGAAAACGCTGATCTGTCACTGAGACCCTGACCTCACTCTGGGCCATTAGTACCACTCACTGCACACTACTGCCATGGCAGTTACCACGGAGACCTCACCTCTGAGTCCTCTCCATCTGCCAGAGCTGCAAAACACCACTGCTAACCTTGATAAAATACTCAGATTACTATGATTACACGGTTATTATACATCATATATAATGACATGTTTTAAATTATTATGAAATCTTTCTTACATCATTTAATGTCTCAGCCAATAGAATATGTAGTGCTAGTCTGTTTTCTGTCAACGGTACTTAAAGAACTTTGTAATATTGCAAACCAGTTGCATTCCCACTTCCTAATGTGATTACTCCAATTGACTTCCAACTGATAATGTGCTGGTAAGACCACTTAGTTTCCTTCTATCCTTAGGTACCTGATACCACTATCTCATTACCTGATGCCTCAATTCATTCTTGGTGCTGTCACCATCTCTAACTAATGTTTTAAAGCTCGTAACCATATGAGATTATTGCAGCAGCTGTTATTACATATTACGGAGTAGCTAATTTTGCTACTATTTCTATTTAATCTCCCATCCCCACTCTGACATTATGAACACCGTTACCATAGCAAAGAGTGCAGTAATTCTATATTTGCATTATACAAATTTTAAAAAGTTTTAAGGGAACAGCAAATTACATTTAAAGTAATTTTCGCTTTTAATCTGTTAATTATTTTCACAGTTATAACAATATCATTTCTGATTATTTAGCCTTGACTATTATGCTAGCTATTAGATTTAATTTTTTGTGTTTTGTTTTGTTTGGAAGGCCTAATTATATTTTACTACCAACTGCTTCTGCTGGGCTTCAGTGTGCGCATTCCACTGTTGGCACACCCCCCTCTCTGCCTTTAAGCCCCCCTTAGGCACCTCCAATCTCTCTTTCTCCCTCCCTCTCTCTCTCTTTCACACACACACACATACACACACACACACACAGTCACCTTCCCCCCATCCCCACAAATCGGGGAGCCTCTCACCCTTCTCCCCTCCACTCCCCTTCAAACAGACAAGCACCCGTGTGCATGTGACATCAGTCTCAGGAAGTGAATCTTTAGCGTTGGCTAATTTCCATCGATTGCCTCCAGACAGGCTTAGCAGACAAGACCCATTCCCACACAGAGCCTCTGCTCTCTCTCTCTCTTCCTCTCTCTCTGTCTCTCTCGCTCTCTCTCTCGTCTGAAAGTCTCCCCGCCTGCAGAAAAAGCTCTCCACAATGAACGCAGTCAGCGCTTTTATCTTCTCCCCCACTCGTGCTTATTATCAAATAAATGCGCGGCATAGAGAGATACCCATTGACAGGAGCGCGCGTAATGACTGCTGGCTGTGTGAAATGGATTAATAAATAATGGCGGCAGCCTTGGCAGAAAACAGCTTTTCCAGCCCTGCTAGCTCTCTGAAAGAAAGAATGCTCGGCATAACAATCCCCAGAACGCTCGGCTGGAACGTTCTGGACCGCCTCTAATGGAGCAGCACCACGACAAATGTGAAAAACACAGGGGCTCCCCTTGAAACGTTCCTGGGGAGTACCATCAGGACTTTGGAATCGGAACACTCCTTCAAAATCTAGAACTGAAGATTCAAAAAAAAAAAAAAAAAAAGAAGAAGGTTCCTCTGTGGAATTCTGCGTAGAATTGAACAGAAGTCAAGTGTTTGCATAGATTCCATTTTCACTTCCATACCTTCAAGTGAATTTGGTGGGTTTTTGAATCTCAATTGTGCAGTTTTTCCCCAATAATATTCCATTCATATCTCAGCCTGTGCTGTGCGTGTGAGGCTTGCAGAAGAAAAATAATACAGTTGGAACATTTTGTTCTAGCAAGTTGCAGGAAAAAAAAACTCTGAAAAAGCTGTGGGGAGACAGACTACATGCAACTTTCAAACTCTCAAAACCGTCACGCTTTGCATGTGCAAACTGGCATCAGTGGTTGGAGTACTCTTGCCTGTGATTTTGAATTCCTCAAAAATATTTCATTTTCCACCATTGCCATTATGTTTTACATAATAAAGGCAGAACAGGCCCCTACCAAATCATTTGTCTTTTTCGACAATTTAGACTAATGTTTTTGCATTTTGAACTGGTTGTTCCTGTGCTCCATAACTATTGTTTCCTTGTCCTTGATATGCCACCCAGTGCTTTTTCAGTGTGTGACAGTGTCATTGAATGCGCAATATGGAGATTTTGTTAGTGCTTCTAGACCTAATACAACATTGTGAATGTGAAACGTGATAAAGAATATCATATAATATAATAAGAATTCTTTTATATTCTATTTATATAGCTTGTCTGTTTCAGATCCTTTATTACAATTGCTTGGAAAATTTGTCAGATGTAAAGTAATGAGTGAAAATCACCTGAGACAAAAGATCATGAATATGATAGAGGTATTGCTGGCATCTGTTCCTTTTCTCTCCTTCATCAGAATTAGACAAAAATGTTTGGTCGAAAAATGTCCTCATTTCTGGCCACAAAAATGGCATGATTACTGAAATGGATAATTCATTTAGATTTCCATTCAGGTTTCATCTCGGAGAACCACAATAGTAGCATTACTTGGCCTGTGTGGTAGAGTGGAAAACTACCGTTGGAGGTCGGTGTGTGTGTGTGTGTGGATGCGTGCGTGTGTGTGTGTGTGGTGGGAAGCTCTCTGGCACCTTAGCTCAGTCTGAATTACCAGAGACACTTCATCAAAGAGAGTTAAGAGCGTGTGCGGGAATTAGGATCAATGGCCGCCCAGGAGCTACCCACCCGAGGAGCCCGCCGGTCGACCTAATGGAGCGCAGGGATCACTGATGCCGTGACAGATATCCTCAGTGGGTCACAGCAACCCCTTTTTTTCTTTTCTGTTTTTTTCTCCTACTCTTCTATCTCCTCTTTGTTTTGGTCGTCATTACTGTCTTACACTGTGTGCTTGTTGATGTTTACCATTGATGTTGTTATTGTTATTGTAGTTGTTTTTGGGTCCTTGTGCAGTAGGTCTTTGACCTCACATCCTGATTTACTCACCCAGATACTGATTGGTCAAGACTAAAGCAGGTTGTTTGTCAGTAAATCCCTTGGTGACGAAGCTGGTTGCCGAGCAGTGCTCTGGCTAGTCTAGTCTAGGCTAAGCTACGCTACACTATGTTACGTTATGCTAGGCTAGGATGCTACGGAGGATAAACACAGCCAGGCAGTGTGGGTGTGTTTTTGGTAGATGCGTGTGGGGGGGGAATCCAATCAGCAGGGGCATTAGTGGCCATACGGGGGTTCATCGAGTTCTCTGCAGTGTTCTTCAGCATTCACTGCATGCCCACTGACATGGCGGCTACACACATCACACCACAGTCAATAGTTTCATGTGTGGGCGCGCAGCGATGAGATATTACGTCGCTAACCCTTGTGTCGCTCAGGCCCCCCAGAACAGCTGGGCGCTGGTGTTGACATGTTGCGATTTGCCAACGTAAGGTTTTAGAGTGTGTGTGTGTGTGTGTGTTTGGGTTGGGGGTTGGGTGGGAAGGGGGAGATGGAGGAAAAATAATTGTTTTCTGTCTCTTGTGACAACACCCTGTTGTGGAGCCTTGTGTGTGTGAGGGAAGCCTATGGCAGCTTTCCCCACCAGCATGGCAATCTCATCCTGGCCATTCCCATACTCACACACACACACACACACACGCACACACACACTCCTACATACACAGTCTCTCTCTCTCACACACACACACACACACACACACACACACACACACCCTTCGCTTGGTGAAATCCCCAGCGGGCAGCTGCAGTTTTGGGGTGACACCCAGCCGCAGAGAGTCCAGAATTAACCAGGATTAGCTGGAGATTTGCCTGGATTACTCCGACTGGAGTGGGATTAGATTTGATTGCCAGTTTTTTTTGTTGTTTTTTTTCCAGAGGGGTGTGCATGTGGCCAATGGGAGGGAGGGGTTGCAAAAGAAAAGGCTGTTTGTGAGTAAGGGCATGTGTGAGGGTGTGCACATGTTTTTGTACATGTGAGCATGAGTGTGTGTGTGTGTGTGTGTGTGTGTGTGTGCGCGCGCGTGTGTTTGTATGAGTGAGGGTATGTGGAATGTGGATGTCTGCTTTTGTCTGTGACTGGGAGTGTGTTTGTGTCTGACTGTTTGTATGTATGTGCGTGTGTGTGTGTTTGTGAGCTTATGCGTGTATGGGTGTGTGTTTGTGTGTGTGAAGGTATGTGTGGATGTGTGTGTGTGTGTATTTGTGACTGTGAGAAGTGAGAGAGAGTGTTTGTGTCTGTGACTGTGTGTATCTGTGTGTGTGTGTGTGCATGGGCAAAAGGACCGTCAGCAAACCACAGGGCTGACCAGTCGCTGACTCAGAGGAGCTGGGAGTCATTGAGTGTCTGGGTCAACCTCAGAGCCACCAAGGTTCTATTTATAACCACCGTCTGCACGGACCGAGCCCTAGCCCATAGCCCATAGCCCCAGCCCAGTCCCCAGCCCTCAGCCTGCTTTCCACATCATAGCAGACACAGCATTCACACACACACACACACACACACACACACACACACACACACACACGTAGACACATACACACATGTAGACCAAACACAGACACACGCACACACATATACATGAACACACATAAACTCACGCACAAATGCACAGACACATGCAGTCAGACACACCACACATATTCCGCTTGCCCCTGTCAATCGGGCCTCTCGAGCTGTTCCTCTTTCACGCGATCACAGGGTGTGGAGGAAACGCAAGAGGCAATGGGACAGCGAGCTTTAATGTGTAAAGACGCTAAGAGCGAGGTTCCCCAGTCACCCTCCTTCCATCCCTCTCCCGCACTCTTTTTTTTTTTTACGTCTTCCCAGTCAAATGTCATAACTTAGATGCAGTGTTTTGTCTGATGTCAAATTTCTCCTTGTTTTTATCCACCCCCTTCCTCGTTTTTTTTCTTTTTTCTTTTTCTTGTTCTTTTTTTTTACGAGACATGCTTCATAGACACAGGCCTGGTTAACAAGCTCATTTACGCAGTACGGGTCTCGTCAAAGTCAGTGGGTGGATGGGTAGGGGTGTGTGTGTGTGTGTGTGTTTGTGTGTGTGTGTGTGTTTGTGTGTGTGTGTGTGAGGATGTGTGTGTGTATGTATGTGTATCTATGTGTGTGTGTGTGTGACTCTATGTGCACTATGGTAGTGCACGCTCTAGATGGTGGTGGTGGTGGTGGTGTCATGTTTTGGATGTAAGGCAGCGGTGGCATCGTCCTTGTAAGTGGCTAATCCCTTTTCCCCGCTACAACAGCAGAGTGTTCGCTGGAGTAGTGTTAGCGTTAGCGGTGCGGCGACAGCGGCGGTGGCGGTTGTCTGGCAGTGGCGTAGTTGACTTGCTAATCACCGTTCCGCAGAGACAGGTAGCGGTGACACCGTGTGACTGCTGATGATTGAGTCTCCCTGGAGTATGGGGATGAGGAGTGTGTGACAGAGAGCCAGATGAAAGGGTGTTTGGAGTTACCTACGGCATCAAACAGCATCTGCTCTCTCTCTCTATCGCACACACACACACACACACACACACACGACGTGAACACACTCTCCCCCTCTGTTTCATTCTCTGCCTCTCTTCTGCTCTCTCTCACACTCTCTCACACACATTACACACAAACACACATACACACACACATTCCCCCTCTTTTTCTCTCATTTTCTGCCTCTCCTCTGCTCTCTCCCTCTCTCTCTCCTCTCTCCACTCTTTCCTCCCCCCTCTCCCCATCTCTCTCTCTCTCTTTCTTTCTCACACACACCGGCACGCTCTTTCCCTCTTTCTCTTTTTCCTGCGGTTTACACAGTCGCCATGGTTACCCTCCGCCGCAGCAGAGCCCCTCTCGACCGAGCGTGAGCTGCCAGGGTGGCATCATTTTCGCGCGTCACCTGACGGATGGGTTCGCCGCTCGCCGCGGCCCGTCTCGTGACACCATCATTCAATTTGGCTTTGATTGAGTCCACACAGAGTCATCTCAGTGCCGCATCCAAGGAGCCATTTTATCAGTGAGTGTGTGTGTGTTTGTGTATCCACACTCATGTAATTTGTAATTTAGCACAACAGCTATTTTTTTCCCCTGAGAAAATGGCGGCACACTTCATAGCGGGCCAAATGAAAGCAAACATATCCATGACGATCTGATCTGATTTCCTCTCAGCCCCCTCCCCCTTCCCTCACAACCAAAGCACACACACATAATCACAAACACACATGGACAATTACACATACACACGTACTCTCAAACTCACACGCTTACAGATACAATCAGTAATACACAGGGATATATAAGCAGTCAGTTAAACACAGACTATCTCGCACACATACACATACAAAAGCTTAGTCACAAGCAAACACACTCACTCACAAATATACACACCTACCCACAAACACACCCACTCTCTCTCTCTTTTTCACACACATATTGCCTGTTTGGTGTTGAGTCCCTTAATGTCTGTGTATGTGTGTGTGTGTGTGTGTGTGTGTGCATGCGCACATGTGTGCACTCTCTAAGCAGTGTGGCTGAGTGAAATTACCCTCCAGGAGGTGCTGAGCAGAGGCAGGGGGCAAACCCAGCTCAGAATCGCAGACAAACCGCAGCTTGCTGGGGCTTAGCTTCGATCAGAGGCCCCTGCTGCACCACTGGACATTTTGGTGAAGGTAATTGGCTCTTGTTGGAGGCCTGTTTCTCGCTGCGTCGCCTCCAACACTAATGGTCCTCCAAATCACAGAGGAGAACAATAGGCTGAGACCGGCATGCTGCAGGCTGCCCGAGCAGGAGGAATTATGAAATTTGAAGTGTATACACAATATACAAATAGGCATGTACACACACACACACACATGCACATACACTTACATATATTCACACTCAAACATATAATAACACCAATATATTCATTTAAATATGACTGTGCATTGTCAAACACAGTCAAATCCACTTATACGCCCAGACACTGACACACACACAGACACAGACACACACAAAAACACACACACACACACACACATTTGAAATGTGACCTCATGAATACCTGGCATGTGAGAGCTGTGTGAGCTGCCTGATGCAGTCCAACGGTTTTGCAGCTCTGTTGTAAGTGTTCCCCATCTGCACACTTCACCATCGCTGTGAATGGGACTGTGAGAGATGCTAAAAACTGGAGGCAAGGAGGTGTGTGTGTGTGTGTGGATTTGTGTAGATTTAGAGATGGAGTAAGCATGTCTGTATGTGTCAGTGAGCATGTGTGTGTGTCTTTGGGTGAGAGCGAGAGTGTGAGCCTGTGTGAGAGTGATAAATAGATAAAGAGACGAGACTTGAAGGAGATGAATGCCAGGGGAGTGCTGAGAAAACACAGAGAGAAAGAGAGAGAGAGAAAGAGGGGGAGGGAGAGAGAGAGAATGAGAGAGAGGAGGAAGAAAAAAAGCTGTAGAGGTAGAAGAAAGAAGAAACTGGAGAGGGAAAGAAACAGGAGCATGAGTAGGATCAGAGGAGAGAAAGAGAAGGAGAGGAGGATGAGTAACCATGGAGAGAGAGAGAGAGAGAGAGAGAGAAAGAGGGAGGGAGGGAGGAGGATGACTGGACCCACTTGAGTGTGAAGGGGTGAGAGAGTGAACTTGGAGCAGAGGTGAGAGGGTGAGATTTAGAGGAGGAAAACAACATACAATGTGATCCCCTAAGGCACAGACATGTACACCTATGTGAATGTGTGTGTGTGTGTGTGCGTGTGTGTGTGTGTGAATGTGTGTGTGTGTTTGAATGTGTTTGTGTGTGTGCTCGCGTATATATATATATATATATATATATATATATATATATATGTGTGTGTGTGTGTGTGTGTGTGTGTGTGTGTGTGAATTGGAAAAACAGCAAGGCATAGAGAGAAAGAAAGAAAAACAACACAATACAAAGATGACAAAACATAAGACCATCCAGAGAGATTTGACAAAAGATGGCATGTTTTTGCTCATTTGCTCAGATGTCAGAATGCTAGCACACGTTGGCACCCTTGGCTCTTGCCCGTGCCAGGCTCTCATGTATGTCAGCGCGAGCATGTCCCTCCAGCCTTCCTGGGAGAGGCAACGCTTGGCAAGGCCCTGGGCCCTGGCAGAGTACAGCCATCCACATGAAGTGCCCAGATTAACGCATTCCTGCGCTGGTTGGCAT
Source organism: Tenualosa thibaudeaui (assembly GCA_027481765.1). Taxonomy (NCBI): domain Eukaryota; kingdom Metazoa; phylum Chordata; class Actinopteri; order Clupeiformes; family Clupeidae; genus Tenualosa; species Tenualosa thibaudeaui. The sequence continues at coordinate 4,776,878 of JAIFZK010000011.1, forward strand.
GGGCATAGGCATGGCACTGGTGGTAGCGTAAGTAGGGGTTATTTCCCCCTGATCTCCAATGCCCCAAGGGCACACGGGTCATGCCACCATTGGTGCCATTATGCCAAATATGCCACCATTGGTTTTGGGGTTAGATATCCTGGTGTGTGAGACCAATCTTTCCCCATCACTCTTGCTCTAATTTCCCAATCAGAGTTATGCTAGCATTGGTGCCAGGCTGTTGGGGGAAGAGAGCTTGGGTGGTATTCAATATGGCGTCTGCGTTGGTACTGACATTGGTCATTAGCAGACCTTATCGCACCGCCCATGCCACACTCTGATTCAACAACCAGGGCTACTCACAGTAATACCGCACTTGGTGGCAGGCTGTTTTGTGAGTAGCAGGCTTGCATCACATAGGAAATGTATAGCATTAGTGAGAATGACACACATACACACAATGCCTGCTGGGAGCTCCTGCTCATATATGTTTAGTATTCTGTTTGTTTGCCTCACATAGTCGTGTGCTCTCACTCTCTCTCTTTTCCTCTCTCTCTCACACTGTCTGTTTTACCATGTATATATATAGCTAATGCTTTCAAATTTAAATTTCTTTATTGGCATAACTACACGTCTCTCTCTCTCTCAGCCACTCACCTCCACCCTCCTCCCGTTTCTCACATATCGCTCTTTCAAATTCAAATGATTTTATTGGCATGATTGTATGAGGCACTTTACCCTCCTTGTTTTTCCTCAATATCTTTCACTCTCTCTCTCTCTCTCTCTCATTCTCTCGTCTCTTTTGTCTGGTGTGCGTCCAAGAGGCAGCCGTGCCAGTGTTCACGCCTCTCTCGCTCGTCTCTGGCACTGGCAGCCTCTCTCCTTCGCGGGGCCTGCAATCGATACGGGCGTCTGTGATTGGGTTGCCACGTGTGATTCATTTCCGTAACCTTGGTGATGGTTTGATGTGGAGGTTCTGGCAGGCGGCTCTCCCCCTCTCTTTCTCCTTCCCTCCCCTCCCTCCCTCTGGCTCTCTCCCTCTTTCTTTCTCTCTCTTTCCTCTTTCTCTCTGGCGCTCTCCTGCACTGTAGTATGACTCAGTAAGCGTGTGCAGGATTGAGAAGGCAGCCTGCTTACTGTATTGATTGGCTGGGCAATTCGGAGGCACATCACTGCTCTCTCTGTTCCACATCACCTCTGTGCTTGTGCTCCCTCCCTACCTCTCCTTTCTTTTCTCTCTCTCCCTCTCAGTCTCACCCTCTTTCCCTTTTCTCTGCTTCTCTTTCTCTCAGCATCATTCTCCACTCACCTTTTCCCCACCTAGTCCTCCTCTCTCTCCCTCTCCCATTCTCTCTCTTTTACCTCAACCGCCACTCTCTCCCTACCTTTCCTACTGTTTCTTTTTGTCTTTCCTTTCCTCTCTTTACCTGTAGTCTCCCTCTCCCTCTCTCTTTTTTGTCTCTGCCTCGCTCTCTCTAACTCCTCTGTCTCCCACTCCCTCTTTTTTTGTCTCCCCCTCCCTCTCTCTCCCTCCCTCTCTCTCTCCCTCTGCCTGTTTACTGGTGTAGCCCTCTCAGTGGTGTTTATCAATTCTGACCACATCACCCTGGAGCGCTGCTTCTATACAGGTAGTTGCAGCCTCCCCAAAAAATTGAGGTGTGAGGTGTCTGCTAAAGCTTCCCATTTGGAGAAGGATAAATGTATGTTATCGCCAGCCCAAGCAGATGTGGATGCCGAGATGAACACATTTTTAATGCATGACTTTACATTTCCCCTGTGGATAACTCTCTGCCTCTCTCTCCCCTTCTCTCTCTATCCCTCTCTCTTTTTCTCTGTCTCTCTCTTTCTCTCACTCTATTTCTCCCTCATACACTTGCCACCTATTCCTCTCACTCCTTCCACCTCCATCTCTTCCTCTTTCTTGTTCTTTCTCTGCCATTCTTGTCTTCCTCTCTCTTCTGCTCTCTGTCTTTATCCTCCTACAGAATTCTATCCGGCACAACCTGTCCCTGCACACCCGCTTCATTCGCGTCCAGAACGAGGGGACGGGCAAGAGCTCCTGGTGGATGCTGAACCCTGAGGGCGGCAAGATGGGCAAGGGGCCCCGGCGCCGAGCCGTCTCCATGGACTCGAATGGCACCAAGTACCTCAAGTGCCGTGGGCGCGTCAGCCGGAAGAGGGCCGTGCCAGGGGGTCCCGGAGGAGCAGGGCTGGGAGCCCGGGGTCTTGGGGCAGGCCCCGGCATGCAGGGTTCCCCCGAACACGGCAGCCCGGCAGGAAAGGCTGGGAGCCTCGGAGTCGGGGGTGTCGGTGGGGTCGTCGGCGGAGGGGGTGAGGAGTTTGACGCCTGGACGGACCTGCACTCGCGCACGAGCTCATCCGCATCCACGCTCAGCGGCTGCCTCTCTCCCATCCTGGCAGAGGCTGAGCCGGATGAGCCAGAGGAAGGCGGAGGCGGACTCTCCTGCTCGGCCTCGCCACGTCTCTACCCAAGCCCTTCCAGCACCCGATCGCCAGCCCTCGGCACCGGTGGTCACTGCCCGACCGTCGAGTTGCCTCAGCTGGCTGATCTAACAGGCGCCATCAGCCTGGACGAGGGCTACTCCCAGGCTTCGCAACTCAAGCGTGGCGGTGGCGGGTACCCCTACGGCAAGTCTGGGGACACTGCAGGTGCCTACTGCGGATCCATGTATGGGCAGCCTTCCATAGGTATGCTCCGGCACCACGCTCCCATGCAGACCATCCAGGAGAACAAGCAGGCCACCTTCCAGCGGCCTTTGAGGGGCTACTCAGAGAGCAATGCCCTGGAGAGCCTGCTTGCCGGGGGGCCGCAGTACTGTGGCAAGGACATGGTGGTTGGCCAGCCAGGGGGCGGCGGCGGCGGTGGGCACTCACTCCTGGCCCAACCTCCAGGCCAGAGTCGCAGCCTGAATCACAACGGCCAGGGTCACAATCACAGTCACAGTCACAATCATAACCCCAGCCACAATCACCAGGGGCTCCACAACGGGCACGGCTCTGGCCATGACCAACAGCAGCAGCAGACTCCTGGCAACGGTCAACAGCAACAGCAGCACCATCACAATCATTCACACAATCAGACGCACAGCGGCCTCCCCCACAAACACCACCCCGGCCTGGACTACAGCCACCCGGCCCACAAGCACCACCTGAGCCCGGTGCACGACTACGGCCAGGCGCGTGACCCGACAGCGGCAGGGCAGGGACACAAGCTGAACCCGCAGGGTCACGGCATGCATGCTGCTGCCCAGCAGCAGTCGGCGCTCTCGCCGAGACTCAGTGGCGACCTGATGCCACCCTACAGCCTGAAGACGGCCAGTGTGTACGGGCCGCCCCCGCCTCGCGGCCCCCACCTGCCCCCCAACCCGGCTGCTGGAGGGGTCATGGATGTACCCCAGGACCCGTGTCGGCTGGCGTCAGCGCTGCACCCCCGCCACCACCAGCCCTACCCTCCGGCGCAGCAGCAAAGCATCGCAGATGCTTGGCAAGGGTACTACAGCGCCACCCAGCACCTGCATCCGCACCCACACCCGCATCACCAACACCCACAGCAGCAGCAGCAACACCAACAACAACACAGCCAACATCACCAGCAGCACTCTTCGTCCTCGCAGCATGCCGCTGCGGCCGGTTACCACGGCAACCACGCTCACCACAGCAACGGCGCCCATCACCACAACAACAACAACAACACCATGGAGATGGAGACCATGCCTGGTGGTGGCGGCGGTGCTAGCCTGGACTGTGACGTGGAGTCCATCTTGCTGCACGAGTTCATGGACACGGAGGCCGTGGACTTCAACTTCGACGGCTCGCTGTCTCAGGGCGTTGGCATCGGGATGGGCATTGGCATGGGCATGGGGGCGTTCGCTGGACCCCCCCAGACACACAACAGTCAGAGTTGGGTGCCTGGGTAAAACTACAAAAGGCAAATCATCAATGACACTAATGTGATTTAAATATAAAAAACAAAAAACAAAAAAACAAACAACAACAAAAAATGTTTGACTTCAAGGTGTGACCCTGGGGCAAAAGGGTCAATCCTGAGTTGACTGCTTTGGCTATGATTTCTTTTGTTCAGAGAGACATAATGAAAGGACCGAGAGCCATGTCCTGGTCATGTAATTCCGGATTCTCAACCCAATTTGCCCTTTCGTCTTTTGTTTCGTAACGTCCTCTGTGGTTTAGTGTCACCCCAACCCCCTCCCTCCTCCTCTACACACACAAACACACACACACACAAACACACAGACACAGAGTTACTGCCAACTGCTGTCCCTGTGGTTCATGTCCTTTAGTTAGTCCACAATCCATCTCTGAGTCCGACACTCTCAAGCACTTTACATCATCTATTCAGGTGCAGCAACAGAGAAAATCAGAGCGAAGTCAAAATGTCTGCCGGCCAAAGTTTAATGTATGCAAACGACTTTGTTGTCCTTCCTTTGAAAAAAAAAGAGCCTTGGTATTTTTTTTCTCCCTCTCTCTTTCATCCCTCAAGTCGAGGATCAAACAACTGCATTAATAAGTATCTGGGTATATGTGCTGTCACATTATGTTTTGTATATGGTGGTGTTGAGGGACAGTTTTATGTGTATGTGAGTATGTGTGTGTGTGTGTGTGTGTGGGGGGGGGGGTACTGGTGTTTTACAGGGATGTTTTTTCCATATGGGGTCAGTTCGAGTTCCCTTACTTCCTGCGTGGAGTTAATGTGTTGGTGTCCCCCCAGTCAGGACACCCATCCATCAGATTCACATCAACAGCAAGGCCCATTGAAATTCACCATCCCCTCTTTAATCTCCAAAGTAATGCCACAGCGATGCATCACTATCGCTAATCGAACATGGCGCCTACTGTGTGTGTTTGTGTAGGTGTGTGAGTGTGTGTGTGTGTGTGTGTGTTTTCTTCCTTCACCTCCGGACGCACAGGCTTAATGTGTTTTGGCGAAAGTGATGATTAAAGTCACTCTGTAGCAAATGGGAGATGGAGGTGGTGGTGGTGGGGGGTATCTGAGTGAGAAGGAGTAGGTGGAGGGGAGGAGGAGGGGGAGGGGATAGGAGAGGAGAGGAGAGGAGAGGAGAAATGCAAATCTTCTCAGCAAGGCCTCCCTTTCCTCTTCCCATAGCAGGGATTTATGTAGCTCTAGCCATAATGAAATAAGGAACGATTGCAGCCTAGCACACATCCTGAGTGGCTCTGTCAACTAACGTAAGCAACCCCCTCAGCCTGTACAAACACAGACACACACATCGAAACATAAAGTCAAAAACACACACAAACACAAAAAGAAACACAGATACACACCAACAGAAGCACACAAGGACACAAACACATAAACAGAAACACACACACACACACTCACACACTACACCTTTGATCTCCCCTTGGGTCCAGTCTCCTTGGACTACCTTATTGCTCCAAATTGCTCAAGCTTTTAGGGGTGAAAAAAAAAAAAAAATACTACGGCAGGATGGTAGGTCCACCTATCTCCAGCCGCTCCCGATAGGGGAGGCCCCAGCTTTGAAGGTGGCCTCCGGTGAATGGCCCCTTGATTAACCACAATCAGCAGATTTTGAACAAGCCGCTATCTCCACTCCACAGGCACAAGCCCCCTATCACGATGCCTCATCCAAGGAGCGCATGCTGGAGAGAGAGAGGAGGCAAAAGTAATTAACCGACCCCACCGTCAGTGATGATTTGTGCGTGTGAGTGTGTGTGTGTGTATGTTTGTGCATGCATGTGTGTTTGTGTGTCTATGTGTGAAAGAGCGAGAACACGCACATATTTTCTCATTTGCAGGGAGATATAACACTAAGCAGAGGAAGCAAGTAGGGGGAAGGGAGTTGAGTTGAGTGGAGAGGAGAGGAGAGGTGGGAAAGGCTGGCAGAAGTGGTTTTGAATAGCTCACTAAGGCCTGATGCATACTTAGTTTGAAGGAGGTTTGAGTTTGTGGGGAGGAAGAGGGAGGGGTACAAAAAACACCTTGAGTTTCCCTCACTGTAACTATGTCAGCCTGGCAAATCATTTACCTTTTTTGTCTCCTCTTGTTGGTGTTACGTAACAGAGGCATTTATCATGATGGTCTTGTCTGACAGGCAGGTGCTTCCAGTGCACTTTTAAAAAAAAAAAAAAAGATTAAAAAAAAAAAAAAGTGTCTAAGCCTCCAAGTAAACTAAACTAAACTAAACAAAGACGGGTTCAGAGAGGCTCCATTCAATCAGGGTCCTCAATTTTTTTTTTCTGAGAATGTTCTCCTATCCAATCACAATTCAGGATGCTACTCTGTGTGTTTTAAAGGTGTATTTTATGGGCAGTTTGGCCCAGTTATATACTGAGAAACAAAAAGACTGAAACAGAGATGGTTGAGAGAGATTGATGGATTGTTCATGATGGGAAGACAGAGAGGGAGGGAGAGAGAGAGATTGAGCAGAAAGAGAGCGGGAGAGAAAGAGAGAGAGAGGAAAAGAGAGGTGAAGAAGAGATGAAAAGGAAAGCAGTGGTTCTACAGGGTGTAAAAAAAAAAAAACTTGAAAGAGACAGAACGAGAGACGGAGAGAATTTTTTTTCCATCAACACTGTTTCCCTCAGCAAAGCCTGTTTGAATCAGGCTAAATGTCAAGTGCTACTCAGATGATTTGGACTTGCCATGATCAGATAGCTATCCCTCTCTCTCTCTCTCTCTCAAGCCCTATCTTTTCTTTCTATAACCACAGAGGACAACTTGGGCCGTCTTCATCTGATTTCTCTCCTTTTATCCCTCTCTCATTTTTTTCTTCTACTCCGTCTGCTTTTTCCAAGTAAGGAATTAAAAAAAGAGAAAAGACACGGCCCACTGTTATTGCCCGCCTGAAACTGTGATTTGAACTTTGGCCCACGTGCGCTTCTGTGTTGAGCTTCTTGTGTGTTTGTAGCGCAGTGATGTGTCTGAAATGACTATGGAAATAATAATTAAAAAAATCATTGAGATCTCTGAGCCCTGGTTACCTAAAGCCTGGTTGAGTACCGTACATACATAATATATACAATTTATATTTATTATTGGGTTTAAATGATGAGTTTGTTGGTGGTTGTTTAGGTTTCGGTTCATCCTTGTTGGCTAACCGTTGCTACAACTACCTTGATGCTATCACATTTTACTTAGGTCTTTACTTACATCTGTACAAAAATATGTATTGACAAAAATTGTATAATAATTTTTTGGACAAGCGAATATTGGTTTTAATTTCTTTGATTTTTATTATTTTTGATGATGTATCTGCTCATCTTGTGACTGTAAAATAAAACTACATGAATAAGAATGCTTTCTCTAATGTCCTTATTCACTTATTTATTTATTCAGATGAGCTGATTTACTGTGTCTGTTTCTTTCATGTTGTGTGTGTGTGCACGTGTGTGTGTGAATGTGTGTGTGTTTTCATTCACAAACATGTTAGATAGGTCTGATGAGTCTGCTTCATTTTGTCACTGCTTTGTCAACATGTGCTTTTCTTCAGCTCTGACCGCATGTGTGCCTTTTTGAATTATGCTCAGTGTGCACTTATGCTACAAGGACCCTGGAGCCTAACCATTGTCACTTTATGTATATATTTATGAATAATCATGAATGTGTGTGTGTGTGTTGGGGGATGGGGGGATTGTGGCAGCGTATATGCATGAGGGAGTGATTACATGTATGTAAAAGTGCAAATACGTGAATGTGTGTGTTGGTGTGTTTGCGTTTGCCCACTTGTGTGTGTGTGTGTGTGTGTGTGTGTGTTAAGGCTCGTTAACGCCCCTGATGCTGTGTCACATCTGTCCCTGTCCCAGTGGAGACATTCTCACAGAGGGACAGACTGCATCTGCAGCCTCATTCTGCTTCTATTCCCAACACACACACACACACACACACACACACACACACACACACAGTTTTTCTCTCTTTCAACCTCCCTCCTCTCTCTCTCTCTCTCTCTCTCTCTCTCTCACACACACACACACACACACACACACAAACGCTTCTGTGTGTTCTGTGTATACCTATGTGAGAGGAAAAGATATGCTTTCTCTTTATTTTTCTTTCAGGCAAATAAACACACACACACACACACACACACACATATTCTCTATGTCTATCTCTCTGACATTGTGCCTCTATATCTGCCTCTGGGAGTAGAGGCAGAGTAACAGAGATGCACGCACACACGCACATACACACGCACACACACACACACACACATGCACGCATGTACACACAACATACACACACACACACACACAAAGAAAGATGCTTTCAAACATGGTTGCAACTGCTGCACACCTGGGAAGGAAGGAGTCTGTCTGGTGTCTACTTCTCCCCACTGTGTTTAGCTTCTCACCTCAGACTAATGACAAACTCCCCACTTGCCATATGCAACATGCACACACACACACACACACACACACACACACACACACAGAAGCAACAACAGTGACATTCACAGACTCAAATGTATAGACACACTGTAACAAACAGGCAAGAACACCAGTTCATGCACACACACTTGCTTGTGTATACACAAATAAACAAATAAACAAAAGGGCAGTTGCTAATACATTTACTATATGCTTGATTAGTGTATGAACACACACACACACAAACACACACACACACAGGCAGACACGTACACTTTATTTATATACAGTTTATACGTAGATGTACACACAGAACATGTCTGTAAATAACATGAAATGCACATTTGCATGTACACACACACACACATACACACACACACACACACACACAAACACACACACACACACAGCAATACTAATACTAATAGGCATCTAATGAACTAATGAACACATTTCACCTTGCAACACTAACATGCCTCACATAGGCCAACTACACTGAAGCACAAAACTCTCTCTCTCTCTCTCTCTCTCTCACACACACACACAAACACACACACACACACAAACACACACACACACACACAATCTGTGGATTTTCACCCAAAACAGAATACATTATCACTTCCCCCTCCCCATTCTTATTCCCGCCCCACTCTTCCTGGTATGTGTGTGTGTGTATGTGTGTGTGTGTGTGTAGTCATGCAAATGTGTGGCGTGATTTATTTCTGGGCTGATGGATCAGTACTGACAGTGGCTGAGGCAGGCAGCCTACTGACAGGGGGGCTTATAAACTCCCCTCTCTGTCTCAATTCCTCTTCTATAATGCATTCTTTTCAGCTATTCTTTTTCAGGCCGCCGAAGCCAGCATGCATGCGAGTGAGCGTGTGTGTGTGTGTGTGTGCGTGAGTGTGTGTGTGCCTTGGCCCAGGCGTCGCGGTCTGCTTCCACTTGCTCCTCTCTTTTCCTTGTTCCTCAGTTGTATATTGTAGTGTTTTGCATTATTCATACATGTGGCTGTTCTGTAATCAGTATCATGAGCCTATTTGCATTCTGACACATATGAAGCCCCCATAACAACTGAGTTAAGTGAGGAGTGTGTGTGTGTGTGTGGGTGTCTTTCTGAATTTGAGTTGCATATATGTTTGCAGTGTATAGGGCACACATGCCTCTTGTAAACAAACTGTCATGTATTTTGTCAAGCCGTAGGGGTGTGTTAAACCATGGGAATGGGAGTTATGAGTGTTGGGTAAATAGACATAGTGTGTGTTAAAGTGTGTGTGTGTGTGTGTGTGTGTGTGTGTGTGTGTGTGTGTGTGTGTGTGCACACCTGCTGGGGTTTGGGCTAAAATGCAGTTGCACCAGCAAGCAGAACTCCATGTTCTTTGTGCTCTATTCACCTGGGTCACAGCAGGACAGCAGCACCATCTAACCTCTGTCATTTCCTGTTTACAAGGGATGCTGGGTATTGTAGTTTATCTGTGTTAAACTGGCAACACTCAAGGGACTGTGAGGACAACCAAGACAACTCAGCTAGATAACATTTCTCTGGCATTGTTCTAGCCTTACAGATGCAGTCCACAAGTCACATGCTAAAAGGACAACTAAAGGACCATAAGGAATAATTTGCTTGTATGTTATTGCAATACATTAATATGTGCTAAGCCTTGGCCATCTTGATAATCTAAATGACTAATGTCATACATAACAGTCTTTCTTAGTACAACATACAGGCTAGAACAACTGTACAGAAACCAAGAGACAAGATTTGTTCGGTGTGGTTCTAGCCTAAAACTTAATGAAATTAAATCTGCATCAGATGTGAATGAGATGGAGGCCAGATCTGGGCCAGATCCACCAGCAACAACAAAAGCCTGCCATTGCGCTTTTGTAACCTTGGAGACGCGGGTGGAGGTCAGTCCCTCAGCGCTGCATCTCACACGCCAACAGCGAACGCCTGGCATCAGAAAAATAATCATTATCTATTCATACTGCTGATCATCATCACACACATACGCACGCACACACACACACACACACACACACATACACACACACACAACCAACCACACACACATGCATACACACACACACACACGCACTCACACACACACAACCAACCACACATACACGCATACACACACACACAACCAACCACACATACACACACATACACACACACACACAACCAACCACACATACACGCATACACACACACACACACACAACCAATCACACATACACGCAGATACACACACACACACGCACACACATGCAATGCCTCTCAGTTTCCCTTTCCACTTTTCTTTCCTCTTTCTGTCGTTCATTTTACTCTCTTTCTTTCTTGTTCACTTTTTCCATCTTCATTTCTTTTTAGCAACCAATGCAGAGGAGGAAAAGAAGAAGAAAAAAGAAAAAACGGAATCTGCATCAATTCCATAATTCAAACTTCCGCTCAGTGCAGCTCTGCTCTGTTGCGCAGTGACGGCGGCGGTGACAACGGCGGCATGCGGTCCCCGGCGCGTTTGAAGCATCTAGGCCGCCGCGCGTCGCATGGTTTTTGATCAGTCTCTCGGCGCCGGATCCGGCAGATCAGAAAGTGGATCAGCAGCTCCCTGGGGAGAGCCATTTACGCCTGCCACCAGCCGAGGAGAAACGGCGCAATTAAGATGCCTAAATTCACTCCTAACCCCCCCCTTCCAACACACACAAACACACACACACACACACACACACACACACCATGCCTTGCAATACTCATTCAAACACACACACACACTATCGCTACCCCCTTGCCTATTCACAGACTTCACATTCACATACACAAGGAGCATAGATAGACTCACATCTCAAGCCTTGATCTCCCCATAGATGCAGCAATCTCATCCCCTAATTCCCAAGCACACACATACAACTCTAGTGCATCAAAACTCTCAAACTAGCAAGCGAACATGCTACACATACACACACACACACACACACACACACGCACACAGACACACACACACATGCACACACAGAGCCTTGATCCCCACACAGATACTCTGGTTCTCTAATTCCCCAACATACAAAGAAACGTGCCTGTAAAACTCACTAACACCCCACACTAACAAGCTGTATACACATTGGTGCAGTCTCTCTCTCTCAGTCACACACACACACATACACACACACACAGTTTCACTCAAATACACAACCTACTAAGCTGTTATTTTGTTCTCTGATAGGCCTCCCACTGTAAATTTGACACAAAGATCCAAATTCCACCATAGCACTTCCCATTTGTATAACTGGACTGCTTTATTTATGTCAGTTCCCAACAGCTTTCTCCCTAAACACACACACATTCACAAAAGACACTTCGACCTTGTTTACAAGCCATTAAAATGCTTCTCACCATGCTTAACAAATGGACAAAAAGGACAGCTAAGCACAAGTTGCATTGATGCATTGAGATCTGATCACTCTGGAAACATGTAGGCTAACCTAAGACACATAGGCCCACAATAGTTCAGCAGCTAGAATAAATGTATTCTGGGCTGCATCAAAGACTCAGCTGACATCCTTTGCTTCAGTGGAAGTACATATTCCAAGCTGGTTTCGTCTACAACATGAACTTTATGAGGTCAGTAAGTTCCACTTTGGTACATGCTATACTTGAATGAACTGAATTAATATATAAATCTAGGCAATAGTTTTTACGTAGTTATGCCCGCAGTCTGTTGAGGGTCTGTCTGTCATGTATATATAGACATATCAGGTCTATTGTCTAATAATTTAACTCAACTCACCCCTTTTCATTTTCTGAGGGAGTGGGTTTTAGCTGGCTATAGCGTCAAAAACATTTTAGCTGGCTATAGCAATAACTCTAATAAATAGTATGGGCGTAACAGGAAATTCATGTTTATTTACCTTTAACTCATTTACTAGTCGAGTTCAACATTTGTCTTCTCTACCATACATTCCTTTTTTTGGACATCAAGTATTCTCTTAAAAAAAGCTACACTAGATGAAACCAGGTAGTTTACAAAAAACAAAAACAAAAAAATATATAATAGCATTACTTACCTGTACACAAAGACCTAGTTTACTAAGCTGTCAGGAAAGAGAGAGAGAACAAGTGAGAGAGAACATTTAATTGTAATTGAATTTTGTTTTGCGCAAAAAATGTTTTACATTTTATGAATACATAATATATAATTATTCATATATATATATATATATATATATATATATATATTATTATTAATTATACTGTTTTCTTATGTATATATATATATATATATATATATATATATATATATATATATACATAAGAAAACAGTATAATTAACAATAACATCTTATACATATCAAACTCACTTTAACAGGAACAAAATAAAATAATAATTATTTAATTTATACAAATAATATGAGTAAAAAAAGAAAGAAGAGTGGAAGTTATTCTATTCTGGTTTTTCAATGGTGATTCTCTCCAAAGTGCCGGTGGACCTTGTTAATTCTCTCCAGAGGACGTGATACATGATCCCAGTGCATCGCCCCCAACCCTGCCTTTGTCCTACTGCTACATGTAATGGAGAGCGACTCCATCGCCTTGGTGCTATTATTATGACTGATTATTTTTAATAGTCATTTGTGAGAGTGACTAACCAGAGACTAGCGGTGTTGCTCGCCTGATGGAGATGGATTAGTGCGCTGCTGTCACTCACAGCCACTCACGCGTGCCGGAGAATAACGTGTGTGTGTGTTTGTGGGTGTGTGTGGGAGGGTGTGTGTGTGTGTGTTTGTGTGCATGCTTGAGAGTGTGTCAGTGTGGGTTTGAGTGTCCATGACTACATGTGTGAGATTGCTAGTGTGCATGTCTGTTCATGCTTTTTTGTCTTTGTGTGTGTGTGTGTGTGTGTGTGTGTGTGTCTGTGAGTGTGTGTGAGTATGTGTGTGTGTGTTGGAAGAATACATATCATTGTCAGATGTAGTTTACTCTCATGTTTGTCATATGCATCAATTACTCCTCACGTATAAGTGAGAAAAACAGTGTGATGATGACGGCTCTGGTGATAACGCTTCTCCGGCTGAATGAAAAACTGTGTGTGTGTTTGTGTATGTGTAAGTGTGTCTGTGTATGTGAATGTGTAAGGGTGTGCCACTATGTGTGTGTGTGTGTATGTGTGCATCCAAGAGTGTGTGTTTGCACTGCCATCAGTCTTGTTGGGTGGGAGTATTTGCCTGTGTGATTATGTGTATATAGCAGTGTCAAGTGCTCTTGAGAATGGGGGAGGTCTGCAGATAATGGCGTAGGTTGGGCCTGTGCGTCTGTATCAGCCGTGCAGTCAATATAAACAAAATAACCACAATGCCGTCAGCCGTCAACACAAGTCCCCATCTGAGTGGGCCAACCTCTGTCTCTACTCTTACGGTTATGTCAATCACCTTCACAACATCTGCACAAGATCATAGTAACTTCTATAGTCCTTGCAGATGGGCTGCTCTCTGAGATCTGTTGGCTTACCCACCTATTATGTGGTCTATGGAGCCCTTGATCATTCTATTTACTGCTTTACAGCGATGAATCCATGTCATGGGGAGTTTGCCTTAGACAACCAGTTTACAGGTCAGTTTCAATAGACCAGTATTGATCTTATAGGCCTAGGGCTAACCCAAGGGCTACACTGGGTAAGTTACTCAAGTGTTAAGTCAAGTTGCACAAGGCTGGCCAATTTTTGAGAATGGAGAAAGTGATGTTACATCTGGTGTTGTCAGTTCCATTGATTATGGTGGAAGCTAATTGTTTGCAGCATAGGCAACACAAACTTAATGCTTCAGTATTGTACCCAGTGTAGCCTTAGGGTAGACAGGCAAGTAAATGCTTGCACCCATTCAAACCACAACTAATAGGGCTTTAATCTGCATTGTCTCAGCCTTAATCTGCTGTGAATCGGTGTATACGGTCTTTGGCTGGGGGCTGACCAGTATTGAACTGCCGTCCGATGCTGGGAGAATCATGGGCTGAATACCAATGTCTTCCCTAACTCTCAGCATTTAACCCTCAAAGACATAACTGCCATGATATAGCTAATCGTGAAGTTGATTCATGCCAATTAAGTCATTGAGGGTTTAGGGCTTAAGCCCATGGTCACATACTACCAGCGACTTGGCGATTTGAGCAGGCAACACTTGTGGCCAAGGAGGTGTTGCTAAAATAGGCAGTAAACAGGCAGTGATTTGTTGGTAGATGGTTGCTAACTTGCTAACGCAAGTAAGTGGCTGGTAGATACACTGTATATCACAACACATGCATTTTATGCTTACAAAACCTATGTTTTCAAGTTTTTACAGTCAACATTTCTCATCTCGTTTTACAAAATACCAAATCATAAATCCCAAAGTTTTGAGTCTAAAACAGAAATAGTGATAATTTTTGGATCAAAGTTCAGTTTCAAAGCACCTCATCACAGATGCCTTCACTTGGATTGGCTATTATGAAAAATCGCTTGGATTTGTTGCCCATTATTTACATAAAATAGACAGCTTTTCAATTTTTCCCCACCCACCTGGCGACGTGAGGCCAAATTGTCTCCACTTGCCGCCCGTTCCTGGCTGTCATTGAAAATTAATGGTAGCTTGTTGCCTCGCATTTGTGTTTTTGTTGCCTGTGTGACCAAGAGGTTAGGGCTTAAAGGAGAAATTCTTTTTTTACACTTAAAGCCTTGTTTTCTGATCACTGAGTGGTCAGTAATGTTCATTGATACGCTGACACAAAAATCATCGCAAAGTGTGACTTCCATCATTACTTGTATTGCTTCAGACTCTTAGGCTGAAGGATACAGGTGTGAGGAGTTAGAAAAAATAGGTCCACAATTAAAAATGAATGGTCAAAAACCTGTTGAAAACCATACAGTTTGCAGTGAATTTTGTTTCAGCATATCAGTGAACATTACTGACCACTTGGTGAGTTTCATGTCTTTACAAATGAAAGTTTAATGCATTTTAGGAGAGATTGCAGCCATTCTGTAGGTGGGGGTGCTACAGCAACAACTGAAAATTCTTGGGACAGAGGCATTTGTCAAAATTTCAGTCAACATTAACAACCAGAAAACAAGGCTTCATGTGTAAAAAAACAAACTTGTCCTTCAAGGGATAGGGAGAGGAGCATTAGGATTGATTCTGTGGTTTTCATCCACATAGTATCTCTGACACTATATGTCAGCACTGGCTGGATCCTTCAAGGGCTATGTACACAGTGAGACAAACAATCAGATCCAGATGAACTTCATTGGTGTTATCATCATTATCACTATACAAACTGTTGAGTAATGAGATCCAGCAGCTATAATGACTATTTGGGTAATCCAAACATCAGGTTAGAATTAGGTTATCTTCAACCAAATGCCAGAATGCCTACATACGGTACTAGACACATAAGTGTGGATTTAAATAGTGATGATGAAGAGGAGGAGGAGGAGACGGAAGGCCGTAATAATGACAATAGCAATGTCCACATTGACACAAACTGTGACTTTAGATCTTGGGAACAGCATGTGCCATTTCCTCCCGAAGATTAAGTGCCGGCAAGCATGTGCCCCGCCCGTTTTTTCCCCCCAAACAACATCGCCAGCAGAACCACTTAATTTGCAGAAGTTCTCTCTTCTCTGTCCCTCTGTTCTCGTGCCAGGCGCACAACAAGAAGGCCACTGACTGCACGAACAAAGGAAGAGTCCCTGACATGTTAAATCGGGGCCTGGGCCCTTAAAATGCTTGCAGATGGCAAGCAATAAATAGCTTGTCTAATGATATATCCTTGGCTATCTATTATTGCTGTCATAATTCAGCACACTAGCTTTCTAGTTGGGTTCAGACGTGCTCGAACACTGTGAGGTTTATTGGGGGGGACGAGCCTTTCCCAGTGAAAGGTCACACTGGCTAATGACCCAAGGGCGTCTATGGTATGGTTAGTTGCCATAGGAGCAATGAGCAAGAGGTCGTGGCACATTGCTATACTTTCGGTCGGCTGGCACGCATGGTTGCGTTTTAATGCCATAAAAAAAGGAACCATATAAACTGAAAGCTGAAGGTGCCTTATCGTTTTTTATTAGCAAGGAGTATACTTGCAATGAGGGCAGTATGGTTACTGCAAAACAGAGCAGCACACTAACTGCAAGACCAGTGCACATACAAGAGCAGTATATTTACAACAAAAGCAGTATACTGCAAATATCAGTTCACCATAAATAATTTAATAAATAAATATAAGTGCCACAATATTTTTTTAGTTCTATTGTGATCAACAACCTATGTTATTGGTTATTGACATATAAATGTCAATAACATGTATATACATGTAAATAATTTACATTCACACCAACTTCATCTAAAGTAAGAAAAAGTAACTATTTAGTATCTATTTAGTAACCAATCAGTGACGTTACAATTGTTTAATAATACTAATAAGCTATTTTACAATCAATAAACAAACTATAAGGTAACTTTGCAAATGTCATTTTTGAAGGGAAAGGGGCCTTGAGAAACTAGTCAGCCCACAGAGGGATCCTGTCATTATATGGTATAATATGGTAGCTTCAGCACAGACATGGTAATGCCAACATTTACCTGAGGCAGACAGGCAGTCACAGTTTGTAAGTGGTGGTGAATACTGCTAGCAATGGATGCAGGGTGTTTTCAGGAAAGAATTTGTGGTCAAAGTACATGGGCAGGCCAGTCAAGCGAGGAGAGAAAGAGAGAGAGTGGGGGAGGATAGAGAGAGAGAGAGAGAGTGTGTAAGTGTCGAGGAAGACCGCCAGACAGATTGCATCTATCAAAGCAGAATCAGTGCGTAGCAAGGCTCCTATCCCCTTTCTTGCTCTCTCTCACACTCTTTCTCTCTCTCTCTCTTACTCTCTCTCACACTCTACTCCACTTGGCTCCCTACTTTACTTGGGGGCAGTTTGCAATTCCCAAGGTGTCAGCAATATCATATCACTGCCAGACTGCGTTGTGGTCCAGCTTGCTGAAATAGAGCCGTCTACAACGAGGCGAGGCGATAGACATCTCATTACACTTTCATGTGCTCTGCTCACTGCCGCGGGTCCACCGGCTGCTCACGTGCAGAGAGTGAGGGGGAAAGAGAGAGAGAGAAGAAGGAGGAGGTGTGCGTTAGAGGGAGGTATGGAGAGATAGAGAGAGGGAGAGAACTTCAATGATTTAGGAAGCCGTGCACCCCACGGGCGACTGCACCTCTGCCGGTGCTTCTAAGCGTTAATTAATTTCCTCGTCGTCACTTCGAATCTCTCCCGGCAGTCTCTCTCTCTCTCTTTCCTCTCTTTCTATCACTCTCTTGCACTCACCCGTGTTCGAGGTCTTGTTTTACCAGTGTCTTTCAGGTGCTTGGGGAACGTGTTTTAATGTATCAGAAATAATGGCCAGAGACACAGTGGTGGGGGAAAAAAAGACAGTGTGCTGTAATGTTGTCTTCCCGCACCTTGACAAGTCTCAGGCCCTGTGTCTGTTTAACGCTAATGGAGTTTCAGGCCACTCCTGAGTGTGTGTGTGTGTCTGTATGGTATGTGTGTAAGTGTGTGTGTGTGTGTGTGTGTGTATGCCTGTACGGTTTGTGTGTGCATGTGTGCACAGTGAGTGAGTGATTGTGTGGGTGCTCTCTGGACTGTAAATGACACGTTTCAGCTTGTATCACATTAAGGCGGAGCAGGCTCCTGCCTCGGCCCCAGACTAAAGCTGTCTGGTCAGTGCCGTGCCATGCAGTGC
>JAIFZK010000011.1:4805000-4810000 GCA_027481765.1 Tenualosa thibaudeaui
AGTCTTAGAGTTATGACAGATGAGATTGTTATTGCTAGGATTATCTCCTCAATCTGCCAGTCAAAAGCTAATTTTAGCTGTACTATTTCTAAATATGGACACTGAACACATGGATAGAGGACTTAAACTCAGGAGAAAACATACAGAAAACTATGCATCTATGTATACTCTCTCTCTCTCTCTCTCTCGGCCTATCCATTTATCTATCTGTCTGTTTATCTATGAAACCTTTTGGGGTTCATTGAATATGTGGGTTCTTGGTGGCAAGTGATGGAAAGAACAAGGATGAAGGAGATGGAGAGAAAGGATGAGAAAGATGGAGAAAGAGAAAGTCTACCGTCTCTTTTCTTAGTGTTATTAGTAGCTACCATTATCCCGTTGTCCTGTGAAGTCAGTGCGAGTGTCTTTGGATCTGTGCGATGTGCACTTTTTAATGAGGCCTATTAAATCAAGTGGCAGTTCCTCAGAAGAGAAAAGTTGCTGGTGTTTAATAGTTCTACCGCAGGCTTACATAAGCCCTTTCCTTTTTGTGGATTGGCATGTCTGTCCCTGTGTATGTGTGGTGTGTGTGAGAGTGTGTGTGTCTGTGTATGAGAGGGAGAGTATATACAGTATGTGTGTGTATCTAAGTATATGTGTGTGTGTCTGTCTGTGTGTGTGTGTGTGTGTGTGTGTGTGTGTGTTTGTGTGTGCACTCGGGCACTTTTTTTCTGGGCAGCGCTTGGGAGAAATATACCCCCCCCCCAGCACCACCCCCCGCCTCAGCTGAGAGGCACGGAATGGCAATTAGTGGCCCTCTGGAGTCTTAATTAGGAACCGCGTCGACCTGGAGACAGGCACAACGGAGAACCATGCGTCGGTCAACAGCCAAACAAAAATAGATTTAAAAAATGAGAGAGAGAGAGAGAGAGAGAGAGAGAGAGAGAGAGTGTATGTGTGTGTGTGTGTGAGAAAGAGAGAGAGAGAAAGAGATGAAGAGTGGGAGATAGAGAAGAGAAGGTGAGATAGAGAGAGAGAGGCAAGAGAGAGTTTGAAAGAAAGTGAGGAAGTTCGAAAGATAGAGAGAAAGACAGATGGAAGGACAGAGAGTAGAAAAGAGAAAGAGAGAGAAAGACAAGGTGAATCAGTGAGAGAGGGGGAGAGCAAGAGAAGAAGCGAACCCAATTAATGTTTGACTTCAAATGAGCAGCGGGTTGAGATGTACGTCCATGGCAGAGGGCTGCAATTCTGGACCTCACTCACACACACACTTTCTCTCCTCTTGCCTTGGCGCATGGCCAGATTCAATTTGAATATGTTAGCTATAAAGTGATTAATGTCATTATGTCTTTTTCTGGGTTAAGCTGGGGAAGGCAGGTGGGGTAGCTGTATTTTCTCTTCTATCTTTTTTACACATACTTCTACTCTTTCTCTCCTTCTTCACTGTTCATCCCTCTCTTGCTCTTTTAGCTTTTAATATTCAACCATCCATCCCATTATCATCAACTTTTGCCCTTTGTCCCTTTATTTTCCTCTTCTGTAGCTTTCTTCTCCTCTCTCAGTCTCTCTGTATCCCCCCCTCTCAGACTCTTTCATGGTAATGTTTTCCTGAAGGAGGAGGAATCTCTATTTTATGCACAGATGGAAACATATAATTGTGTTGGAAATGTCTGCCTTTCTTAAGCACCTAAGTAGCCCTATATCTTTATTTGTAAATACATTGATACTGTTTATAGATAAAACACCTCCTTATGGTCCCCTCTCTGTTATGTTTTCAGCCATCTTGATTCACCATCCCTCTCTCTACCCTTCCATCTCTTTCTGCCATCCCCACTCTCAATCTCTCTCTCTCTCTCTCTCTCTCTCTCAGCTTATCTCTCTCTCAGTCATTTTCTCTCTCTCTCTCTTTCTCTCAACTCTTTCCTCTATCTCTCCTCCCCTCCCGTTCAATTCAATTCGGTTTGATTCAAGTCAAACAAATTGGCATGAACGTAGATACAATATTGCCAAAACATCAACACAACATGACAGAATATTATGAGTTGTAGTGATAATAATATGGAATGAAGAAATAAAGGAAATGCATCATTGATACATCAAAATGTATCGAGTCGGTTTCTTCCCATCAGTCGACAAGCATACATGGAGGATTAAAAAGCATGTCTGCATATTGTGGTCCTGGCATTCTGCTGTGAAGGGCAGGCCTTTGGAGGACCTCAGAAAATGCACCTCCTTTGGCTTTGTTGCCCAACACAGGAGCCTTCTGCCCTCTGATTAGATACTTCAAGGGATCTCAGCATCCATCCGTCGGA
The DNA here is from genome assembly GCA_027481765.1 of Tenualosa thibaudeaui. Lineage (NCBI taxonomy): Eukaryota > Metazoa > Chordata > Actinopteri > Clupeiformes > Clupeidae > Tenualosa > Tenualosa thibaudeaui. The sequence continues at coordinate 4,807,292 of JAIFZK010000011.1, forward strand.
TGCTTTGCAGTGGCATCTTGAATTGCAAAAGGATAAATAACAACAGAATGCAAATAGCTAAATGGCGATGACTATGCGTGCGGTGATGGCAACTTAACGGCTGCTAGCGATGCATTTAGCCTTCAGCATACAGATGAATGCTTTATCCACTGCTTAGGCTGCTGCAGTTATGGCCTCTTACGGGGAAAGGCGGTTAGAGGTGTGTGTGTGTGTGTGTGTGTGTGTGTGTGTGTGTGTGTGTGTGTGTATGTGAATGGGATGGTAATGGGAGGCAAGTGATTGTAGCGGCAGTGGAGACAGCAGTGGGACCGTCAGCAGAGATCTTGTTTCGTCAATGGCTTTGTCAATAGAAAATTATCTCCCCTTGACAGATGCAACGATGGGGAAATGTGTGTGTGTGTGTCTGTGTGTGTGTGTATGTGTGTGTGAATGATCAGATTTTTGTTTGAGTGCAGGCTCTGATGCAGTATAAGATTATCTCAGTGGGCAGACAGATCCATAATGTCTCACTTACTTTAATAAGATAAAGAAGAATCCAGTTCTTTGTCTGCACAGCAACCATCTACTTGGGTTCTGTGTGGGGATGTGCACGTTTAAATGTGTGTGTGTGTGTGTGTGTGTGTGTGTGTGTGTGTGTGTGTGTGTGTGTGTGTGTGTGTGTCTGTGTCTGTGTCTGTGTGTGTGTGGCTTTCTTCACGTGTTAATTGTTTGCCCTTGATTCAACAGACCTTGACAACTGACATGAATGATATGGGTATTGTGTGGGTTTGTGTGTGTGTGTGTGTGTATGTGTTTTTTTTTCTTTACTTTGTGTGAATGGGGGTGTGTGCAAGCCATAGTAAGGACATACACTATAGAGGGGTTGAGCTGATTGTGTGATATTGTGTGTGTGTGTGTGTGTGTGTGTGTTCCTGTGCGTTTGTGTATATATATGTGTGTGTGTGTGTGTGTGTGTGTGTGTGTGTGTGTGTGTGAATGTGAATAGCTGGGCACCGTGCCAGTCTCTAAGTGACAGCAGCAGCCCCCTCACTCCCCCACCCTCATCTCAACCACCTCCAACACCCCCACCCCCCTTCCCTTGTTGGCGCATCCCTGTCTCAAAGACTAATGGCTCACACAGAGTCAATTACTACTCCACACGGGTGCCACGCCAGGGCTTTAACCCCTTCCACGCCAACGTGGACAGAACCCGTCTAGGTAAGTATCTGCTCATGTTTGTGGCATAAACAAGGCATTGTGTGAGATCAAATGAGCCGAGCTGAATTGAGAGAGGGATAGAAAAAGAGGGAAAAGAGAGAGAGAGAGTAAGAGAGAGAGAGTATGAGCACTGCAGAATGCAGATTGACAGTATGTCTCCAGGATTTTTTAGAGATTGAGGGGGAAAAATAGTGATAGAGAGCGCAGTGGAGAGAGATGGAGGAGATTGAGTGAGAAAGGAAAAGAAAGAGAGAAAGGAGGGGGGTGGTGGATGAAGACACTGTGAGAGTCACAGAAAGACACACCGAACTGGCAACTCACCACATTAAAATGAGACATTGAGAGAGAGATTGAGAGACAGATGGGAAAAAGAGAGGGTAAAAGATGACAAGAGGTGAAGGCAGGAAGAGTTGGATAGAAAGAAAGGGGAGAGGGAGGATGGGTTGAAGATGACAGGAAGTGAAAAAATGCAGAGAGAGAGAGATGGTGGCATTGGATGATGGGCAGATATTCCCTCAGGAGATGCCCACCCTTCCTCACACCCCCAGACCAGGATTGTGAAGCATCTCTGGCATTGAGACACTCCTCCTCGCCTTCACTCTGTTGCTCTCACTTTTTATCTCTCTCATCCCTCCTCCCTCCCTCTTTCTCTCCTCCCCCCCTCCCTCCCTCTCTCTCTCTATCACCCCACCCCTTACATTTCAATTCAAGAAGCTGTAATCGCATGATGAAAAAATACTAGATTCATTGTTAGTATTGCTGAATACAGACAAAATACCTACTCTGGCTCCTCTCTTTCTGTCATTTTCTCAGCTCACTTGCTTCCCCATCTCTCTCTCTCTCTCTCTCCCTCAACTCTTTCCCTCTCTCCCTCCCTTTCCTGTAATGAGGGCTTGTGGGTCGTGGCCGCGAGCACTAAGGGCCATTCCATGCGATCCAGAGAGGCCACAGCCACCACCCCGTCATCAGCACAGCCCTCCTGCCAGCCCGCCTGCCTATCCGCCCAATGCTCACATGGACATGGGAAGAGAGATGACGGAGGGTGGGTGGTTGTGTGAGGATGGATGATCTAAACATTGGTACTAACCACCCGCCAAACACACACACACACACACACACACACACACAGACACACACACACATCCATGCACCATATGGGAGAGCTATAAGGAAAGGTAACAATCAGCCCTCTCACACTCTAAGCGTGAGAGAGTTGAAATAATAATAGCCGTGGGAGTGTGGGAGTGTCTCACCTTTATTTGGATAGCTCCCCCTAGACCCATCTACAGATGCTCCAATGAATAAGAAATTATCTGTTGAAACTCTGTTGAAATTAGTTAAGGTAATGCTGTGTGTGTGTGGGTGTGTGTGTTTGTGTTTGTGTGTTTGTTTGTGTGTGTATGTTGACTCTTTTTCTTCATTCGTTCATTCACACTCCCACTTCCACTTGTTTTCCTCTATCATTCATTCACAGCCTGAAAAAAAGCATTTTCAGCATCTCCCCGATGTATC
>JAIFZK010000011.1:4812500-4815000 GCA_027481765.1 Tenualosa thibaudeaui
AACGACTATTTTCAAAGGATTATGCAGACTGACCAGGTAATAAACATGATTTTATAAGGCTACTATGCAAATTTCTTTTGGTTTTGCTTAAATTCACAATAAACACAATAAATTCACCAAGAGACCTAGGGGGAGCCGAGAGAGCCTTCATTCACACCGTAATGAGTCCTTTAGCCATTAAAGTGACTTCGAAGCTGGTAAATTAGCCTAAAATTCTTACCTGGTATCCCTTTAAGGCCCCTATATGCTACACTTAATGCACTGGAACACCGGGCAAAGACAACACATCGAGCCTTCAGATTAAAAATAAAACAGCATATTTCTTCTCGTCTTCATTTCTGTTTCATCCACATTTAGAATAACAAAAGAAAAAAATGCTGAGAATAGACAGAGTGAAAAGAAGAGGGGAAGAAAAGAGAGGGTAACAATTCATTTGAAGGTATCTGCATAAGCCTAAGTCACGGCTGCTACAGAGGGATAAATAAAAGAAAAAGAAAACGTGAGCAGCAATCAAGTCTGCAAATGTCAACACCACTTGTTATCTGCGTCAGGTTACCTCCTGTCTTTCATCTGTTCTGTCATCTTTTCATCTCTCTCTCCCTCTGTCTCTCTCTCTCTCTCCCTGCCCTTGTGTCCTTGGTTGCACCTGTTTTCTGGCCGCAGGCCCTGAGAAATAAATGAGTAAGGTAGTGATGAGAGGCAGAGCTGCATTCTCCTCTTCCATTACACACACATACACGCACACACACACACACACACACACACACACACACACACACACACACACACACACACACACACACACACACACACACATACACACACACACACACACTTGTGCACGCTCACAAACAGTATATGTCTATGTCTGTGTGTGTGTGTGTGTGTGTGTGTGTGTGTGTGTGTGTGGAAGAGAGAGCAAACAAGAGAGAGTTCAGTACTCGATTTTGAAGATTTCAAGAGGGATGATGGGGTCAGCTATGTTGTGACTGTCTGGAAAGGGAGAATTCTCAGCATTCATCATTGAAGATATTGCTCTCAAAGAGGTCATTCAATGTTAACAATGCTGTAGAGGATTTTATAACAGATAATTGTTCAGAAAATGTATAGAAAACAAACTTTCCATACAGAGTATCCTAAGTAATATCAATTAGCTTACATGAATAAATCATTAGCTTTGGCATAAACCAACATTAAAGGTGACCACTGCACCACAGAACAAAAAAAGAAAAAAACATTAAAGGTAAGAGTAGAAAAACATTTGACTGTGAGATAAAGAGGTGGTTTCATCACATTTGGTCAGGGAAGTACTGCTTGTTGTATGCATGATTTATTACTGTGTAGTTAATTAATTTTATACTTTATTAATGTTAACCACAGCTTTCAACTAATGTTAATGGAGGCTTAATGTATAACGTTACCTTATTATTTATACTGCACAGCATGGCATGGTAGATTATACAGCAGTATCTACAGACAACTCACAGTACAACATATCTGCCAGCACTGTATATCAATGCTTATCTCACTTAACAATGGGATTCTCTTTTCTGATTGGTTGATGAGGAACTAACTTTGGACAACTGTCTACTTTTCAAGTAGATCTGAAAAATTTGAATCAATGTTCCAATGCGCTTATGAATGGTAACCATAACGACCCTCCACCACCTCTACCACCTACGCCACCATCACCCTTGTCACCCCAACTTGTGACCGAGATGGTTTTTATGCCTGTTACACTGCATTTAAGATTATGGGAAACGGTGATTCTACAAAAGCCAAGACAGGATAGAATCCTTGGGTATGATGCTTGACAACAACAGATATAACTAACAACCCGCTTTTGATAATAGCAACCATCCATTTAGAACTAGTAACGGTAGTTTATCCCAGTACATTTGGAATGAGTCGATGGTGTGGTGGAAAGAAGTGGTTCTGCAAGCGAACCAACACATGACGTGCGTATATTGGATATTAATGCACTCCGAAGCACTTTGTTTCATGGCATTGCTACTTCTGCCTTGCATTAATATCTGATATACACATGCCATGTTGTTGATTATCCCGGATTTATTTAATGATTGTTGCATAATAAAGCTCAATATGGTCACACTCGCACATATGAAGAATTCCTAGTTGTAAAATCTGCAAATATGATTTCAAATACGTGTTTATTTAATACTGATCTCACCATGCTGATTTTAAGATGAAGACTGGAGGCATGATGATCAGAGGAGAGGGGTGCTTCCAGCAATTTTACGCACTGAGAGATGCCAATTCAAGTACTTTCAATGTCTACCGTAAAATTTGGCTTTTAAAGTCTGTCAAGGCCTCTAATTTGCTTCACACACATTCAGGACACTTCACACAGACACACACACAAACACACGCACACAAACACACACACATAGAGACGCATGCACACACACACACACACACACACACACACAAACACACAGACAGACACACACACACACACAGACACAATCAAACACACAGA
>JAIFZK010000011.1:4820000-4862500 GCA_027481765.1 Tenualosa thibaudeaui
CAGATGCCCAGACTCTTTCAAGGGTGGGGTGTACAAGGGTTTGTGAGGACTGACAAGAAAGAGTAGTGCATTGTGTGTGTGGTGTGTGTTTGTGTGTGTGTGCACCTATATCTTTGTCTGTATCTGTGTGTGTGAGTGAGTGTGTGTGTTGTGTGTACATACATGCATATATGTGCATATATAAAAAGTTCATTTTCAATTAATTTATGGACATATATTTATATAATTTTGATTAACTTTATTATCAGTTCACCTCCAACTGGATTGTTTTGCCTCGATTTGTTTTTACTAAACAATAATATTTAAATTGCAGTTTGTGAGAGAATACTTATTATAGATTTTTTTTTCAACTGCTTGCTCATATTTTCAAAGCTCTGTGTCTTTTTTCCTAAGCTTTACACACAAATCCATTAATTACTCACACAAAATGCCAAATGCCTCCTGCAGAATGAAACATTGTATTCAAAGTAAAGTAAACACATCTAAAAGGCAAGCTTTTGTCTCACATCATAGACATCTTGTATCATAATATTACATTCATGTATATATTTTGTACACACTATTGCTCCAAACTTAAAGCACTTTCGTCTTTAATTAGTTTATATAATCTAAAGGGAGAAGCTGAAAGCAATATAAGATATATACATGTATGGTATGTAAAGATATATACATGTATGTAGTATTGTCTCCAGATATTTTCACACACAAGAAAAAAACAACAACAAAATAATAACTTACTACCATATGTAGGTGGACAGAAATAAAAAAGCTGACTTTTACAAATAAAGTTTGTCTGTCTGTGTGTGTGTGTGTGTGTGTGTGTTTGTGTGTGTCTGTGCATGCTCTTCAATATTGTCATGATTTTGTCACTCGTAACTTGACCTTTAGCAAAGTCATAAGCCTTTACTATGGCTAGTAATGATTAGTTGGTGTTTGAGCTGTGAGTTTGTATACATGAAGAGTGAGAATGAAGCACTGGTTAATAATGGTGATTTTTTGTGTGTGATAACAGAAAACAATCTTCACAACAAACTTCGTGGTAGATTTCTGTGTATTAGGCATGGAGTTGTGAGTTGTATTTTGCAAAAAGGGTTTTGCACAATTGAAAACTGTGTCAAGGGCTGGCAATAAGCTAGTTACAGTGCAGTGTTTTTCAGCTGTGTTATGGAGTTATGGTGTCTGAATGACAAGTTTCAGAATTTGTGTAACATTTTGTGTGTAAGCAGATGAAAAACTACCAGTAACAAACAAATTTTTGCATATTTCTGAAAATGAACTCTGTGACTATATGTATATGAGTATGTATGTGTGTGAATTTATGTGTGTGTTTATGTATGACCCCTAGTGTGTCTGTGTGCTGGGGGCTTACACACACCCCTGGCATCCAATTGTGTGGCAGTCTTGATTGGTCCTATGTGGGACGGAGAGTTGACAAGAGGCTGAAATGGACCGACTCGACTGTGGAGAATATGTTCTAATTCAGTAACTTGTTAAAATGAAGGATGTGTGTGTGTGTGTGTGAGTATGTGTGTGTGTGTTTGTGTGTGTGTGAAAAGACTGGCTTGTCTATGGGGGTCTCTGTGGAGTGTATGTTCTAATTTGCTGGCATGGTGTTATGAGGGCTGTTTGTGTGTGTCTGTGTGTGTGTGTGTCCGTGAGAGAGAAAGAGAGAGAGAGAGAAAGAGAAAGAGAGAGAGAGTATGAGAGAGCAAGAAAGAGCATCTTTGGTTGTTGATTAAGGTTATTGTGTGTGTGTGTGTGTGTGTGTGTGTGTGTGTGTGTGTGCATGTGTGTGTACTCCTCAGAATGTCTGTGTTTTATAAGCTGAGAGCTGCTGCATACTAATCTGTCATGTCCACATCCACACCTCGAGACACACCCCCCCCCCCCCCCCCCCCCCCACCACACACACACACACACACACACACACACACACACCTATATGCACTATGTGTCATAGCACTGTTCTCTGGTACAGTGTGAATACACTTGAAAGACTGAATTCACAATCTTGGATCATTTAATCTAAACAAAACAAATAAATTCATCATTTTTTATGAATACATATTGGATGTTTGATCAATCTTTTATAACTCTTTTATAACTACATGCTGTTTCTATTGGCTGTATGTAATGGGTCTCCCTTCAGAGTCTACTGTTTAATAGTGGAGTTAAAAGTGGGGTTATGAATTTCTGTGAACACAATTTGCACAAATAAATAAATTAATGAGTGTATGTTATTCTTATGATGATGCAGTAGATATGGCTTGTAACATTTCTCTGAACTTGTTGACATGTTCTTGATGGTGTTGGAGTTCAAAGTTCATAATCAGTGAGACCTCTGCTCACTTCCTACAGATGGTCCTGAGGTCCTACTTCTCTCTCTCTCTAACTCTCTCTCTCTCACTCACTAACTCAGTGCTCCTGGCCAGATTACAGCATGTCTGTCTCCCACTCTGCTCTTGTCAGATGGCTCAGAGGTTGTGGTCATTATGTGGTGTGGTGTGGAGTGCCCTCAGTACCATGGAAATGCTGATAACCAAAACTGCTTCCTGAAGGAAAAAAACAAAACGTCCACTAATTCTGATTCAGATATTTTAATGATAGGCTGACAAAAAAAGGGAACTGCAAAAATGGCATGGTCAACATATTTAACCCTTTACACGCGTCAATAGTATAGCTTATCAGATTCAAAATGTACAACTCTTTTTTTTGTTTTGTTTTTTAGATCCTAACTACCGTAATTCCTTAATTCCAGGGCCTTTATTTGCATCAGCTGCACCAGACATAGGCTTTTATTTTAAGCAGGCTTTTATTTCTAGATGTAGGCTATCCTTTGGTGAATATGGTGTTTGCATGTGCTGGTGAGCCTGCACAGACCTGCACAGCGGCATGGAAAACCAGTGTCTACTGTCGTCATACGACTGTGGCAAATCTATTGACACAATGAGACCTCCGTCTTTATTTCATGCATGGCTTATTACATGACCAGCAATGGTAGGTCTATTTCAAGGTAAAGACGAAGGAAGATGTAAAAACGGTTATGAATGAAAGTAGTGTTAATAGTTAAAGAATCGTCTTCATGACATATGATGTTGGGGCCTAATTCTTATGAAGTCACCTTGACTGTTGATAGGTGTTTCCACAGCAGCAAAACTACTGATATGACTCTGGGTCTGGAGACATTGTGATGGGAAAGACAGAGATGCATGGATCTGCTCAGAAGCCACAATGTGCTGCGCTGCACTGTCAGAAGGACCCTCAGCCTGCATCAAACACAAAACAAGTGCTGAGAGTAACTTGTACGCCTACAGAATATTACATTTTTTTACGTTAAAGTGGTAGAGACGTGGTAGAGATGTAGGCTATATGATGCTTTGCTGATATGCACAGCGATATGGCAAGCATTCAAATTTTCCAACAGAGGGTTTTATTTTACGGTTTCAGATCGGTTTAAACTTCAGAGACAGCCTAGGTGACTTCAGCAAAAACAAAAAGTGATAGCCTAATAAAATGTAACAGGATGCATTTTAGAAATGCAGAGGAGTAAAACTAGAGATAATAACTGCAAAATGTAGTGAAGTAAAAGTAAAAGTATTCATCATTATTTCTAATCAGGTAAAGTACAGATTGGTGAAAAAATATACTTAAGTACAGTAACAAAGTATTTGTACTTTGTTGCATTCCACCATTCAGTTGGTGTGTGTGTGTGAGAGAGACAAACTGCTGCAGCTGCCTGCCCTCACATAGGTTTGTGTGAGAGCAATGCTGACGCGTCAGTGTATGAACATATTTATGTGTGTGTATGTGTGTTTTGTGGGCAAGAGAGAGAGAGAGAGAGAGAGAGAGAGAGAGAGAGAGAGAGACATGTGTGTGTGGGATTTGGTAAGGGAGAGTGTGTGAGTAGGAATGTTTGTGTGCATGTGAGTATGTCTTTATATTTGTGTATGTTTGTGTGTATATGTGTGTGACAAAGACAGAAAACCATACTGTGTGTGTGAAAACCAGACAGTTTGTGTGTCTCTTTGGAGTGTATGTGTATGTGTGTGTGTGTGTGTGTGTGTGAGAGAGAGAAGGAGGTTAGTTAAGGTGAACAGGCCATTTGCTGAGACCCATGAAACAGTGGGTGGTGAAGATTCCATCACCTCGCCCCTGCACCTGTACACAACTAATGGCCAAGATGAATCACACACACACACACACACACACACACACACACACACACACACACACACACACACACACACACACACACACACACACACACACACACACACACACACACACACACACACACACACACACACACACACACACACACACACACACACACACACACACACACACACAGCTTTCCCATCCTCACTAGTGTGGGCTCAAGTGCTATAAAGTTGTGTCCATCTTCTCTCCTTCTCTCTCGTTTAACACCTTTCACCTGTCCTTTACTTCTCTGTTTCTGTCTTCCCTTTTCCTTACATTATTTTCTCACTCTTTCTCTTTCTCCATCCTTTCCCTCTTCTCTTCTCTTTTCCTCTGTTCTCTTTTTGTTCATTTCTGAATCATTCCAAAGTGAATAATGGCTTCATCAGACTGCTTAGACTTCTCCACTGTTCTGCCTGCTGTGATGTTGTGTTGTGGCCTTTGGTCTCTTTGCAGTCCTGGTTCCTGGTGCTCCATCCAAATCATGCCTTGTGTGGGTCCATGAGAAAAAGCCACAAACATACACATACACACACACACACACGCACACACACACAGACATACACACGCGTGCGCACACACACACACACACTCACACACACAGACATACACACGCTCACACACACATACACAAACACAGACATACACACGCTCACACACGTGCGCGCGCACACACACACACTCACACACACAGACATACACACGCTCATACACACATACACACACACAGACATACACACGCTCACACACACACACACACACACACACACACTCACATACACACACACACAGGCACAGACATACACACACTCTCACACACACACACACACACACACACACACACACACACACACAGTATCACAGATAGCACGAGGCAAAAAGCACACCAGCAAAGCCAAAGGCCATAATGGCACCACCACCACCACTGTCTGCCTCCCTGCCCACTATCCAGCAGTGTGGCCATCCCCTATCTGTGTGCTTTGGTTGCACACACACACACACACACACACAAACACACAAACACACTCTGCCTGCCTGGGGAACGGAAGAGCCCCAGCGCCCCTAGAGGGACCTGGCTCTGCCTCACCTCACTGTTGCTGGTCTTCACTGCCAGCCAGACGACTCCAGCACGTCTCCTTTATTTATCATCACATGTGTGGGCCTTGCTCTCTCTCTCTCTCTCTCTCTCTCTCTCTCTCTGTGTTCCCACAAGGCCCTGAAAATAGACCCCGTTCCTTTCGGGGCTGGAGACCAGGCGCAAACAAAACCAGACTTTCCCAAAAAAAACATGTTGTTCTGGAAACCAAAAAGCTATTTAGCACCGATCTGTTGTGCGTGTGTGATGTATTTTTAATTTTTAATTTTTTTTTATTGATATTTTATGATTTTTTACTCATTTTATCATCCTTTTTCTTTTTTCTTTCAAAACTTTTCTTTTCTGTCTGTCTTCCAGCCCTCATCCCCTCTCTTCTGCCCTTCTCTCCGTCTTCATCTGTGGACTGTTCCAACCATTAAACCATTTCCTCCGTTTGGCCAATTTATGCGGCTTAATTTAGCGGAAAACGAGGCAGCGGCAGCCGTGGTGGTGATGGTGGTGGGGGTGGTGTGTGTGTGTGTGTGTGTGTGTGTGGGGGGGCTGGTGTCTTAGTTTAGAGGACTGTGTGCGTGTTGGGAGGGGGTAGGTGTGGGGGTGGGGGGCGTATCTGTGTGTGTGTTAGATGAAGCTGATGTGCCAGTGTGGAATATGGAGTGCCGTGTGTGTGTGTGTGTGTGTGTGTGTTTGCATCTCTGTATTGATATTTGTGTGTGTGTTCATGGATGTGGGTGTGCGAAATTGACTGTGTACATGCAGATCTGTGTGCAAGACTAACCATAGACAAGTGTGCATAAATGTGTGTATGGGCCTGTATGTGTGTGTGTGAGTTTGTGTGTGTGCACATGTCTGAAGTTGTATATTTGTATATCTTTGTGTCCATGTGTGCATGTGTGTGCTTGCGCGTGTGTGTGTGTGTTGCATGGCAGTGGCGTGGCATGGCACATTGTGGGCGGACAGATGAGCAGAGGGAGAATATCAGAAGCTGGTCTGGGGCCTCACAGCGAGGTGCCAGTGAGACCGAGGGTGGTCCAAGGGGGCACAGCAATCAGCCTTCCCTGGCACAGCAGGAGAGGCCAGGCACACACACTTACACACACACACACACGTCACGCACGCTTGCCTGATGGAACACACACACCAAAGAGGAGGAGGGACCGGCTGCCTGTCTGCCTCTTTTTTTGTGTGTGTATGTGTGTGTGTGTGTGTGTGTGTGTGTGTGCAAAGAAATGATAATTGCTATGTGCGTGCCTGTGTGTGTGTGTGTTTGTGGCAGCAAGCGTGTCTGTTTTCAAACGCCATGTCTCTTGCTATTATTTATTTCTTTATTCTTTAGATTTTTTTTTTTCTTTGGAGACAACTCATTAAGAGAGTGCGTGTTTTAGTTTGTTTAGAGAGCAAGACATGTTTCATAAACACCCAATGTGATTGTGTAAGGGTGCTCTCTCTCTCTCTCTCTCTTTCCCTTTTTGCCAGCTCCTGTCCATCCCTCTATCCCTCTATCTCTCCATGCTTCAATCTGTTCGTCCGTGGCGTCAAGTCCACCCCTGGAGAAGAAATGTGTGCCTTGACAAAGTTTAAAGACAGTGTGTCTGTGCACAATGTGAGAGTATGTGTGTGACGTGAGTGTGTGTGTGTTTGTGTGAAAGAGAGAGAGACAGAGAATGTCTGTGTGTGTGTGTGTGTGTGTGTGTGTGTGTGTGTGTGTGTGTGTATGAGAGAGAGAGAGTGTTTGTGTTTGAGAGAGTGTGTGTGTCTGTGTGTGTGTATGTGCAGAGATGGAAAGAGGTCACTTTAGGCTGCCCCACGGGTACGGCTGGCACACAGCTGGCCACCAAAGCTGCCTCCCTCAGCTCCGTTGGCGTTGTGTGTGTGTGTGTGTGTGAGGATGTGTTAGGGGGTTGAGTATGTGTATGTTTATTTCTGGGTATGTTTGTGTGTAAATGTGTGTGGTTGTACGTATATATTTAAATTTGTGTGTCTGTGTGTGTGTTTTGGGGGAGGGGTGGGGTCTTGGAAGTCTCGGAAAAAGGCGTGTTGTAGGGGACTGGGTTAAGGGGGATGTGTCGACTCGTCTTTCCCTCGTCACCAAATATAACCCTGTCACAAGAATTTGCTGCCCTCCGCCTCCCGGGCCTCTTCACTCACATCCGCTCCGGTGAACGCTGCCTCCCAGGCATGGTGGAACGTTCCAGAAGAATCCGGCGAGGTCACCGAGTCCTGGTAGAACACTGAAAGAGAGTGACTGAGGGAGAGTGGTGAGGACAGAGACAGAGAGACGGAGAGAGAGAGAGAGAGAGAGGGAGAGAGACACCCCTCGCACATACACACTCACAGCCACACACACACACACATATCCAAAAGGACACCATCATGTTGCTTTAGCAAGCTGTTCAAATGCTGTTCTTCCCCCACCACAGTATGTTTTTCATCGTGTCATCAACGGCTTCTTTGTTTTGGTGGTTGGCTGTTGACGCGTGTCAGTGGCTGCCAGAGTGGCGCTAGTCAACACGCGCTGAAACATCCCAAAAAAATAAGATAAATAAATAATAAGACAGAGAACCCTCTTTCTTTTCACTCGCCGGGGTTTTTGAGACGTGCCGTCCTGACAGCTGGACAGCATTGTCACCACTGTCTACACACATGCTCTCGCTTTTCCCTGACCGCCCCCCCAACCCCCACTCCCCCAACAAAAAAAAAAACACACCTCATTCCGGCCCAGTTGCGGCCCTCATCTGGTTTCTGTCCCTGCTGGCTGGGTTGCATTAGGCCTCATTGTCTTGCAGCTTATCTGCAGATCTCCTTCCACCCGGCTTGTGGGCAATGTCCTCAAGTTCTCCCTCTTCAGAAGTCTCTCGCTCTATTTTCAGTGACACATCTGCATTATTATATGTCTCCACCACGCACACACACACACACACACACACAAGCGCGCATGCATGCACACAGATACACACACACACCACCACACCACTACCACCACCATCACCTCCCCCGTCTGCACGGCCACACCAAAGACTGCACAGTAATATCAATTAACGACAGGGGAAAGGAGCCGTGCCAAGTGCCAGATTCTTAATGGGGACATGTGTAAGTCATTACCACGACACACAAGGTTTTTCACAGATAGAGGGAGAATGGAGAGAGAGAAAGAGAGAGAGAGGGAGAGAAAAGTGGGTACACAGAGAAACACACAAGAAAGAGAGCTGGAAAAAGGATGGATAATGATGGACAAAGAAAGGGAAGTAGGCCTACATAAAGCACAGTTGAAAAATAAAAAAGGATTGCATAGAGAAGGGTAAAAAAGAAGAGAGGGAAAAAGAGTGCATGAGATAGAGACGGATGAAGAGATTGAAAGTTAAAAATAAAGATTGTGGGAATTAATGAGAGAAAACCGAGGGAGGGAAGCGAAGTGAAAGAAAAAGAAAAAAAAACGAAAGAAAGTTTGGGGGATTCTGACATCATGAAAGAATTTGGACTTTAAAAAGAAAGCCCCTTCGCTCACTCAACCCTCAGATCAGCAGGGTGGGGGACAGAATGAATTGTGCCACATGTTTCATATTCCATGTGTCTGTCGTTTTAATGTTTCAATGATGGGTTTCTATGTTTCTGTACTTGGTATTTTGACAACAACATATTTCTTTCCTAGCCATGCTAAAGTGAGTACTGAATTGAATCAAGCTGAATTGAATTGAATTTAATCAAACTGAACTGAACTGAGCTTATTGCGATATTGTGTGATGTGAACTCTCAGCTCAGCTCTGTTTGACTTTGGTCTCGTTTAGTCGGGTCTAGCCTCCACTGCCTGGCCTGGTCTGGTCTGGTCTGGTCTGGTGAGTATTAGGTCTCTGGGCCGCCTCTGACTGCCTTCCCTTCGCAAGAGCCTGCTTAGAGATTCCAGCCTGCCAGATTCCACTGCCTCAGGGGCCAAAAGATGGAGAGAGTGTGAGAGAGAGAGGGAGAAAAAGAGAGGAAGAGAGAAAGAGAAGAAAAAAGTGAGGGAGAGCATGAGAGAGAAAGAGAGAGAAAAAAGGCAGGAAGAGAGGGAGAGAGAGAGAGAGAGAGACCGCCCAGAGTTCTGGCTGGGTCCTGACACAACACATCTGAACGCATGTGATCAGATCTGCATGGGGGCTGTATGTGTGTGTTTCTGTGTGTGTGTGTGTGTGTATGGATGAATGTGTGTGTGTGTTTGTGTGTGTGTATAAGAGAGAGAGGAGTCTCAAGCTGAGGCAGAAGACATGTTTGATTAGTCTCTACAGCCACTTCCCTGCCTTCATTTATTTTTCAACTCTTTCATTTTCCTCTATTTGAATTCCTCACCTTACAGTACAGATCCCTTCTCTTCCCTTCCCATCACTGCATTCCACTATAAATGGCTCTACCCCCCCTCCCCCAGCCCAACCTAACCAAGTGTCCTTCCTCTCTCCTCCTCTTTCTTCTGTTTTCCCATAATCACTATGTCTCTCTAAACTGCTGTCTACTTCCCTATTTACCAGTAATGTTCTCCCCATAATCTATATGTCTATACCCCTCTCTCTCTCTCTCTCTCTCTATCCATCTACCTATTTCTCTGTACTCTCCATCTACCTCAACTGCGTTTCCTCGCTCTTCTATCAAAATCTCTCTCTCGCCTTCCTGTCTATCCATCTATCTATTTCGCCTCCTTGACTCCTCTCTCTCTCTCTCTCTCTCCCTCTCTCTCTCTCTCTCTCTACCTGTCTGTCTGTAGACTCCCCAGAGATGGTTGGTGGGAGCTCTGATACAGCATGGCTTTCTCTGTCTGTCTTTGTCTGTGCCTAGCCTAGCTGAGTGAGCGAGTTGATGGGTGTGGGCGGGTGGGAATTACACCAGCTGGACAGGTCCAGGCTCCCAGGCTCCCAGCCTCTCATCCTCCAGGGGGATCCACGGCTCCAGGCTCCAGGCTCCAGCCTCCAGCCCCGTCTCACAGCCATCAGCGTCCTCCTGGCTGACTGCTGCTGCTGCTGCTGCTGCTGCTGCTGCTGCTGCTGGTGGAGGTGGATATGGAGGTGATGGTTGCATGTGCCCAGGAAGATCACAGCGCTGTTGAGGAGTCGTAACAGGCAAGGCAACAGGCAGAACTCCCACAGCCCTAGAACCCCCCACCCCCACCCCCCAGCACAGCAGTGCCTGTGGTCCATAGGAGAGCTAGTAATATTCAACACAGCACGGCACAGCCACAGCCACAGAGAGGCAATTAAACGGATAATGACCATAACCAACGCTGTTTAATACAACACACCATGACACACCATCCCACAATGCACCACAACACAACACAATGCAATAAAATGCAATGCAATGCAGCACACCACACACAACAATGCAGCACAACACAGAACAGCACAGCACAGGATAGCACATCTGACCACATTACAACAGAAGCACAACTGTACACAGTGCTGTGCAGTACAGCAGAACAGAGAAATAGCTCAGCTCAAGAGACGAGAAGTGAGAGCTGAAGAGAGAGAGAGAGAGAGAGAGAGGGAGAGAGAGAGACAGAGAGAGATACAGCAAGAGAGTGAGAGCTGAAGAGAGACAGAGAAAGAGATACAGAGAGAGAGAGAGGGAGAGAGGATCAAAGTCTCACCGGAATATTACACACATGGACAGGAGATTATGGATGTATGTGCATACAGACAAGCAGGCCAACACATGCTTGCATACACACACACACACACTAACACACACACACACACATATCTATTTAGAGATACAACCACAAACCCATAAACATATACATATAGGCCTATATAATATGCAAATGTGCTGTGTATGCAAACACACACACACAAACATGCTCTTCTGACAGTTAAAATATCTATGCCTATCTTCACTCCAACATTTATGCAACTACATATATCGTATACAGTACCCTACAATGCATTCTCAGTGAATCACATGCATAAACATACTCCTAACAGACACACACACAAACACTCTCATATAGTGGAGTGCCGTTGCTCCACATGGTGAGTTGGTGTACAGACAGTATAGACATTGTGTACATCATGTCTGAGACAGTCAGACAGATGGGCCAGACTCAAGCACTCTGACCAGTGGACCAGTTTCCCATTGTGTTTTGTGTTGGGCTTGGGCTTGGTCTGTGTTTGTGTGTGTGTGCGTGTGCATAGAAGCATGTGTGTGTGTTTGAGCCCAAATCCATGGCTTGGGGTTGCGGGTGTGTGTGTGTGGGGGGGGGGACTGCGTCACACACTAGTGCTATTGTTTAGTGGTCTCTTCTTTTCTGTTTCCTCCCTTTCTCTGTCTCTAGTCCTCTCTCTCTCTTTCCCTCCATGTCTTTCTCTCTCCCTCCAACATTGTCTCTCCCTCTTTCTCTCCCCTATTTCTTTCCTTCTCTCTACGGGTTTGGGAAAGGAGTCTGTCTGACAATAGCTGAGTGCTGTAATTGGACAGACAGTAGATTCCTGGTCGGCTGCTGTGAGTGTGTGTATATGTGTGTGTTTGCCTATGTGTGTGTGTATGTGTGTGTGTGCTGGAGCGAGAGCCAGGGGCAGACTGCTCGGAGCCGGACGCCCAGCTCCGATTATAGAGGCGGGGGACCACAGCGAGTTGTCTCCCGGCAACCCGACAGCCCTGCCCGTAAATCATGTCGCCGAGTGGCGCTGCATCTTGCTTGGTCTCTCAGTGTCAGGGCTCCCCTGTAACCCCTCATCCCCACCCGCTGTCCACACACACACACACACACACACACACACACACAGACATCTCCCTCTGTCCCCTGTGTCCTCTAGAGGGGCAAAGGGATGAAACACACACATACACACACACACACACAGATGGGCAGTCCTACAGGAGGAGCTTCCTCGTACACACACACACACACACACACACACAGAGAGAGAGAACTAGTGCAACTACCTTTCAGGGAGAGGTTGATGGGAATCAGAACTAAACTTAGAAGGAAGAGGCATCTCCTAAAAACAGTTTGCCGCTTGACAGATACATTCAGTTCATCAGAGCCACACTGTCATAGACTTCTCTCTCACACCCGAGTCCCTTCTCAAAGTGTTCATTTGCCTCCCAGTGCAAGGTCCTGCTCCCTACATCTTTACGCTCTTACCACTTCAGTGTGTGAGTGTGTGTGTGTGTGTGTGTGTGTGTGTGTGTGTGTGTGTGTGTGTGTGCACTGAGTGGATCATTCCCATAACACAGTGAGAGCATTTATTCAAAATCAGGATAATGGCTTATTCGGGAAAATGAATTTGGTGTTTTTATGCACAAACAAAAAGCTGTGCTGCTTCACTATCCAGATCATATTCGGCATACTGAAGAACTTAATGAGTCCTTCCAGTCACAGCTTCCCTCACGATAGGTGCACAATTGAAGGCTATTCTCTGGCAACCATATCAGACCCATTGCAACAGTAACCCAAAGAAACTCTGTGGCTAATGTTTCAGTCAATAATTGTAATTGTCACATTTCAAACGAAGATGACAAGAATGATAAACATATTTCAACCAACATCATTTCTGTAAAAAGGTTTAACAGGTTTCCCAGCTTTCCAATGCAGTGTTAGAGAAGTAAGTAAAGATTTGTGACTGGTAGACCTAATTTTGTCTCTGCTCTATAGAAAGACAGACAGACAGACATTCACATAAATAGACAGATAGATAGACAGATAGAGAGATAGATAGATAGATGGATAGATAGATAGATAGACAGATCATCACTGCTTGTCTAGTCATAATGATTTCCCTCTTGGATTTCAACTGACCCTGGCACAGACCCAAGCACCGATCCGATCAGCCCTCTGATCCTGCTGGTAGGAGAGATGCTCTCTCTACCTGGGCTCTTTATTGGCTATTCCAGACCAGCGGCTACCTACCGGTCTGCATGTATAAATGCATGATGTCTGCTTACATGTTATGCATGATGAAACATCGGCTGTGTCAGGCAGTGTCAGCGGCAGCCACAGCATCTGCAGTCTGAGTGAGAGGCAGGATAGGGGCATGTGGTGGAACACAGTCCCAGGGTTTCAGGCCCTCTGTGCCTGTTAAGTCTCTCACCTCCTCACACAGGGGGATGACCTATGGCTTCATCTGCATGCCCAGGCGGATGGTATAACAGCACTTCCTCCAAGATGAGACCAGAGAGAGAGAGAGCTGAGGTGGACTGCAGTGAACATAGTTACTTCCACTAGGAAACTTTTCTCCTCTGGAGATAAAAAAATATTTTTTGTATGATAAACAATGAATAGAAATGAACTGAAGAGGTATTCAGGGAAAGGCGATGGATTAAACAATGTAACAATACAAGTACAATACAAGTATAATACAAGTACATCACAAGTACAATACAAGTACAATGTTGTTATTCAGCTATTACTGTTACTGTATTACATGGTGATTAACAGTATAGTTACAATGTAATAAGAGCTTTTGTGAGTAATTTAAAAAAACATGTTACATTTTGGCAGTATATTCCCCTGTAGTACTTTTACCTAAATATAATGGCGCCCAACAGTGCAAATTCTTTGCCTGAGTGAACACACATCACTTGGCCAAAAAAAGCTAATTCTGACTCTTCTAATAAACTAAATATGACTAATGAGAAAAAGCTACAGAGGTGAAAAACAGAAGGCTGAAATTATTCACCTTTCCTTGTACTGCTACTAGTTGTTGCCCTCATCCATTTTACAATGTATTAGTGTAATTGCCTGATTGATAGTCAGGAGATTGATGTTGCTCTTTGTTCTTGGTTTGACATGACCATCACTGTCCCTGACTGCTGTGGTCCATCTTTAGCTGCCTATCCATCTCGGCTCCCAATCTGATGCCAACTATTGTGTCCCTCTCCGCGCCTCCTCGTTAGCATGCTAGGTCGGTGGCCAGCCGGCAGGCGGGTGGGTGGGGGCATGGGCGCGGGTGCTGGCGTGAACGGCAAGGTCGCGGTGGAGCAGAAGGAAGGTCACCGGAGTGCAGCGGAGTGAGACGACGACGGCAGCGGCAGTGGTGGTGTGTGTGTGTGAGGGAGAAATGGTGTGTGTGTGTGTGGGTGGGTGAGGGTGGGGGCTGGGGGGTGGGGTGTTGGTTGGGCACAGGGGTGCTAGGAGCCCCGTTCCAGATTAGCATTCACACGCACCACGCGCATCCTAAATATTTCAGCACTTCCAGCTGCTTGATGTTAGAGCGGATCACCCGGGAGACATGGAAGAGAGAAAGAGAGAGAGAGAGGGAGAGCGAGGCGACGGATGGAGCGAGGGAGAGGGAGACTGAGAGAGAGAGAGAGAGAGAGAGAGAGAGAGGGAGAGTGAGCGGGAGCCTTACCCCCTGCGTGCAAGCCGCCTTGTGTATACCTCCTCACTTATTTATGGGTTTATTTATTATTTCGTTGGCAGCTCTTCCCCTCCCCTACCCATACCCCCTCCCTCTTTCTCTCTCTCCCTCCCTCTCTCACTTTCTCTCTCTCTCGTTGTGGGTACAGTCATTAATTCATTAAAGCACCCTCCTTCTCACCCTGTCTGTCCTCCTCCTCTTCCTCTCTCCTTATCTCTTTCACTATCCCTCATTCTTTACCTCCTCTTGTCTCTCGCTACATCTGTTCTCCTCTTTAGGTACCCTTTTAGGTACTTTTTGGGCTCTCCCCCTCCTCTCTCTCTCTCTCTTTCTCTCTCTCTCTGTCACACACACACACACTTTCTCTGTCCTCTTTGCTTGTGTGTGTATGTTGATGTGGTAAGAGGCTTGTCACAGAGCTGCATTCACTAGGCCTTTAGTAGAGACTCCAGTAGTAACTGGAGAGAGGATGTTTTGAGGCCCTTGGTAGAGGAGGAGGATGAGGAGGAGGAGAATGGGGGGGGGGGGTGAGAGCGGGAGGAGAAGGAGAGGGGGAGGAGGCGCAGGCTTCTCAACTTCTTGGTCGGCCTCCAAACTTATCGATTAATGTGGTGGAGACACAGGGAGGACTTGGGAGCCTGGCCCTTCTCAATAGCCTCTCTTCCTTTCTTTTTTTTTCCTCCCTCCCTCTCTCATTCTCTCTCTTTTTAGCTACCTTCTGTCCGCTGTGTCTGTGTCCCTTACCCCCTGTCCATCCCACTCTCCTTCTTTCTCTTTTTAGCTGCTCCCTCTCTTCTATCTCTCCCCTTCCCTCTGTTTTTTCCTTCTTCCCCACCTCCCTCCTTCCCTCTCTCTTTACCCTCTCTGTCCTCTTCCTATACTTCTGCCTCTTATTCACTGTCTCCCTCTTTCTAACTCCTCATTTATTTCCTCTCCTTCTTTCACTCTTTCCCCTACTCTCTCTCTCTTTCTCTCTCTCTCACACACACTCTTCTACTCTCTCTCATATCATCTGGCTTTTTGCATTTTCTTTCTATCCCCCCTCCTTTTCTGAACCCGTCCCAAGTCTTTTTTTTCTTATTTATTTATTTTTTTGTTGTTGTTGTCAGAGAAAAGGAGCAGGAGGAAGGACGCTGACTGCTGCTTAGGGAGACAGAGACGGAGCTGGAGACAGAGACGGGGTGGACGACTCTGAGGAGAGGTCAGACGAGTTCACATCTTCACTTCACTTCACAACGCTCAGCTCCGCTCTGCACTTATAGTTTTGCCAGGATTGATGCTCGCCTGCAACAAATCCCTGTGCTAGAAGACGAGGTGTGAAATTGGACGGTGTCGTCACTGCAAGAAGAGATGAATATTCAGGACCCGTAGGACTTATATTTTAGCAGTAAATAAAGTGGCCCTTGATATATAATGATTCACTCAGGGTCCCCTTCATCACCATTTGACAACTGATGCTTCTCACCCCAACACACACAAACACATACAGACACACACACACACAGACTCCAACACAGATACAGACACAAAACACACACACACACATATGCACACACAAACACAGAGAGGTCATGAAAAGAGTGTCAGCAAAGTCAGTTAAAGAGCCCTCCCAGACCATGATGAGTCATTATTAACTCAATTCAAATTAATTCAGTCCCATCTCACTTATGACCATAGCATAGGAACTCGTCTCCAGACACTTTACAGAGCCCAGCTTCAACTGGAACTTGAACCTTATGAAGGCGTTACTTCATATAATTCACATTACACAACTGCAGACTGAGTGATTGTCTTGCTATGGTTATTGTTGACAACAAACAACATGTTCCCGGGTGAGTCTGCCGGCACATTACGAATGTGCTAACCATTAGCTTCTAACGAATGCTTTATTTATGTGCCGCCCTGCTTTTGCCAAGTAGCTCTTTCCTCTGAGAGAGAGCAAAGCGAGTGTGCTCTGTGTGTGAGTGTG
The DNA here is from genome assembly GCA_027481765.1 of Tenualosa thibaudeaui. NCBI lineage: Eukaryota > Metazoa > Chordata > Actinopteri > Clupeiformes > Clupeidae > Tenualosa > Tenualosa thibaudeaui. The sequence goes on from JAIFZK010000011.1 coordinate 4,836,583, forward strand.
TGTGTGTGTGTGTGTGTGTGTCCCTGTCTCTGTTGGTGTGTGTTTTTATCGTTAGCATTCGAGTGGCTAATGTGAGGAAGGACCAGGAGGATGGAGTGCTGGTCTCATGGTGACAGTCTCATGGCGAAGATGAAGGTGTGTGTATGTGTGTGTGTGAGTGTGTGTGTTTGTGTGTGTGCACTTACAGTACCCTATGTGAATGTGTGTGAATTTTGATGGTGTATGTTTGTTTGTACATGTGTGACCATCTATATATGTGCATGTGTGTGCACGTGTGTATGTGTGCGTGTGTGTGTGTGTGTGTGTGTGCATGTGTGTGTCCAGAGGAGTGGTGGGGGTTGCTCCGTAGCACCAAAGCCCTCAGTGCTAAGGGGTTATGTATCGGTCCCCTGCTCCCTGGTGCCAGCAGCCCTGTCTGTGTTATTAATGACGGTGATAGACCAGACCTCACACACTCCATCACCCGGCGCCCAACACGGCTCCGCACCATCCACTACACTGACACCTGGCAGTATGACTAACACCTGAGAGGGGGAGAGGGGTGGTGGTGGGCGGGGGTTAGAGAGAGGTACATGGGACAACAGAGGAGAGGCAGGAGGAAGACACAGAAATAAACATAAATAAACAACAGAGACAGGATGATGAGGAGATGATGATGATGATTATTAATTAATTAATTACTACTACTACTACTACTACTACTACTACTAATAATAATAATAATAATAATAATAATAATAACAATAATAATAGGGACTATTAATCACATTGCATTGTTAAATGATTATTTTTCCTTTCTCATACACTTATAAACTATTAAAGATCCCATCCCTCAAAGCTTACATCCCCCACACAAAACCTGTCATTAAGCTTTGACAAATATTACAATCAACTCAGACAAAGACGTGGAGAAGGGAGGTGATTACAGGTAGAAGATTGACAGAGAGAGAAGAGAGACCAGAGAGAGAGAGAGAGAGAAGATAGAGACAAGAGAGAGAGAGAGGGGAAAAGGTGTTCAGTGATGATGCTGAACCTAACCATTTTATTTTAGCTGGATTTTTGTGTCTTTCCTGTTGTGAGAAAACAGCTCCATCTTTCTGGTGTTGTGCTAACTGCAGTACGAACAGTCTGGATGTCTATCCTCTTCAGCTTTCTACAGCGTCTCCTATGATCCTTAGCAGACACTGAGGAGGTCAGAGGAGAGAGTCCAGAGACAGACGACAAGACGGACACAGGGATACAGCTTCACAGTTTCCACTCACTCCTTCAATAGGTTTGAATGTGTGTGTGTGAGTCTCTCTCTCTCTCTGTGTTTGTGTGTGTGTCCTTCACCCCTTTCCCAGAGGATTCCCTTCAGAGCCGCATCTCTTCCTCCAAACACCCCAACCCCACCCCCTCCATTCCTCCCTCCCTCCTTCCTTCCCTCCCTCCCTCACTCCGGCACCCCATCATTCGTTCCCTTTCCTTCTCCCTCTCCCTTTCTCTCTCTCCCTCTCTCTCTCTCTCGCCCTCCTTCTCTCTCCACCCCCACTCTCATTAAAACTGTGCGCCTTGGCTTCTAATTAAATCCCACTTGAAAGTCTTAAAAGTCAGACTCAGATTGATTCAATTTGCATTTCTGAACAGGGTACATTGCCTAAAAGGATTAATAAATTGGTTGAAAATGCCTCTTTCTGCGAAGGGGTTGTTGTTACTTGTAAGAATCCCCCTCCTTTCCGATATACCACCACAAATGAAAAGGCAAACACAGCCCCACACACACACACACACACACACACACACACACACACACATTCACATGCACAAATCAACACATCTCAAATGCAACCCCTCACCCCCACTGGTGCAGTCCCATGGCATTGGCTCTTTCTTCAAAAACTTTGTGTCCTCAGAAACTGCTTTACCCTCTTCTGTGCTTGCCTACACACACACACACACACACTCACACACAGACACACACACGCACACACACACACACACTTAAAGTGAACTCTGGCAGACTCTTACCATCTGGCATTACATGACACCAGGAAAGGGGAGCTATGGTTGGAGAAAATATCTCCACATCCATTGATAAATAACAATACACTGCCAAGAACCAAGGTCTATTGCCAGTGTATGCAACAGATACCTGGTTTCTTTTGTCTCCATGCACAGATCCATTGTGATTCCTGCTGTGTGTGGGTCTGTGTGTGTATTTCTATGTGCTTGACGCAGTTTTTCCTTTTGTTGCATCCTGCAAACAAGGCTACAGAGCCTTGGTTGCCAAATGTTTTTCTTCTTCTTCATTCAGTTAATATATGCTTTTGTGCCCCCCCCCTCCCCAACAATGCCCTTTTTTCAGGGGTGGTAGCTTGTCATAGCACTCCATCGTGACAGGTAAAGAAGTGTCGGTTTTGTGCTCAAGCTGTCCATGGCCTTGGAGACACACATTCTGAGAGTGGGGGAAACAGACAAAGACGGAGGAAAATGTGCTTCTTGCTCTAATGCTTTGTCTCCTCATCCAGAGCAACAGTGTCCCCTAGTGGTTTGTTTCAGTAATGAACCAATACAAGACCAGATCTGGCCCATGATGACTAATATATACCATATTTAGTTTTGTTTTATGGTATAAATTGATGCCCAGAAGCAACCAAACACACAAACTCTAAAACCATTAAAGTACAGATAAGCACAGGTAAATCACTTATTTGGAAAAGTTGAAGATTATTCTCCACCTCATCTGGAACATCATTTATGAAAATAAAACAATTTGATACTCAAACCCTATAACTGATGTATTGTTCTGGAATTTAGAACGTTTTTTGACAATGGCAGATTATTGGGTCACAATGGCTATGACATCATGATAGAATGTTGTGTGTATAAAAGCCCAAGAGTTGGAAGAGAGACTCATGGACCTTCCCAGCGGACTCCAATGATTTCATCGGCAGGTAGGTCTACTTTAGAAACAATATTTAACATATTTAATTGTGCATTTGCATTATTTTATTGCTCTTAATACACACATGATTGTTGCTAAATCTTTTGACACTTTCTGTATCGCTAGCTGGGTGTTTTCTCTGCTGCAAACCCTCTTTCTGTAACCCTCTGTGGTTTTCTGACCCCCAGCCTTCCCCACACAAGCTGACTATGGAGAGGCGTCGGTCCAAGAATCGTGGTCTCCGTGGAAAGAAGATGGACTATGAGAATATCACAGCAGGTGTTCAAGATCACACCCAGGTCCCAGCTGCTACAGTACTGGAGTCGGCTCCCCTAGCCCAGTCTAATGTACAGTTTGTGGATGCCTGTTTTGCCTCAAGCGGCAATTCCTTCCCTGAGCTTTCTGGACTGGAGCAAGAGGAAGGGGTCAAACACAGCCGCCACCTGCATGATGTAGCTGGCCCTTCAAACTGCCCAGATCCAAAAAGGAGGTTTTCAGATCAGCATGTCTTGAGCACCCTCCACACAAGTTCAGTAACCACACTCTACATGGCCTTTGACAGTTCAGCCAACCCCAATGCACAGCCTCAACTGGCCATCAGTGCAGGCCCTGTAGACATGGAGGAGAACCCTGAGGGTGAGGAGAGGGATGAAGACCAAGATCATAAGGATGATGATGATGATGATGATGATGAAGATGAGGTGGTGATCAGAAAAGGGTGGGGAGGAGCTGTGAGGGGGAGGATCGAGAAGAGAGGTGCGCTGACACCCCCGAGAGAGCAGAAGGGTTGGAAACCACAGCAACAACATTACCACCATTATCATCTCCATCATCATCAGCAACAATTACAACAGCATCATCATCATCCACAAGAAAACCTGTATCAACAGCAGCAAGAACAGAACCATCAACAACAGCAGCAAGGACAGAACCATCAACAGCAGCAGGAAGAACAGCAGCAGCAACAACAGCAGCAACAACAGCAGCAAGGACAGGACCATCAACAACAGCAGCAAGAACAGAGCCATCAACAGCAGCAGGAAGAACAGAACCATCAACAGCAGCAGCAACAACAGCAGCAAGGACAACACCATCAACAGCAGCAGCAACAACAGCAGGAAGAACAGAACCATCAACTGGAGCACCAAGACCCACATCAAGAGCAGCAGCAGCAAGAGTTAAAGCAGAACCTTCACCATCAGCTTCAACTCCAGCAGCAACAACAGGAGCAACAGGAGCAAGATCCAGAGACACAGCAGGGCTGTCATCTGTTGCAAGTACAGCATCAGCAGTCATTACAATATCATCTCCATCAGCCACAGCATGAGTTTCAACATCTGTCACAGCATCCACATCTGCAACACTGTCAACATCAGCACCAGCCCCAACAACAACCGTATCTTCTCCAGCAACATCAGCATAAGCGTGAGCAACGACAGCAGAATTCTCATCAACAGAAAGAGCATCAAAGACAGCACCAGCTTGGCCAACGTCAGCAGCAGGCTGTAAAGTCTAGACCGCCAAGGGACAAAGCAGCACGGCAGAGCCAGCAGACACAAGTGTGTGTGTGTGTGTGTGTGTGTGTGAGGGAGAGAATGAGAGACACAGAGAGAGAGAGAGAGGCAATGAGAGTATGAAGAAATGCACATTAATATAATTTGGCCCATGTGAGGGAAATTTTACTGTGTCATAATATGTCTATGCAGTTGTAAGATATCAGACCTCACAAATATGAGCTTGTATGGTAGAAACTTTTGGCTTTTTCTGTTGTGAAATAAAGTGATCACAGTGATGTAATAATATTAATGTGTAATAATGGAAGCTGTTGTAAACATTATGACCTGCCACTGTGATGTCAAAAATATCAATGACAATAATGACAAAGGTGATGTTAGTGAACATTATAGTGGTGATGATCAGCATAATGATGCAGCTGCTGCTTAAGATGGCAATGACTATGACAATAATGATACCATTGACATTGACAGTAACAATAACAGTAACAGTAGCAATGACACTGATGCCAGTCTGCTGGTTGGTTGGCAGCAGGCAGCATGTGAGCAGGTTGTCTTCCTGCCACCACAAAGCCCCATGGGCATCTCCGGCACCCAGTCAGACAGCGCCATCAGTGGGCAGGAGATCACCAGTGAACAGCGCCTCTTCTATGGGGCTAACATTGGCAGCGAGACACGCAATGTGGAGTTCAAGAGAGGGGGAGGTTAGTGACACTTTTATTTAGACCTAGGCTATATATCTGTTTGTTTACTGAGTCCATTTGATAGATTTATTTTGTTTTCTTATTTTCAGCTTATAGTTTGCTAGAGCCGGTCTAGGTCCAAGCTTCAAGTTGTCATATCTAGACATCACAGATATTGTTTCACTATCGTTTCCTCATTTCTTTGCTCCTCTTCTTTTTCATATAAATTTTGAGTACTGGCTTCCTCGCTGTCCCCCTGATTTACAGTTCAGGTTAAAACTGCAAAGGCTGAACAGAAGAGGTGTTAATTTCACTATAGTCTCCAGCTCAACTAGATGATGCCACTTTTTACCCAGAAAGCATTGAGGCATTAATATGATAACAGCTCAGAAGCTCTACTAATGAAGAGAAAAATTTTAATAAAAACAAAAGAATTTTGTTTAATTTAATGATGCCAACATCTTATGAGGCTTACAAGTTGGGGATCCTTTAAACAGTGTTGAGACAGCAGAAGTCAAAGGATGGAGTGTGAAACAAATCCAAAAAGAAACTCAGCAGTTAAGGGCTATGTAAATAGGCCATGCAAAACGACCCTCTCAACACCATTTGAAAATGACTGAATCTTTATAAAGCCAGAGGAAATACCAATAATTGCACCCTAGTTTACCTCTGCTCCCATGTCCCATGTAAAAACTGCCAAGATGTTTTTGTCCTTGACTTCTCTCTCAACACTGAGTTTCCTAGTAAATATGCTCACCTTGCATTCCAGCCAGGGGCCAAGCAACGGCATGTAAACACTTTACACTTACAAGGGAAATTAAACTGACTAAATTAAACCCAGCGGTGTTTGCCAAACTGTCCTCCTATTGCCAGCCGGTGCGAATGACCCTTTAAAGTGGAAACGACATGAGGCAATGGCCTTTTAGTGCCCCCTGACAAAATGCCCAACAGCAAAATCAATGCAGTGGTGTGTCCCCTCCCTGTGCTTCTCTATCTGTTAATTTCAGCAAAAACAACACCCGTGGAGTATAGATAAAAAGCTTTAAGGAGAAGATACATATAGAAAAAGCAGAATGTTTGTTGTTTTTAATTAAGTATAACTTTTATTAATATATAATGGGTTATAAGTAGGTTAAAAATGTGATGAAGTCACATGAAGTATAACTCATAACTATATACATAATATAGAACTAATGAACATTATAACATTTGATACTGCAGTGATTCCGCAATATACTGACACTGCAGTGAAAATTTCAACAAGAGAACTGCAAAAAATGCTGAGAAAAGTGCATAATGCCTTCTGAATTGAGGTTGTTGATGTAAACTGTACTTAAAACACTAGGTTTGTGAACTTATGACTGCAGGACTGCATACGTAAAGAAAATCTTTGCAGAGTCCTTATGCCTGCCATGGTGATAGCGCCCGATAGCATGCACATTTTTTTGTGTTCCATTTTTATCTGGTTTCTTTTTTTCACTAATTTTTGGTTAAGGATCCCTGGGCACCTGAAAACATGTAGCGTTTGGCCCCCGGGGGCCACTCCCCCACCCATGCTGTTCCCCCTGAAACCCTGGTCAGACAGAGTTGTTGTGGAATACTTCAAGAACCGCACTGCCCAAGCAGTGTAGCACTACCTAATCTGAGACAAAAAAATTCAAAGATTAGAAATTTAAAACTTACATTACATTTACACTTTCATCCAAAGCGACTTACATATTTGTCAACTATCAATTACATCAGGGCCAGTCTTCCTTATAGCAACTTAGGGCTAAGTGCCTTGCTCAAGGGCACAATGGTGGCAGCCAGGATTTGAAACCCACAATATCCCAGGCTATTTGCATGCTTACCAGGCTCCTTAACCACTTTGCCACCACTGCCCTCCCTCCATCCCTCCATTCCTCCATCCCAATTGGACTCTCTGCACTGGGAGTCACCTTGCATGGCACGTCTGCTGAATGCCTGACACAGTGTGTCAGTGAGAGATTTTAATGCTTCCATTGTTACACAATTTGAAAGGACAGGTGAAACAGATGTGCCAGAAAACCTCTACACAATGCATACTCCTCCACTCTCTCTCTCTCTCTCTTTCTCCCTTCTCTTCTTTTTTGGTGCTGAATGAGAGGTGTGCTGTTATTCCCTGTTGCCTTACTGGCATTCTCCTCACACGAACCCTGTTTCACGCGGTTGCATTCCTCTCCTGACTTCATCTTCCTCTGAGAGTTTTAAAGTTATGTGCAAGAGCCAGTCAATGACGATGAGGACACTCACACACATACATACACACCCACACACACTACGAATCTTTCTCCCTCCTGTCTCCACGTTCTATCCCACTTTTGTGTTGTACTCCCCTCCAAAGATAATACACCAAACCTAATTAATTAAATAAATAAATAGAGGCTAAAGTACATACCAAGAGATATTTGCTGCTCCAATAAGATGGATACAATGGAAAGAAAAACTAAAAAAAACTATATTTGCTCCTGACAATCTCATTTCATTGTGTACCCTGATAATCTGTAGAAAGCGATAGCAACTGTCTGCTAAAAATAGGCCTTAATTACATTAATTATTCTCCTGTCAAGATTGAGAGAGAAAAAATCTATGGTTTGATGGAAGGAGATATTACTCCTGGTTTCACACAACAGTAAATCTTCTATCCATAGTAAAAATGGGAAAGAAAGATCATTCATACTATCTGGAGGTTAGCTGTGTGAGGCACAAAAATACACACAATTATTTACTATTACTAATAATTATAATTATACTATTATTATGATTAATAATAATAATAATAATAATAATAATAATAATAATGATAATAATAATACACTAATTATATTAGTATATCTTCTATACTAATGTACTACTGCCATCGCTCTCCTGAAGTGCTGATAAGTGGGTCATCCCCATTTTGGCCTTTCACCCACTTCTACAGATTACATATTTTACATACTATCTTTCCAATATGCCTCTTGCACACTGAAACACATTGCATACTTTATTTCAATAATTCATCTTGCACACTACATTTGCACTATTACTTTGCACTATACATCCCACTCCATGTGTACTTTGTCTTGAATCTTAAGACAAAGTCTTGAATGTCTTAAGTATTATTTGTTAATGCTGTTTGCTTTCCACAGGTGAGTACCTGCGCTCCACCTTCCGTTCCCACCTGCGGCGCTACGCCTGTGCCTTCCTGAACAGTGGGGGTGGAATGCTGCTGGCTGGAGTGGACGATGAGGGCGTGGTGCGAGGCCTGCGCTGCGACCACCGTCAAGAAGACCGCGCCCGATTGCTCGTAGACTCCACGCTCAAGTTCTTCCAACCGCCCCTGCTGCCACACTGCTACAGCCTCAGCTTCCTGCCAGTGGTGCGACCAGGGCCTGAGGGGCTTAACCTCAAGGTCAGCGCCCAGACATCAACTCTGTAGCTTAAGGAGATACTCTGGAGTATTTCAACCCATAGCACTTCTGTTCAAGCTGACTGAGTGCTGTTGGTGGGAAAAAGAATGAGAGAGTGCTACAACATAGAATAAATTGCACACCATCAACTAACACTAACTGAATGGGGCCACCGGGCCAAGGACAATTCCATGACTTAGTTGAGGTGAAAAAAATTATTATCTTGTGGGTAGATTTTATCAGCCAGCCTAGCACCACCTAGTGCTTCCACTCAATTTCTCATTTAGCTACATCCAAAGGCTTAGGTTTCCACCGACTCTGGGCTTTGCGGACTATTCAGGCTGAATGCAAAGACGTTGAACTCAAGTGATGTGCTCTGGTGCGTAACATATGTCATGACCAGTAGCGACTTACTGAAGCAGAAATTATGCCCACCAGGAAGCAAGCTTATCTTAATGGAGAGGTTTCAGTTGCTTTGCACCTAGTGAAAGTTTTTGATGCATCAGGCTAAGATTTCATAACTGAACTTTGAGTTATTTTTGTTGTCTGAGTATTTCCATAGTTTTTACATTTTCTGTCGCGTGAGAAATAAGAAAGTGTCACTTTGATGCATCTTGTTTGACTGCTGAGTTTAGTATGAAACCATAAGTACACACAGAAGACAGCAGAGGCCTTGAACCTTGGAATATCAGTCTTCTGACCGACACATACATTTATAGCAATCAGAAATTCCTCTTTTGTTTTGTACAGTTTTTCTTGATTGCTTTGATGCAGCCATTACTTCCGAATCTACATTTTCAAATCAGCAACAGGAGCACTCTGCCCAAAATCACACATTTTGTTTACTAAAGGCTCTAATGGTGACAAAACATTTAAAACATGCAGCAAAAGCAAGTTTTTTCTTTCAAACAACACAATCAGTGGGTCAGTGGATCAGTGAGTACTCTCAGTCAATCATAACTCAAAGGAGGACACAATGCAAAATGTTGCTTCCAAAATAAGCAGATTCAGCCTTAGGTTTTGCCATGTCTCTGCCATTACCTGTTTATTAAATGATGTGAAAAAGAGCCTTACAATACAGTAAAGTAACTGTCATTGACATGCAAGACCCATAATAAGCACCAGGGCTATACAATACTGTACAATACAGTGCACAACATATACTGAAGTAACTTTCTAATTTTCGTTGACCTTCCTTTTTCATCAAATCATGAATACTTTCACAATTATTCTATATTCTGTCGGCCTCTTTGACCCACCCTTGCAAATAGCAAACAGCAAAGGTGGTATCTTATATGCATGAAGAATGATTGTGGATTGAAAAATTATGGAGATTTACACAGTGAAATTGGATAGTAACTCATATGTCTGTAATCTCTTTTTGGCTTTGAATAGATTCTTTCAAGTTGTTCAAGCTAGTAATTCAGTGAAGTTTGGGAACTTTCTAAGACAGCTGTGTTAAATGTTTTGAAAAACAATGTGAAGAATGCTTGAAACCAATGAAAACGGGTTAATGCAATTGGATGTGCTGGGTTCTGCTGTGCTAAGGAAGTGAGGATGAAGATCAAGTGGATCCCAGTTTCATTAAGCGCCTCTTAGAAATCAAGAAAAACTGTAACAGTAAATACACGGAAAACAAAGAAAAGCTGAATTCAAGACTTTTATTTATGATTTGTCACATGTATTGAGAGCTTTGAGGTCTGAAGCCAATGAGTCAGCACACAGCACTCATAGTTGGTGTTGATAATGTTGTTGTTGTTGTTGTTTTTGTTTTTTGTTTTTGTTGTTGTGTTCAGGTGTTGCGCCTGGTCCTGCAGCCTCCTCCGGCCCACACCCAGCTGGCGCTGTACCAGACAGACTTGGGTGAGGTGTTCATGCGCAGGGACGGCAGCGTGGAGGGACCCCTCTCAGCCAGCGCTATCCAGGAGTGGGCCAGACAGGTGTGTGTGTGTGTGTGTGTGTGTGTGTGTGCCTAAGCTATGTTTTGCTCTGAGGTTTCTCAGTTTTGTGTCTGTATCTGTTATTGTGTGTGTGTGTGTGTGTGTGTGTGTGTGTGTGTGTGTGTGTGTGTGTGTGCGTGTGTGTGTGAGTGTGTGTATGCTTGCATGCATACGTGTGAAGTAGACCAGACAGCAGTTTGAAGTTTGAACATGATTGTTTGGAGAGAGTGAGTGACCTAGTAGGCCCCATCTGTAATCATTTGACTAGTTAAATGCACAATCTGATCTCCCTTAACTAATCTGCCAAGATCAGCAGTGCATTAGAACTTTGCTGCAGATGACTTACTATGACTAAATCTAAACAGACAGATGATATACATTTGAATTCCAGTGGCAAAATCATATTATTGTTATTAAATCATATTATACTGCATATGTCATCGAATAGAACATCTGATTTCTACTTCCATTGCTGTCTTACATTGTTTCACAATAAAAAATAGTTGTTTTTGTTTTTGTCAGTGTGCATGTTTTACTAGATATAATTTGCCTGAAATAGAGATCTCATTATTTTTTCATTGCCGGCATTACTTAATGCTGCTGACAGCATAGGGAAGTGATTCAGAAAGGGGCTCAGACAACTAAAGCTTTTTGGTGATGCCTCAAAGCTGTGTGTGTGTGACTGATTACTCAGACTAAGAGAAAGGACAAAGGAGGAGGAGGTGGAGGAATGGAGAAAAAGAGACAGAGAGAGAGAGAGCAATAGACAGGAAGAGAGTAAGGGAGGGAGAGACAGGAAGAGGAAGAAGAGTGAGACAGGAAAAGACAGACAGAAAGAGGGAGGGAGAGAGAGAGAGTAATAGACAGACGAGAGAGAGGGAGGGAGAGAGAGAGAGGGAGAGAAGGGAGGAAGAGATGCTGGTGACAGCTGACATCAAATTTGCTGCAGTAGTCTTAGACACAAATTCAGCTTTACAGTTGTGCTTAAACTGTCACCACTCTTGCTGTGCCGAGATGAATGTTTCACAGAATGCTTCACATTGCTGCTCTGTTATGCAGTCATTCAGAAGAGTTAGCTTTGCAAGAGTGACTAATCTTTAATGCAGTCAGGCTTTTGGAGAGTGCAAAATTGAAAGCCAGGTGTGTTTGTGTGTGTGTGTGTGTGTGTGTGTGTGTGTGTGTGTGTGTGTGTTCTACTTCTGTACTTCTGTGAGCACTTGTGGCACTTTGTGTCTGAGTGTGTGTGGTGTGTGTATGTGTGTATGTGTGTGTGCTGCAACACACACACACACACACACACACACACACACACACACACACACACACACACACACACAGGATTAATGAGATAGGAACAGGGATTAAAACAGCTCCTGCGGTGCAGGCGTGTGGAGCTGATTGAGGGTTTTTGATTGACAGCTACGAGAGTCAGGTGTGATGAGAAGGCTGCTGAGTGGCTGCCTACCTGCCTGCCGGGCGCTGCTGGGCGGTAATGGCGAGGGCTGTTAGATAGGGCCTGATTGATAGCTGTCTTCAGTCCCCTGTGATTTGCAAGGGCGCTAACTGTAGGAGCATTTGATTCATAGCTGTCTTTCACAGCTATGGAAAGACACAGGAAAAGTCTAACTATGCACAGAACTGGTTCAGAAGTAATGCAGTTTTTTTTTATCTGGATCTAAATGGGTCTATAGCTATATGATCCAGATCTGGGTCTGGAATGAGTTTGATATTATTTGGATCTGGTTTTGAACTGATGTCAAGATCTACATGTTATTTACTTGTGATCCAGGTTTGATCCACATCTTCTGGAGTGGTTTTCATCTGGCCTTGATATTGCTCTTACAGGTTTTGCCAATCATTTTCACACAAAATTCTTCTTCAGAAAGTGTGCTTTACCAACACACATCTTAGCACCCCAATTAACATTTGCAGCAAAATGCCCTACAGCCACCCAAAACTCTTCACACCTCACCCAAAATTACTAATGCCACCATAACTATAGCACATGCTGTCACTCAGCATGACAACAATGGCGGTCATTCATTTTGAGAGAATATTGCAATTCCAAACTATCGAAGTGACATTTGTATGTATTGGTCTACTGGCAATAGATGGAAACGGCACACAGAGATTGACTGAAGATTTCTGTGTATCTGTGTCTGTATCTGTGTAAACTGAGGGGATGTGGAGATGCATATCATAATAGAACAGAGTCAGTTTCCTAAATGACATACCACTGTGTGTTTGACTTCTGTGTGTTTGACTTGTCAGTTCATGTTATGATGTGGTTTACTATAATGATGGCTCTACTATGTAAAACCTATACAGTAGTAAAAGGTTCACACATTTTCTTTGTATAAAAGAAAACATATATATATATATATATAGAGAGAGAGAGAGAGAGAGAGAGAGAAATGGTATGCACCAGACTTTACACAAGTCGTATGCTGCTGTCTAAGAGAATGGAAGTATGTCTAATTAGTTTTACTATATTTTGTAATTTACAATATTCTGTTCAATATTCCAAAGTGTAGTATACTTTGGAACAGAAAATTGAATGTGTATACTAGTGTACCATGTTACCTTGTCTCCCGTTCCTACATGTTGTGCTGCAAAAAGGTCAGTGGTCATTACGGGTATTACATCACTTGAGATTCTCATATACAGTTTATGCCAATCATTTTCACTCTTGTCTCAATACAATGTCCACCTTTTCAAAACTCTTCATATTCATATCCATGTGCTTTACCAACACACATCTGTGCACCCCAGTTAACATTTGCTGCTAAATGCACTACAGCCACCAAAAATCTTCATACTTCACCCAGAATTACTAATGTTGCCATAACCACAGAAAAATGCTGTCACTCAGCAACACGACAATGACAATCAATGTGTAGTGAACACAAAAACAGAAACAACTTTGATACATATGTTATGTACAGTATGTGTCATGTTAAACAAATTCTGAGTGAATACTGCAATAACAAACTATCTGAGTGACATTTTTATGTGTTAGTGTACCTCTGGCAACAGACAAAAATTTATATTTCTCTGTATCTGTGTAAACTGAAGACATGTGCAAATACAAATCACAGTGGCCATACTGCTATACTACTTACTGCAATACATAAAACACAGATAGTAGAATGGATAGAAACTGAATTTGTGTGTTTGACTTGCAAGACACAAAAATGTTCACACAATGTAAAATGTTACTTGAGGTTGAGGTTTAAATATGATGTCCCACTACAAAAAGTAATACATGTAAATTGGTCTACCATACAGTAAATAGGGCAAATATGTAAATAGAGTTGAATGTAGATTGATTCAATATGTTATATATGTTATATGTATTTAATTTTTTTAGTTTTGACTTCACAGTTAACTGCTTTGGCAAGAGTATCTAAATATCTGCAAAATCTGCTGTAGTTGTACATAATTTTCTTGGAGGTGAACACTGAATAGGAGAAGTATCCATGAATTTCAGATGAAGTGGTGATTGAATGCCTTTGTCCTAAATCAGTGCAAAAGAGAAAACTGTTCTCTTTTGGCTCCCATAGCCTATGGCTGTTGTGAAAGTGTTAAGAGTTTTGAAAAAAATATACATTGCATTGAGAAAGTGTGAAAATGAATGTGAAAAACTGTAATTGGTAGAACTGGCAATGTGTTTGATTTGCACTGTGTGTGTGTGTGTGTGTGTGTGTGTGTGTGTGTGTGTGTATGGTTGGCACACACTGTCTTGAGAGAACTTCCTTTTTTCTTCTTGGCGCATTAGGGGAATCACTCTGTCTCATTTGTTGACGCTTGACAATGACGGAGATGGTAGACATTGGTGCAACATCCGCCAAATATGTCAACCTTTTACATAGGAAATAGTGGATGTGATTGTATTATGTAAATGTACGTGGAAGTGTATTTATAGAAGAGATACTGGATGATTCACTCCTGACTTAATCCTAACTGACAGCCATAGAAGGGCTTCTTGCTGTGACTGACAGCTACTCCAGAAATCTTGCTGGAGCACAGATCTGACATGTTCTCAGTTGCAAGAGTGTAACTGTAGGTACATCAAGTTAAACCCAAGGCGGCCTGTTAGAGCAGTCCTGTAGAAGTTGATTGCTGCTTGACTTGTACATAACACAGAACACTGCATAGCTTATTCATAGCAGGTAAGTTTTATTTAAAAAAAACAATTTGAAAAGAATGTAGCCTACATCATTATAAAAGACTGTATCACTGGCAATAGTATATTGTCTTACAGCTTCATAGCAGTTATAAATCATGTACCGGTAGTAAAAGTTGATTGTTCAATAAAATAAAAGTCAATGTGCTTTTGTCTTACGGTATTTGGAATGGAGAAGCAGTATTGTAGGACTGTCAACTTTGTTGTCCATTAATCTTGTAAAGTGGAGAAGTAAAATTATTTGATTGACAGCTGCCTCGTTCCGCAGCGCTGGAGCGGAGAGGTGATTCGCCTGCAGGACTGCATCCAGGTGCTGTTAGCTGAGCAGCGGCTCCTCCTTCAGGAGCTACGCCAGCAAAGCCTCACCATAGCTGCCCTGCAGCGGGCACAGATGCCCCCCAGCACCCCTGCCTCACCCCCCACCCCGACTGCCCCAACTACCCCGATCCAGGCAGCTCCCCCACCTGCAACACACCGTCTGCTGAAGGGGAAGCTTAGCCGCAGGGTGAGCCGAGCCCAGATGCCCCCTCAGAGCCTCGCTGGCTCTCAGGACCACCTGACAGCAGTGATGGTCAGTGCTGAGGGGGGTCTCTCTGCCACCCAGGAGAGGGATTCGTGGATGCCCCAGGGGTGTAAGCGGATGTGGGGGGACGTGGTGGAGTGTCAACGGGAAGCTGGAGTTGAGTCAGCGGCCATCCAGACGCCAGTCTCTGCTGCCTGCATCATCATGTGAAAGGAGGGGGCTTCAATATAGCACATGAGTCTGGAAAGGGTCAGCGCTTTGTGTGTGTGTGTGTGTGTGTGTGTGTGTGTGTGTGTGTGTGTGTGTGTGTGTGCCATGGTGTGGCATGATTCTGAACTTTATCAGCTTAGGTCAGGTCCATCTGGGACCTCAAGGTCATCTAACATCATCAGACACCAACAGTCACCTACTTTATTTCTAGGCCCTAACACCATCTACAGTGGACCATAATATCAACAAAATATACACCATCTTCTGCAGACACTGTGTGTTGTGTGTTACTTGATTACAGAAAAAGTGACATTCAAAGCTTCAGGCTCACCCAAATAGCTGATGGATCTGGATTGGTTCTGGCTTCGGCATGGGTCAAGGCCCAATCATGCCCAGTACATTACAGTAGCAACTGATGTCTGGAAGTGGCACACTGGCCCCAGACTGTCAAAACCAGTCATGCCAACTTGGCTGGGTTGGTCTGAGTCAGACTGTTGAACTTGTGTCTCGTTTTTAGCTACCAGTGGAGGAGATCAAGAGCATTTATGTGAAGAGTCACCTTCAGCTGTTTGCTGATCTGTCAATCAATGTCTAAAAAGCACAATTATTAAAATCAGTGCTTATAAGACAAGCATAAGATTGTGTTTATAGAATTATTATCCATAAGTGATTATTATTATCCTGAACAGAGGTACCATAAAGCATTTGTGGATCATGTCAGACCAGAGTAAAATGTCAGAGTCTGCATGCAGTAAAACTAGTGGGGTTTCAAAGCAGAAATGTCATGCAGTGTTAAAGGTTAGCAGTAGGGGGCAGAAGCGACACATCTCTTTTTTTCTCTCTCCCACTGTCTCTCCTTTCTCTCAATCTATCTCTCTTCTCTGTGTCTCACCCTTTCAGTTTTTCTCTCTCTCTTTCTGTCTCTCTCTTTCTCTGTCTCTCTATTTCTCTCTCTCTCTCTATTCCCCATGTTGAGAGTGGGTGGAGGGAAGCCCACTCATCTGTCATCAGGAGTGAGGATGAGTCACGAGGTGTGTGTGTGTGTGTGTGTGTGTGTCTGTGTGTGAGTGTGTGTGTCTATCTGATGTGTTTTTCTGTGTATGTCTGTTTGTTTTGTATGAGTGTGTGTGTGTGTGTGTTTATGTGCATGTTTGTGTGTGTGTATCAGTGTGCCATTGTGTTTCTGTGTTGCATGTGTAGCTAAGAGAAGCTAAGAAAGAGAAGCAGGGCTGTGTGTGTGTGTGTGTGTGTGTGTGTGTGTGTGTGTGTGTGTGTGTGTGTGTGTGTGTATTGGGGGGGCACTCAGCTTACATCACCTCCAGGTGTTCTCACACGTTGCTAGGAGCCTGATTCAGCTCTCATCCCTGCCCGTCTGACTGTAGCTGTGAGTATGTGTGTGGCTCACCCTGTCTGTCTGACTGTCTGTTCCCTGTCTGCCTGTCTGTTTGTTGGCGTTTCTGTCTGTCCTTTCTTCATGTTCTCTTCTCTTCTCGTCTCTTCTCATCTACTGCAGTTTTTCTCTTCTCATTTCATCTTTTTACCTCTCTTCTCCTCTTCCCTCCTGTTCCCTGCTTCTGTCACAGACACATTGCTACCAACCCCAAGATTGCCGGTTCACTATCAATACCCAGACAGACTGATAATAAATTCTATCAACACTCATTTACTGTAACATTGACGGAAAATTAATGTTTACTGCTTAATTAATAAAAGTTAAAGGTGCTCTCCTGTCTTTTGGTCTATTGACAAATAGATTTAATGTATGTTGTAGAGTAGATAACTTTGCCAGTGTGCTGTTTCTGCATGTGGTGTGTTAGTTCCCTCCAGTTCATATGGCTGGCAAGAGAGCCTGCGTTACAGTGGCCTGGGTGTGTTTATTATTCTGTGTGTGTGTGTGTTTGTGTGTTTGTAACTGTGTGTGTGTCTGTGTGTGTGTGTGTGTGTGTGTGTGCATGTGCCCATGTACAGTATGTGTGAGAGTGTGTTTGAGTGTGTCTGTGTGTGTGTTTGTAACTGTGTGTGTGTGTGTTTGTGACGATGTGTGTGTGATCTATGCACAACTTTTTTATTGTGGTTAGTGGTCCTGACAGAGGCTACATCCGGTTCTGGTAACTTTCAACATGCTGAAAAACATCTGCAGTCTCTCTCTCTCTCTCTCTCTCTCTCTGTCTGCTGTCTCTGCCAGGACTGTGGATGTGACTGTTGTGGATTATTCTGTTATATACATTACATTTCTTTAGATTTTATGTGTTTACTGTAAGGAAATAAAAATCACACACATGCACACACACACACACACACACACACACACACACACACACACACACACACACAATCTTTCTCTCTGTCTCTCACTCTGTCTTTTTTGCAGCTTTCTCCCCCCTCCTCTCTCCTCCCCTCTGTCTCACTCTCACCCTAATGTTTATGCAAGGACCTGCGCACATACACGCACCAATGCACCCGCTGCACACAAGCTACAACACAGCCAGCAAAACACACACACACACACACACACACACACACACACACACAAAAGAATGTGCACGCGTACACACACACATACACACACAAACCATGTGCGTGCACACACACACACAAAAGCATGCACGCACACACAGAGACAGACACACACAAACACACCCGCACGCACTAGCTGCCATTTTTGACTCAATCACCCCTCCAACACTGCAGTCAACAGTCAATCTCACTTTGCTAACTCGTGTCAAAGCCATCTAAGCAAAGGTTCATTAGAGCACAGTGATGCACCATGTCATCCTAACCAGAGGCTGCTGTTTGGAGGAGCAGCTTAGGATGAAGCACTGAATGAGAATGAGATTTTGTGAGATTTGAGCGTGTGTGTTTGTGTGTGTGTGTGTGAACCGGCATCGAGGGAGGGTGTTTGTGTGTGTGCGTGCATATGTGTGTTTCTGTGTGCTAGTTTAGTTGTTTGTGTTGAAATGTAAGCAACCAACAGAGAAAGTGCGTGCATTTCAATTGTGTGTGTGTGTGTGTGTGCGCACGCGCTTTAGTGTGACCGTGTGTGTCCTTGGAGTGTTGATGTGGGGATGTGTGTGGCTACTATTCATGTCAACATTGTGTGCCTGACAGTCTTGCACAATATGACCACATCCTTATGTGGAGGGTACAAGTGTGTGTGTGTGTGTGTGTGTGTGTGTGTGTGTGTGTGTGTGTGTGTTCTGATTTTTTTTTTTGTCTCAGCATGCATGTGTGTATATGCGTATGCATGCAATGGCTGATGCTGCCACCTGTGTATGTTTGTATGATCTGTATATCTCAGTCTAGCTTCTATCAGGAAATGAATGTGTGTGTGTGTGTGTGTGGGTGGGTGGATGGGTGGTTTCATGTGTGGGTGTATGTGTGTGTTGGTCTTACTTTTTTCCCTCTGTGGAGGTTGAGCAATGTGCAAAGGTTGTTAGTGGAACTGTTCCTCCAAAGGGGGTGGTGGAGTTAGTGTGGGCTTATGTGTGTATGTGTGAGTGTAATTGTGTGCATGTATGTACATGTACGTGTGTGTATGTGTGCGTGTGCGTGACTGTGTGTTTGTGTGCGTGTCTGTGTGTGTGTGTGTGTGAGAGAGAGAGAGTAAGAAAGGGGAAAGGGTGTGTGTGTGTGTGTGTGTGTGTGTGTGTCTGCATCTGTGTGTGTGCGTGTGTGTGTGTGTGTCTGTGTGTGTGTCTGCATCTGTGTGTGCGTGTGTGTGTGTGTGTGTGTCTGTGTGTATATGTTTGGTGGAGAGGTTGAGGGGGAGGGTGCACTGAGTCAGCAGCTCTTGCATCACAGTGATGCGGCTGAAAAAAAATCCCTGAGCTGCCATTGGCTGAGTGACTCATCGCTGGACTGCGAGGGTGTGAGCATTCTACTGCCTGCATCTGTGGATGACACTGCCTGTTTGCAGCCTAGGGTTCATGTGGGTGTGTGTGCGTGTGTTTGTGTGCGGGGGTGTGTTTGTGTGTGTGCATGCATGTGCACATCCGTGAGTATATGCAAGTCAGTGCGTGTGTGTGTGTGTGTGTGTGTGTGTGTGTGTGTAAACTGTAATATCTGTTATGATCTGTGCACAGGCTGAATAGATAGTGTAAACTGTGGAGAACTGAAAAAATAGAAAAAATGAAACACAAAGCAGGGCCTGAATGCATGGTTGGATGAATGAATGAATGAATGAATGTTATTGTTATCGTGACAGTGCCTGACCCAATAAGGAAAAAGGTATATAGGTGACGTTACATAATTTGCTATGATTCACAGTCATTAGGAATAGTTCCTATTTGTGAATAATTCAGTAGTTAGGAATAGTTCGCCACACCTTCGCAGAGTCAGTGTTTCCCTGTTCAATCGGCTTTGTTATATTTAGTGTTCCTCTATTCATGTGGAGACTTGTTTGAATGAGTGTATTTTCCATTTGGACTGAGAGATTAAAAAAAAAAGGCGTGATCCTGAAATATGCAGCAAATGTTCACTCTTTAGACTAATGGCTTTTAAAAGGTCCAACGTTCTAATTATTATTTTTTATAATGTCAAATCTTTTCCTCCTTATGGTCCTGTGTATGGCTGTTTTGTATGTGTGTTCAATAAATCTTCATTTATTTCTAAAAGGGAAATTAACATTTTGGCTTGGACTTGGCCATCAACAACTTCAGCGAAAAAAAGTGGTGCTTCAGGTGAGTAAAAGGGTGTGATTTTATTGGATGTTCATCTGAAAAAAAATGTATTGGCAACCCTTCACCAGAATCACATCTTTAAATGAGAAAATGACCACTTTCTTACTCCACTTTCTGCTCCCTTCCACAAATAAAAGCAAAATGCACAGTGTGTGTGTGTGTGTGTGTTTGTGTGTGTGTGTGTGTGTGCATGTGTTTGTGTGTGTGTATTCACAGAGAGACCTTAAATGGCAGTAATGGGGGATTTACACTGACAGTTTGATGCTCCACTTATTTGTTTTCAGCCTCTCCTCCTCTATGCTCTCTCTCTTTCTCTCTCTCTCTCTGTCTCCCTTCATGTCTTCTCTTCCTCCCTCAACTCCATCCCACCTTCTCCAGACCCCTCCCATCTCCATGGAGAATGCCAGCCCGTTGCCACGGCGTTTGGATCCAATTACAGCAGCAGCGACCTTGGAGACGGAGCAGCGGTGTATTTCCAGACTCTGAGACTCTGTCTCTTCTCTCCACTCTCCTCCTCCACTTTTCCTTGTCTTCCTCCACTGCATCTCTCACTCCTCCAACTCCTCTCTCCTCGCAATGTCTCATCCCTCCATCATGGCCCCATCTCTCCCCTTCCCCTTTCTTCTCTATCTCCTTTTTCTTCACCTCATCCTTTTTTCCTTCCTCCACCAGACACACATCTTCCCCTCTCTTCTCTGTCTCTTTCCTTCATCCACCTCTCCTCTTTCCCTCTATTCTCTATCTCTCTTTTTCTCTATCTGCCTGACCCACCATGACTATCTGTTGCCACAGGGACTCTCGCCTCCCTCCTGACAACCTACCACTTAGAAACACAATAACAAATCACAACGCCTCCCCCCCCCCCCCCAGCAGTGCCAGTAAGGCTATGGGAAGTGTTTTGGAAGGTTTTGTGCCATTTAGGTAGCTAAACCACTAGTTTTACAACTGGTTTGAATCGAGCTTGATTGTAACATGATTGGCTGATTCATGCTTGGTCAGTCATTGAGGGCTCAGAGCTTATGGCTCAGGGGAGACACTGTGATTCAGACAAGCTCAGCCTCTCGCCCACATCTGCTGGCTCCCCCCTTAAACAAGGGTAATGACACCAGATTTGTTTACAGCAGAGAAAGAGAGGGTAAGAGGAAAAGAGAGAGAGAGCAAGCGAGCGAGAGATAGAGAAAGAGAGATTGTCACTGCCTTGCTATTTTTAAAAATGGCTAATTTGCCGACTCTCACTCAAAATTGTGCTTCAGGTTCTAGTTTGTGTGTGGCTGTATGTAGAAGGATGCTGATACCATTGCTGAGGCTTTAGTCAAGGACAAAAAGAACATGTTAACATAAATATGTCTGTTTTTATAGATATATTCAAGTTACTTTGAGCACTTCTTTATTGCTGGGCAGTTTACCACAGATAAACAAAGGGCACACCTAGAGGTCCTTATTAGGACATAAAGGTGAAGCACCTCAAGCCAAGCATGATTACACACACACACACACACACAGACACAGACACACACACATACATACATAACATCCAGTGTCCAATGCCCCCACCCCCCCATCCACTTGTGTGAAGTGGCGGCTGACTCCTTGTGCGTTGGCTAATTATTCTTCTCTGACTAAGGAGCTATTTTTAAAACTCCTGAATCTCCATTGCATAGTGGGCTGGGACTGACTAACACACAGGTGGAAGAAGAAGAAGAAGAAGAAGAAGAAGAAGAAGAAGAAGAAGAAGAAGAAGAAATTAAATAGTAATTGAGAAATCAAGTGAGTCATTCCAAACAGAACTAAATTAATATGCAATAAGCGCTGGATGAAAAGAGAGAGAGAGAGAGAGAGAGAGAGAGTTTTTTTCTTCCTCCTCTCCGTTCCCAGGTCCCGTAGCCGGCTGCTGAGAGATAACGGCTCCCAGCTGGGTTAGCCGTGGAGTTAGTGGCGGCGTGGCTTAATTAAGCAGTGTGAACTTTGACCCAGAGTGATGGGCTGGGAGATGAAGAGAGCAAGTGTGAGAGGGAGTTCAAGATGGATGAGGAAAAAAAAGACTGAGACAGACTGAAAGAGATAGAGAGAAGACACTGAGAGAGAGAGAGAGAGAGAGAGAGAGAGAGAGAGAGAGAGAGAGAATCAAGGTTATAGTGAGCAGGACAGGCTGAAAAGGGGAACAAAGTGTACAAGATGGAATCAAAGGCAGGGACACTGGGAGAGAATCAGATGGACACACTTACACACACGTATATATACACAAACAAAACAAGACAAACATAGCAAAGGACATATCAGCACAGAACAGTGAGGAGGCTAAGAGAGAAGCCAGGGGGACAGAGAGATAAACACACACACACACACACACGCACACACAGAAACACACACACAATAACAGATACAGACACACACAACTGAGAACCCTAAGAACAGAACAAGAAAATAAAAGAGAGGGCAGAAACTCACACGCACAATCACAAAATATATGACGACTCCAGACCCAAAACACACAGAGGGAATGAGTTACTGTAAGAGAAAGGGCAAGAATACAGGAGCACAAGGCAGATGGAGAGGCTGGGAATCTTGTGGGAGTCAAACTGGGGTGTTTATGTGGATGGAGGTGTTTGTGTTTGTTTGTCCATGTGTGTGTGTGTGTGTGTGTGTCTGTGTGGGTGGGTGCATGTGTGTAGGTGTGTATGTGTGGTTGCATATGTGTAGGTGTGCTTGTGTGTGCATGTGTGTATGCGTGTGTGTGTGTGTGTGTGTGTGTGTGTGTGTGTGTGTGTGCATGTGTGCGTGTGAGGTGCATCTAGAGGGAGACGACTCCCGCTGATGACGCACTCACTGCCCATTGTTGCCAGCCACTGACGTCCAAACAAACATGCAAATCACAGGGAACATTGGAAAGGCCCACACAGACAAGGCTATAGCCAGACCTTAACAAAACACACAGGCAAATACACAGAGAGAGAGGGAAAGGTGAGAAGATAAAGAGTGAGTGAGGGAGGGATGAAGGGATGGAGGGAAAAAAAGACAGACTTTGTGGCAATTTTCCGAAGGACACACTAGATACTACAAGAGTTTTATACAGCCTGTTGAAAATATGCCCACAGTTTAGCAGTCTGTAACTTTCAGATGTTTGTCTTGGCTAAAGACGCGTGTGTAAGCTGAGTCTCATTCAAAAGAGTTTCTTCCACAGCTACATAAATGGTTGCTATTGTAATTGTATTGGTAGCCACTTTTACAAGTCCTATTGACTTGCGACAGTTCAGCATAGACAATGACATCTAGATCTTGAGGTCTTTACTGACTGATATATAGGCTACAGATTCTTTATTCTGCCTCAAGGAGATTTATTGCCATGGTGTGAATACAGTTACATAGATTCTATCCATGGACACAGAGCTAGCATAAAGTCTTTAACCTTCATGCAATGCAATTCTATGGAACATACTTACACAGACGCTTCTGAAAAGCAATTATGTTTTTCTCAGTAGAGAATAACATGAAAGAATCCTCATTCATCAGTTGCACAGCTTTATTTATAATATAATATTTATGTCTGAAAGACATGTCTTTCTTGTCTTCTTGACAGAATGGCATAGTGGATGTGTGTTTTGGCCGGAAGCTGATGGCTGTGCTGGTGTGCCTAGTGGTTGCCAAGATTCTTTAGGCTACACAGCAACAGGCTCTCAATGAGAAAACACACAAAAATCCAAATGGGGAATTTCAACTCATGTGTGGATGTTGTGGAGTTGAACAGCTAACTGCACACCATCTGGTGTGTGAGGAGGTGTTCAGGCAGAGTAGTGTGACAGAAAACAGGTCTGTGTCTGGGGGCCGCGTCATCGAGAGCATACAGGAAGCCGGGATGTCCTGTGACAAATCCTCTCCGTGATCTGCACCGCTCAATGCTTTTACCTGGAAAGCACTTGAGGACAGCAGTGTGTGTGTGTTTATGTGTGTATGTGTGTGTGTGTACTCTGCTCCACTTTCCCCTGCAGACTGGGTGTGAGCTGAGAATGTGATCAGTAAACAGACTATATGTGTGTGTTTATGTGTGTGTGTGTTTGTTCGTGTGTGTCTGTGTGCATGTGAATGTGTTTATGATTGTGTTTATGAGTGTGTGTGTGTGTGTGTGTGTGTGTGTGTGTGTGTGTGTGTGTGTGTGCATGTGTGTGGTGAATCCCCAGTGGGAAGGCCACTGCCTGTACCAACAAGCCTGCCAGTCAGAGAATGAGGAAAAAAGATCGGAGTGCAAGAGAAAGAGAAGAAAAGGGAGAGAGAGTAAGAGAGAGAGAAAGAGAGAGGAAGATCAGGGAAGGAAAGAGAAGAGGGTGGGGCAGTGTATGAGTGTGTGGTGGTGAAATCAGGCTTTACAGATAGTAGCATCGAGCAGGCAGATAGAGCATCTTTCTCTGTGGAGCAGGGAGGGGCACCAACTGACTTCCAGCAAGGAGTACACACACACACACACACACCACACACGTGTGCTGCTCTGTTGTGCTCTCAACACGTCACTCTCTAGCTGGAAGGGACAACTCCCTGAGTTCTCACCACGGAGACAGGGCGTGGTGTCAGCTGTTCAACGGTACAGAAAGAGCCTTATCACGCTTACTGGGAATTTGATAAGTCTTTACTGCTTTACTGCTCTACTGCACTGTATTGCCTTTAAACTGGCGGAATGTAAACATGAAGACCCTATGAGAAGTGAATTCAGTTCAATTAAATTCTAGCATTAAGTCAAGAACCATCTCATGTGCTCATGAGGTTTACTAGTACACGGGGTGTCCGTGGGTACTACTACATATTTCAGGATGTAAGGAGCACAGACCAATGTTAAAGGAAAATTCTGTAATGTTTCAACCCACAGCACTGTCGTTTGAGGTCATTGAGTGCTAAAACAACAGCTAAAACTGCACTGGTGAGCTATTAGT
Organism: Tenualosa thibaudeaui; assembly: GCA_027481765.1. NCBI lineage: Eukaryota > Metazoa > Chordata > Actinopteri > Clupeiformes > Clupeidae > Tenualosa > Tenualosa thibaudeaui. Next base: position 4,861,570 of record JAIFZK010000011.1, read on the forward strand.
AAGATTCAGGCTCCATTTACACGTGGATAGGTATCTAAAAAATGTATATTTATGCAGCTGTGTCTTATCATCTACACGTCAACAGTTGTTTTAGTCACTAAAACCAAATACTTTTGAAAACTGCGGTCTATGGAGTGGAGATCTTTGAAAACTCTGGCCTCAGTCACTACATGTAGATGGGGAAAACAGTTTTAGCATTGTAACATTATTATCCCTCTTTGGTTTTCAGATCTCTGGTAAGCTATTTGTTTGTTTGAGGTGTTTTTGACAGCCTGCACTGTGTGAAAGGACTTCTTTTTTTAATACGGAAGAGAATATATCTGTATTCAGGAATATCTGACTCTGAGTAATGCAACCTGTGTTAATCCAATTTATTCAGTCTATGTTGTCAATATCGTCAACATTTCTTGGTAATAGCCCAGCGGCAAATATTTTTACTGAGAAAACATGTTGATGTGTTACTTCACCAGCTGTGGCTGTACTGATGCCTGGCAAAAAGTGACTCATACTGTAACTTCCAACAGCACACACTGAGACACTTCAGGAAAACAGTTTCAATCAGTTTTTCACCATTTTCTGTCAGTTATCATATTATGAAAACAAAGCTTATCAATCAGCTGATCTCTGACTCTGGTAGACGATGTCAGACACGCAATGGGAAAAAACCTTAATATATTAAACATTAGCAGAAGGGGTTTTGCGTGATATAATAGATGATAATGATAGAAAAGTGTGCACAGATTAAAAAAAAATAAGAAATTCTGTTTTCAGTAACCAAATAATAGTCTGTGAGCATTACTTTTGACCTACTGTCAAACTACGTGCCCTTTTTTGGGGCTTTAAGTGCTCATGAGGACCCAAGTTCAAATTGAATCTGAACTAAATCATTCCAGACCCCACGCCCTGCCTCCCTCTACTGCTGCTTATGTAG
>JAIFZK010000011.1:4865000-4990000 GCA_027481765.1 Tenualosa thibaudeaui
AGATGAAACAGAAAGAGAGAAAGATCTCTTCTGGTTATTGCTTTCCTTGAAGCAGAACCCAGAGCAAACACCTCAAGCTCCAGAAGCTCAGAGGATGGCTATCTTGTTCCACTAGTACCTAGAAATGTACGTCTTTGACCAGCAGTTCAAAACTGTATACTGTAATCATTTTTGTCAAGAGAAAAAAAGTCAGAGTGATCATAAACCAGCCCTTGTTCAGCAATTTACTTGCAAACCCAAACTCATCAACACACTGCATTCAAAACAAACAGCAATTACAAGGTGTGACAAATCCAACAAGCGTGTTGTGATGACAGCAGCTACTCTTAAGGGATAATGAGTAAGAGAGAGACAGAGAGAAACAGAGACAGAAATAGATAAAGAGAGAGAGAAAGAGAGAATAAAAGAGAGTCAAAGCAAATGAAATTCTGCCCCCATCTCCATGTGTGTCATCTCCTCTGAGGAAGCAGGTAACAGTCTGTGGCATCCCCAGGCAGGCCTTCTCTCACCCCAGCTTTTGAGGTAAGGCTCCACACGCTGCAGTGCAGCCAGGGGCAACTGTGATGCAACGCTTCCCATGGCCTCATGAAGCAGACAGTCAGTGTCTGACAGCAGACAGTGACGATTCCCCGTGAATGAGTGTGTGACTGAGTGAACAAGTGAATGAGTAAGCGAGTGTGTGCAAAACAACCAGTGGGAGTGAGTAAGCCTGTCCACTTGGAGGTGTGTGTGTATGTGTGCGTGTGAACATGTACCAGGCGAAGGTATTTGTGTTCATATGGAGAGGAGTTCACCTGTGAAACACAACTCAGGTGTGCGGTGTATCAGGTGCAGGTAGCTGTAAACTGTACTCAGTTATTATATTTTCGCTACATTTTCTGTTTCTCTTAGCTTATCGACCAGCAAATGGAGATGGATGGAGATAACTATGGCTATGTAGTAATAGAATCAAGGTTCACAGAGGGGAGTCTGGTGGTTTTGTAAGGGAGCCAGAACTGAATAAAGACACTGTAAAGCTTTGTGGTAATAGAGAAATATCTAATATCATATATATCTAATCCTTTTCCCGTATGTCTATATCAAGGACCAAATCCATTGTGACCATTCCTGAGAGCCTCTGCTTGAGTCGTTCAAGGAGAGAGAGCTCAAGAGGTTCAACAAGAGGTTGGGAGTTTGTGCTTATTCAGGGATACGTACACCTACATCCTTTGGTTTACTGTCTTTGTAAGGCCAGCAAGAGTCACAAAACATACCCTTGTACAACAGAGACTACACACACACACACACAGAGAAACATCGGACACTGCTAATAAAGATTTTATACAGAACAATTCTTTAAATAAATATTTTATTGTCAATGAAAATAAATACATTTTCTTAAAATAGGAATCAATAACATTTACCAAAAAAAAGCATTATGTGGGAAAGGACTTTGCCAAGAGATTACCCTACTCCAATGATGCCATGAACTCAGTGAGTTTGATGGGAACGTAATTCCCCCTCCTAACCCCCTTGGTGGGTCTCTGTTCCAGTGAAGTTCACACAGCGAGAGCTAGCGTCTGACTTTAGCGGCCCAGAGGCAGTTACGACCCTATCCAGGTCCATTTGTGTTATGGTCGGGATTCTCTTTGGGGAAATGCATTCCGTTTCAGGCCAGGCTAAGCTATACTGGTGTCCTTTTTAGTGGACCTCCTTTTGAATCTTACAGTGCTGGCACTGGTTTAGATGGTATTAAAGCTGATGTAAGCTAGTGCTCTCACCAGACTTCACAGTCACAGTGGGAGTCCACCCCATTCCCTTCGTTTCGAAACGATGACTGCCAAGCAATGGTGACCGTAAGTGATTAGCAAACAAAGTTAGAATGTTTTGAAATTTCAGTTACTGCTTATGGTGCCCAAGGGAAATGATTTCAATACCCTTTCGAGCTTCCTGATAGCTGTAATGGAAATGAAAAGGCAATCGACTGTAAAAACAGCTAGCTTTCCACACTTAATGTTTACTTAGATCGCTTGTATCAGCTTTAAACTTCAAAGCCCACTGACGTCCACTCCTCCCCTGAACAGAAGGATTTGAACATGTTTTTCTTTCTTTTTCCCCCTCAAAGGAGGTAACTGATGAATCCTGTGTACCTATTCTTGATATACTTGCAGACAAAAAGAGAGAAAAAAAAAATCACAACTCTTTGTGTCGAATACAATACATAAGTCCGTAAGGTTACTCTCCATACAATTTCTCAGTGTTTGGTCGACTGTGTATGTCGTGAAAAACAACAATAACAAAAAGAAAACAAAAATGAAAGAGAACAAAAAGAAAGGCAGTAAATAGAAGAAGAAAAAAACAGCCACATGTGAAATTGAGGAAAAACAGGAAAAAGGAGCAGCTGTCTATTTCACTCCTTTCTTCTGTTGAGTGTCATCTCTGTGTCTGTTGTTAATGTCCTGCTCTGTCTTGGCTGGGTGACAGCCCTTAAGGGGTGGAGGTGGAGAGAGAGAGCGGGATAGAGAAAGTAAGAGCGTGGAAGAGATAGATGGCATAGAGGTAGAGAGAGAAAAAATGAGTGTCTTTCTTTCTCTGTGTTAGAGAAAGAAAGAAAGAAAGGGCAAGAAGGACAGAGATACAGATGAATATAGAAAGAATGACAGACCAGTGGGGGGAACAAACGAGGGAAAGGATAGAAGGAGTGAGGGAGGGAGGAAGAGAGATTTCCAACACAGGACAGTGTTGAGCTCGGCAACTCTGAAGGAACAGATTAACCCATAATGCTACCATGCTATCCAACCCCATCCCCCATCTCCACTCCACTCATCTCCTCTCTCTACCTCTCCTTCCTTCGTTCCTCCACCACCCACTGCACAGCTCAGCACTGCGGCTCTGCCACAACACAGGAAAAGGAGTCCGAGTCAGAGCTGGATTCGGACACACGTGTCCCGTCTCCACCCTCTCCGCTCTGACAACTGGCAGGACAACACCTCTAAAGACTTCATTAGAAATAAAAAAGCAACACCACAGCAGAACACGTCCATTTTGTAATTACACCTGGGCTACAGGGAAAGGCAGCATGGGGCTGACCTCAATTAAGACAAGCATGTGAGGAAATGTAATTTAAATCTAATCAGCTACAAAACTTGCCGAGTAAGCTGCTAGACACAGCGCACACACACGCACTGCAAAAAAAGAAAGAAAGACACTGCTCCTGTACTGGACTGGCAGGTTGTTGGACACATGTGATTGAACCTGTGCTGCAGGTAGTGGGAGACTGCTTTGGCTGGTAATTGAGCTAGTCAGGGCCGATCTAGCTCCTGGTCATCGTTTGTCTAACTCACGAGTGAAACTAATTCAGACAGTCCAACCCAATACACAGGGCTACCGCAGTGTTTCGCTTCCATGATGACATTTTAAGTAGCAATTTCAATGTGTCAGTTGTTGTGGAGGTGTGTGTCTCAAGAGTGCCCATGTTGGTGTGTGTGTGTGTGACTGTTCACTCCCAGATTAAAAGAAAAAAATACTAAACAGGCAATAGCAGATATTGCAAGGGGCTTCCAGGAACGTGATCACACCCAGTGTTTTCCTGACACACAGTCCCTGGGTCACATTGAAGAGTTATTGAAGAGAGAGAGAGAGATGTAGTATGGCAGCATGTAGGCTACTGCCAGTTACAGTACGCTACTAAAACCTGAAGAGTGTTGGACTGCCATTTGGTTGTGATATAATTTCCCAGGCTTGTGAAAACCAGTAGAAATCCCATGGCACTCACTCGAATGTACCAGCAGGGCTAACGAACCTTTTATGCAAAACAGCGGAGTGTATCCAATGACAACCTTTTGCGAGACAAAAAGCCGCAGTGATTTTTTTAAATGCTGTACGTACTCCTAAGGCATGCTTACAGACACATACACACACAAAGAAAAAGCAGGTTAGTTCCTCTTTCCTTAGTTTCAGCGCTTGCCTGTCTTTCGATTTGCAGAGCACAGGCTTCGGTTTCCGCCTTACAGTGGAAATCACAATGCTATGTCATTAAGGCAATTCTACAGCTTCGGCTAAACCTGAACCTTAAAAAATACTTTTACATAAGGATGAGGAGATATGGCCTTCCAATGGAGCTTCACTACAGGACAGGCCCTTCAAAGCATCAAGACAGAGCCCACTATACAGTTTTATACTATAGTGCCAGTGAATTGATTTGGTTTAATTCAGTTACCAGTTGAAGAGAAAAAAAACAACAACAACAACATTATGAACATTATGTGATATATTGCATTTAGCTGAATGCGTTTGCGTCATTTTTTTTCCTCCTTTCTTTGTTTTTAACTTAAAATAGAATGTGTCATTTTGGAATCACCTTTAAAGTCGTACTACTGAGAGATAAAACAATGATCATAATAATAACATAACAGTGTATTATTTGTGGCTTCTCATATGACACCATCACATTCTACACCCCAAACACACACACATACACACACACACACACACACTACCACACCTAACCAGACCAAACCCAAGCCCAAGAACTCATGGGCCTACTACATGGTGTAAAGAAATGGGAGGCGTGGTTGGACTTGCTTATTGAAGTTCCTGCCTTCAATAATCCCCCCAAAAAACAGAGCCATTCATTGTCACTCAGTGTCCACTATTTGGTGGGATTTATAAATAAATACATTTCTAAACGCCAGAGAATCTACTAGTCCATGGGGTGGTGAACGCTGAAGCAGCCAGATAGACAAATGTCCGTTCTCTTTTTGTTTGTTTTGTTTTTTTTACACTGTTCTTGGCTGCTTCTTTGTCCTTTAAGAGAGTCTACATTCATTCGTGTGGAGATCAGGCAATGGCGCTCACCCACCGCTGGAGGGTGGGTGGGGCACCAAAGGGGGCAAGATTGGAGGGCAAATGAGGACAAGGCAGGGCTGGTCCAACTTTGCAATCCGAGCGTCCCCGACTGAGACCAGCTCGTCCGAGGATTCCTATGGTGAGGAGAGGCAGTCCCCGTGGGGGCAGAAAGATTGAAAGACCAAAAGAAAATCAACTTCCTTCTGTTTTTCGCTCTGTCAAAAACAAAGTTCACTCACTCACGCACATACACACAAGGTGGTGTCTGTGTGCGTGTGTAACATGTCTTCATCTTGGACACACACACACAGGCACCGAGGAGAATGGTGACAGCATCCTTCCCTTGCTGTGTGGTGGTGGTGATGGTGCAGGCACCGTTGCCATGGCGACTAGTCCCCCCTTTCACCCCTTTCAAAAAGGATCATAAAAAACAACAGCAAAAAAACACCAGGATGATCGTCACCTGCTGGACACAGCTCAACAGCTGACTGTGCTCGGCTGCTGCTTGCACATTAAGTCTGAGAAGAAGTCAAACTCGTTCTGTCCCAAAAATAGCTCGGGCAGCTCCTGCACGCGGTCCAGTCCCAGCTCCATGACCAGCGACGTCAGAACCTCCTCGTCAATTAGGTCTGTGTCCATCACATTGAGGCCCAGCGCTGGGCCGGCCATGTGCTGCATGCCAGCTAGCTGGGCCGGACCCATGCGATACTGTGCCCCATTCCCACCCATGTGGCTCCCATTCATTGGGCCCAGCGGGTGCCCGTGGTATTGGTTGTTGAGCTTCTGGAGATGCATGCTGGCCATCAGCTGCTGGGAAGCGGTCAGTCCTCCTCCGCTCATGTACTGTTGGGGATGCTGGCTCTGTGGATGCATGTTGTGATGGTGCTGCTGCTGTTGCTGTTGCTGTTGCTGTTGCTGCTGTTGTTGTTGCTGCATCTGCTGCTGGTGGTGGTGTTGGCTCTGCCCACCATACATCATGCCAGGGCCCTGCATCGGGTGGTGGTGCCCACCACCCATGGGGCCACCGCCGTTCACCTGTCCGTTCATGCCGCCACCAACCATGCCAGGCCCGGGTCGCATGCCCACGTCCATGGAGCCCTGTGGGGGTCGGCCGTAGTGCATCACCTGGCCGTTGGGGAGCGTCCTCAGGCCGGAAGGTGGGCCGTGCTGGGGGGCCCCATTCATGCCCATCCTGTAGCCGTGGAGGCTGCCTGCTGAGCCGTGGGTCATAGGCATCATCATGTGGTCAGCCATGGCTCCTCTTCAGGTTTCTGTGTCAGACAAAAAGATGTGAGGTCAATTCACGTTCAATTTATCAAACTGACTCTGACTTCAGTCCTCTGTTGAATGCTGGATGTGGCTATGTGATTCGATAAAAATTCACTAAACCATATAATTTCATATCTAATCTCTGAATGTTTGAGCGTCGCTTTTGAAAATCTATGGATGTTGTAATTATATATTGTCCCAACAAAACCTATTTTGTGTCATGCTCACAGAATGCAAATAGAACTTGGGTACCTAATGGATAACCTGCTAAGAAAGCAGTGGTACAAAGTCTTCCGCAAACAACACATTGCACGAGTGGAATCCGCGCAAGGCCCATGGGAACAACAAAACAAATACCAGCGAAACTAGCCTAACAGCTCTTCAAATAACTACATGTGTATCGTACACACTTCTGTAACGAAATATAGTATCGGTTTTCCTTTTTTTTAAAGCTTGTTTGAATATTAAACGTGCAATAAGCCAGCACGTTGCTGGTAGGCGTAAAGACTGGCGTTTTGGAACCCGAACAACCAAGTGAGAGTGCAGAGACCCTGTCCTCTTACTGAGATGCCAATCGACTCATTGAGATGAATCGTGCAATTATTTCACAGGAACGATCAAACAAGCACCATCAGTGCCTATTCGATCTTTCGCCTGTTGGTTAGACATCGTGGGAAATATTTGCCTTGTCGCCCATTGCCAGAAGGACGCACAAGGGCGCCGACTGCATTCCAATTCAACGTTAATAATAAATACGGCACCCAACGAGATAATAATGATCCGGTTGAGAACGCGACCAGCCAAAGAGGTAAACAAGTGAAAATTTCTCTTTCAGCATTATGGTAGCAAGGTCATAGACTGGAAGGAGGCTTTTCACAGCCATACACCTATTCAAGCTAATAATATCTTTGTTCAGTCTGTCCAGGTAGGGGTTTTAAGACAACATACACGCCACCAACACAAGTTCAGAAAGCAATGACGTTACGGTGATACTAGCCTTGACGTTTGTAAATTATAAGACGCCATGGACTGTTGGCAATAAGAATTGCTGACGACTGAAAATGGTCAAGGCGCAATTCACACCCCTCCCCTACCACGTACAAAAACAAAGAATGTCAGGTTTCTTTCTTCCCTTTTCCCCGAAGACCAACTCGCCAGTGCCCCTGCTGATGTTTCAGCATAAAATTCAGTGTTCTGTGAGACGGAACCAGCACACACACAATCGCCATTCCTAAACATCTCCAAATAATGCATTGCCTGCTAAACACCTCAAAACCAGACGTCCCAGTGGACATGGAGAGTTGTCCGCTATTGTTGATAAAGCATAACTCTGGTCACTTTAGAATGCAGACAATGTTGTTGTCACGTTATAGGCTATTGGTTAATTAGGCAGACTGGCAAGTGACCATGTTACGATACTGTGAATGATGACATAATTGAAAGATTATGTACACTGACGCACACCGCAATGTTAATGTTGAAGTAACATGTATAGACAATGAAGTTAAGTTATTGCAAAGTCTATAATTTAAAAAACACTATAACAAAACATAGCTAACCTTATTCAGTCAGCAGGACTTTACAGACCTTAGGGAATCAACTAATTCATGCACGGTAGGTATAAAGCCAAGTGTTGATAAATTATAAAATAATCGCGCATGAAAAGACTTGCATCTTCATTGAAATAACAATATAAGAAATCATTTAGTATCAATTCACAAAACACATACCACAATGCGTGTATTCCGAGGCTGAGTTGATAAAGACTTTTTCCGAAGCCGTGGATTCTCTGAGTAACTTCCAACAGACCTTACAGGAATATAAAGCACAGTTTTCTGTTCGTATTCCAGGGAATTTGACTACACTCTCAGGAACACCAAGCTTCTGCCTCAGCCCCTGACACCGGAGATTGTTTTCTGGGTCAACCCAAGGATTATATACATCTACAGAACAGCCTGAGACAGCCCGGGAGAGGTGGAGCTACCGTGCTCTTCCTATCCTTTGTTGCGATTGGTCCGTCCTTTAATCACCGTGCAAAGAAAACGCAGCGCCTCTCAATGTTCCTGCGAGCGACAGTGGCCAATTGCTCACATGCTATTAGTTTTTATGTGCGCTTTCACCCCCGCTCACGTCGACTTCAGATGAAACTCGTGGCTTTGTCACTCTTGTGAAAGGCGGACATGTTCTGGAAACTGTTGCCAAGAACAGCACTTCACATGAATAATTTGTCCGATTTTGGCAGAATGCCTTGTCCATTTTCTTTAAAGACGACTGTCTTCACATTTTCTCCCCCCCCCCCCCCCTTTGGATCACTAACGCCGGTTTAAACTTTTATCCACGATGTCCTTCCAAAGATATAAAACTACTGTTGTTTTTGTGTTGACATGAGTATCAGTTTTGATTGGTGATAGAAAAGTATACATAACTGTTAAAAAATACAAGTCTGTGTTGTTTTGTTTCAAATCAAATCCAGTGTGCTGTTGTGCTTTATTTTTGAAACAAGGCTCCTGCTCCTGCCTGTGTTTCATGCAAATGGCTTGTTTACCATTTTAAAGAGTCTAACAGACTGCTGATGCATATGCATGTGAGTAGCAAGTGAGAGAAAGAAGGAGAGAGACAGGGAGAGAGAGAGATTGGCAGAGGGGGGTAGGGTATAGTGAGTGGGAAAGGGCCCATCAATGAGAAGCATGTGCTTGTGACATGCAAGCAGTGAGACTGCAGCAGCAGAACTGCACATCCAGTCTGTCTGTCTGTCTCTCTCTCTCTCTCTCTCTCTGCCTGCCTGTCTGCTTACCCCTCCAACCACATGCAGTGCTCAGTCACCGTGGCTCATAGCTGGACAAGGGGAGTCAATGCAACCCTATTGGCAGGGGCCAAACATTTTCTGTTTGCTCAAACACTCCTTTGTGATAAGGAATGTGCTCCCCCCCTCTTTCTCTCTCTCCCACTCCCACTGTCTATCTCTCTCTCTCTTGCTCTCCCCCTCTCCCTTTCTCTCCCTCTCTCTGTTGCTATGCCCCCGTGTTCAAGAGGCCATTGTGCTCTGTTCGGACTGAGAACAGAGTGAGTGTGGCCTAACTGGGGCCTGTCTGTGTGCGTGTGTGACACAAGACACAAGACTCTACTGAGGAAGGCTGCTTGTTCCCCTCCTGGCTGGACAATAATAGCCCCCTCCGATCCTGCTGAGGAACCTTTCAGCCGTTATGGGCTATATTTATGCTTCAAGCAGTGCTTTTAGCAGGCCTTAGTTATTTGGCCAAAGCCATACCATAACTATTTCTGGTATGCTAGTTGCGAGAGTTGATCTGATGATAGGGTGTTGTTGATGATGTTGCTGGTGTTTTTAGATTGCATCTCTAAGTTTTGTCATGTTCAAAAATGTTTTGGTGTTGTTGCAGGAACTGTTGTTTTTAGATTGTGTCTTTAAGGTTTATCATGTTCAAAATTCTTTGGTGTTATGTCAGGAACTTAGGTCATTCTCTTTAGTAGTAGTGTAGTTATGTGACCAGGTGAAAGTTTCTGGTCTGTATTCCCGTACGGTTTGTCAAAGTGTGTCGGGTGTGGATTTGTATGCGATTGAACCAGGACTTTGGATAAAATTAGCTTTTTTCAATTTCGCTCAGCCTTGGTCTCTGAGGATACTGGAGGATAAAATTGGCCCACATCACCACAGTTGGAAGAATGTGTCCTCCCATCCCATCTCCCATGGGTGGCTTCAGAAACAAAATAATGTGTGACTTAAATAGCTGAATATTTGATTAGTGATTAGGGTAAAAATTTAAAGTATTCTTAACTTTTTCCTTTTAACACACTCTCTCTCCCTTTCCCATCCCCCCATTTCTCTCTCCCAGCCTGGCCTGTTTGTTTCACTCCTCTACAGATTCCTTCCCTCCCCCATCTCTCTCTCTCTTTCTCCCTTTCTCTCCCACTCTCTCTGTTCCTCTTTATCCTTGTCGTCCTCTGTATGCCCGCTGTCTCCTCCATCTTCCTCTTCCTCTTCTCTCTCTTTATTCCCTCCCTCTCTCTCTGCCCCCTCTATCTCTCTACCTCTTCTCATTGTCTTTCTCATATAATGTATATGTCCAGTTTTTTTGCCATCTGTTGGTTCTGATGACTTCATTCCCCTTCTTGCTCAAAGCTAACTCTATCTCACCCAACACACCCACATCATGCTCTCCCTCCACCCCTTTTCTCTCTCTCCCTCTCTCTGTTTCATACAACCCTGTCCTCTCCTTACTCTCAGATAACAATGAGCACCCAGGCCATTGTTACACCATGATTAAGTCGGTTTGGCCAAACCAATTATGGCCAACACAAATAAAGTGTGCAGCCAATTATAATGGACCGAGCCCTTTTTGCGCAGATATACTGTGGTCATGATACTTGTCCTTCTTGTCCGGGTAAACAGGAAACAGATTCATGAGAAGGTCACAGGGATAACTAGCCATTCGAGTCCAATGACACTTCATCCATGCATGTGTTCAGACAACATGCTAATATATTCTACGCTAACCAAGTACAGAAGCAAAAAGCAGCCCATTCATGCTTTCAGATCCTGCGTATGCACTGTTTGTGTGTGTGTCTGTGCGCATGAGAGTAGCTGTAAACATATATATTTGTGTGTTCTGTATGCGTTGTTGACGTGACTTTCTATTAACCTGAATCACATGGGTATTTTTACAGCTGTTTTGTTTGTGTGTTTACTTTCAGTCCGGCACGCAGTCCCCATGCTGCAGCTGTTTCTGTCTTGTTCCCTTAGTCACTGACACCCACTCTTTAGCCAAACACTCATACTGCACGTCAGTACATACCCACTGCCACAGACAAGAGTGAGGTAACCAGTTAAAGCCAGTGTGAATCAGTGAGTATGTGTTGCAAGTCTGTGCATATTTCGGTGTATTTTTATGTGTGTTTATGTGCTGAGGAGTTGGTGAGTGAAGGGGTGGGTAGGTGAGTGAGTGAGTGAGTGAGTGATTGTCTATACTGTAGGTGAGTGTGTACGTGTTTGCCTGTATGTGATCATGTGATTATGTGTTCTTACGTGATCTTATTTTTTGAATATGTGTAGGTGTTTTATTTAGTGTATGCATATGTGTGTTTGCATGTTTTTTTCTTTCTGTTGGAGTGTATGTCTGTGTGTATGAGTATATCTATTTTGTGAATGAGTGTGAGTGTGTTTGAGTGTGTGTTAGCTCTGCTAACAGGTCAGTCGGCGTTCGGCATTGCGTGTCTGGCTACCTGTGCATTGTCTGTTGCACACAAAGGCTCTCTCAGTCACACTCTCTGCTCCACCCCCTCAGAGTGTTTATCAGCCAAGGGGAGGGGACACACTCACCTGTTACTCTGGGTAACAGGGATTAGAGTTTGTGTGTGTGTGTGTCTTTACTGTGTCTATTTAATTGTGTGTGTGTGTGTGTGTGTGTGTGTGTGTGTGTGTGTATGGTTATGATGCGTATATGGTTGTTTTTACTGAGTCTGCTTCAGTTCACTTCAAGCTTTTGATTCAGACTTTGACACTACAGATTTCTTTTCTTTTCAGGTTTTAACAGAGTCATTCTGAAAGTACAGTATGTCTTTCAATACATATGTTGTCATCCATGTATGGCTTAGTGTATGTGTGTGTGGGGGGGGGCTCTTGGAATATGTTTCTCATATGTTTGTGCAAGATTGTGAGATCATTAGTCTCTTTTCATAGGTGATCAATAATTAGTAATAGCTTTTGCCTGTGTGTGTGTGTTTGTGCACGTGCATGTGTGTGTGTATGTGTTTCCTTATGCTGGGGGAAGGGCAGTCAGCACAGGATTCCAGTGTCTCTGGGTGTGAAAAGTATGTTTTGCCTGAGTGCCTCCATTTGGTGGTCATTAACCTCTCTCTCTCTCTTTCTCTTTGTCTTACCACCCTCTCTCTTTCTCTCTCTCCCTCTCTTATCCTCTCTCTCTCTCTTTCTTTCTCTCTCTCTCTCTCTCTCTCTACAGGCTCTAACTGGTTACAACTAGAGTTGAGAGAGAAAGATAGAGAGAGAGAGAGAAAACGAGTGTTGTTCTTACTGGTTCATTACCCTAAGGCAAAGGGGGTTAGGGAGGGGAGGGTGATGATGGGAAGTGTTAGCGAGTACAAGAAAGGAGGACAACAACAGTAAACAACTCAAAGTAAAAACTGATACTTGGTTATGTGATCGTGGTTGACACAATCATCTGTCTGATTTCTTTTTGCACGTATGATCATTTTCAGTTCATGTTTAGAATTACTAGACAAAAATAGGCCTATCAGAAGGGAAATACCCCACGCCCCCAATACAACACATACACACATACAGATAGACATGTTTTACATATATTCCCTCAAGGTATGATCTAAATACTACAGTTAATGCAGAAGATGCAATACAGCAGTGATGGCAAGAAATGCATGACTTTTAAAAAAAGCAAATTCAAGATTACAGCTGTTACTCCTAAAGACCACATAGGAGAAAAAAACAGCATTAGAATAGATTGAGAAGAGAAATGGGTATATGAAGAATTAGACAGTTTTATTTTAAAGGTTAGAAAAAGGATGGTTATTATTGCAAAATGCAATGTCAACAGTGTCAACATACTTTGCTACTCTTCTCAGTCTCAGTCTATTTCCCCTAAGATTTCTTCTTAGGGGGAAATAGAACAAACGTACATTTCAAAAAGAGACAATATTTTTGTTGTGAGATTAAAAAAATATATTTTTGAGACAAGAAATAATTGGGATAGCAACTTTTGACTTGCGACTTAACTCTTGACGACCAATTAGCCAATAATACTGTGGTCTGACTGACTTACTAAGCTAAGTGCTCCATCTCATCATGGGCAGTAAATGGATCCATCACCTTTCACAGGTTAAGGTTGATGTACTATAATGACAACAAATACTAGGTATTGAGTTAGCCATTATCGGCTACCTTGCTTGACTTAATGGCTCATTGACTTGACAGCTTGCCATTGTCTCGGTTTAGTTTACATATTACCATAGGTTTCTACTCTCCATGTAATTACTCTTTTTATTGTCTTTTTCTGTTATCCATAGTAAAGAGTTTATGAATCTGTCCTCTCTCAGGACAGGTAGTTAGTCCCAGAAGCTAATTCATCTGAGACACACGGTATGTAAAGTAACTGAAAAACAATCTTGTGTTGTCATACCCTCTCTCTAAGGTAATGGTTTTAGTAGAAAGATCATTAATTCACTCAGTATAGCCAGTGTTATTGGGAGTGTCTGGTTTGAAAGTGATTGGCAGTGGACAAGGTATGCACCAATATTTGCATAAGCTTTTCTCAGTCCACCCCCGCCACCATTAGTGAGAAGAGCCATCAGTCAACAGTTGTGTCCAACCAGGCCCTGGCCAATAAACTTTCTGTGTAGCCCTGCCCTGTCTCACACCCTCTTACCTTAGCAAGTAATTATGTGTCTACATTTCTGACTAGTGTGTCGACATTGTGATCTTAGATTGTCTTGTGGTTAATGGCAAAACCAAAACTATTACACAAAAAAATCACCCGTACAAAGATCCTGTGCCTGCTCCGCAACCTAGTGCCTTAAGTTGGCAAGATCTGATAGCAATGATATGATTGTCAATAAACACAAACCAACAGCGACAAGGAATTTACAACCTAGGTATGTTTGTGTATACAATTTCACTCTCATTTTGATAGATAATGAACACATAAATACCAAGTATATCAACTAACAATGTGGTTGGTGGTGTTGGCAAGTATTTTTTGCATGTGAGGCCTGCTATTGCCTGTACTGAGAACATCCATGACTGTGGTGCCCCCCACCCCCACCCCACCCCCCACTGCATTTGTCAGCCAGGGGAAAAAATGCTAAACCAAAGACAGACATGCTAAAGTGAACCACTGTGGTGATCCTACCCCCCCCACCACCACCACCACCCCTTTCATTCTCGCCTTCTCTGGCATCTCCTGAGCAGATCTTTGCACTGCTTCCTCCTCACAGCGGTCCAGATGGTTAGTCATTTTGCCAAAGGGCTGTGAGCGCCTGACACCAAACTCAGGCTCAGCTTGCCTTACAGTTGACAGGAATTAGTCAGCCTTTCTCCACTGACAGTCCCACTCACTCTCTTGTTTTGCTGCGTCCAGTTTTTTTGTCTCGGGGGTAGCGTCTCAATGGTAGGCAGGAGACGTTCTCCCGTGGGACAAGTAGTTGGGGCTAACCTTGCAGTCTCTCTGTGTGTGTTAGTGTCTGTGTGATGATCTGTGCTATTGATAGCATTTGTGGAATGCGGTTTCTCCACCCAATGATTTGTTTACTAACTCCCTGTCTGTGCCTCTCTTCTCTGTCCCTCACTCTCTCTGTCTTTGTCCCTTGTGGAGATTCACAAGTCTTTGGAAAAAACTGCAGTGTTATGTAAAAATATGTTGTTGCATTCCATACTGCCATATACAGTATTTCTATATACATTTGGAACACATTTGCTGCATGTCATAACGCCATGTATTGTCTGTAAAGTTATAGTTGACTCTTTGACTAATGTAATTGAGAGTCATTTTAAAAGCGAAATCCCCCTATTTCTTTCTTTCTTTCTCTCTTCTTATTCCAATCCATATTTTCCTCTCTAATACACTCTTATGTATTTTCTTCCTCTCCCTGAAATAAAAATCTCATTGCATCCTTAAGATTCAAGATTCATGAAATGCTTTGTTACGTGTTTACAAACATTGTGCAGGAATGAATGGCAGTGAAATGAAGATTGCAACAATATTCACTCCTGTGCAAGAAAATAAAAGTTCTAATCATACATAAAAACAATAATTCAATAGCATAAAATAAAATGACTTTAATGGACTATAAAAGTAGAGCAATCACTCTCAATAAAATGTCAAATGTTTGCTCAGTCGCTAACAAGTTTTGCTGCACCAGATACGGGCCAGATTTGTTCTGCAATAAAGTCTCTTGAGTATCTGGGTGAAAATGAAGACTGGGAACTATCTCTGTTTTTAGGTCAGAGAGTGTAGTTGCATTCTGGGTTGTGGGGGTGCTGGCTTGGTTGTGGGGGGAGGGGTGTGGGCCAGTGGAGGTGGAGCTGTTCTCTCTATAATGGCTACGACTGTTGCTGCCCATATGTCCTCGAAGAAAAGAGCACCAAATGGTTGGCTGGTTAACCTCAAATGAAGAAAGTGCTGTAGCGACTAAGCTATCCTTGAAAAAAGGACAACACAATCATTTGAACTGAGCTCTTGACCTAAGTCACATAGAGGTAGGATACAGACAGAATGGGATGACCCAGGTCAAGAATAGGGTCAAGCCCTTGGTGAAACAGGATGAATTGGTGTATACAGGGTCAAGCAGGTAAGAAAATGCATGTACTAGTGGCTGATGGCATTCTGAGAACAAGCTCCTTGAACAACAAATGTCCTATTTCAACCAAACTCTCTCATTCTGGGTTGAGACAATGCATGAATGCAACCAATTGAATGCAACAGTAACTAGTGTGCAAGAAAGTGGATGAAGCACATTTTGACCGAGATCTTCACCTGAAAGACCTCAGGTTCAGAATTGGAAGAAAAGAAGTGGAGTTCTATCAGAAAAAGGCTGGGTAATGCATGGTAAACTCATCTAGCAGGGTATTTACAGGTCAATCAGGTATAGCTTAGTAAACATTGCATTAGGTAAGGTATCCCTGAAAGGGTCATGCACAAGAAATGTGTTGTAACAGCAGCGTGAGTAAAGGAATGAATTGACAATCCAGGTCAGGAATGCTTAAGCTAGGTAGCAGGGGGTAGATGAGCTGCATTGGATAACATATGTTTGAAAGGGCCCTACTCCACTAACGTTCTATTTAAACCCAGTGCTTAACCCAGGCCAAACAATAGGTGTGAACACAGAATGATCTGGGTCAAGATGACAGCCTGGGAGAATCACTGAGAGGTGGTTGCGTAGACTACAGTGTGTGTGTGTCTGTGTGTCTGTGTGTGTGTGTCTGTGTCAGAGAGAGAGACCACTGAAGTTGCATCATGTAGTATTTACTACCTTGCATAGTTTTGTGACTATTAGCGGTTCTTTCGTGACTTTTAGGGTCTATTTATGCACCATACAACAAACAATAAATAAATAAATAAATCCTCACTCCTTGGAAACTACTGGCTGACAAAAGTTATTCAAGCCAAACAAACGGTATAGGTAGTAGTATACTTAGGTCCAACACTATTGGCTACTACTTGATGAATAAGTATATTTCATGGCCCAGTTGAAGTTTTTGTTTGAAAACATGGGTCAGCATTCTGGCGCAAATGGGACTCCATAATGGGCTTGGAGAGGAAATATAACAAGTGCATATAGTGTTCATAAGAAGCATTTATACAACATAACTCTTGCACTGTCAGGCATGAACGCCCTGAAGCCTGAAACACATGTGCTTGTATTCCACACCTACATGTGTTTGCATTCCACACACACACACACACACACACACAAATAGGCCTATGAGTTTGTTGTCAGATCGAACAGATAAAGTTCCGGAGGGTTCTCAAAGTCAGATGCACCTCCCTTCACAGAGCACTGAAGGGAGTCAGAGAGGTAGGAGAGTGTGAGAGGGGGTTGAAGTTCCTGTGAAAGCAGGAACTCTGTCTCACACGCACACACACACACACATACACGCACACACACATGGGGAGAACTCCATGCTGTTATGATGATGGTGTCTGCATTGTAAACACACACACACAAGGCACAAAGTCCCTCTTCCTGTTCGGAAACGATTGTGCTTTGTCAGGCCTCTTGATTGCCTTATTTGTTTTTTCCTTTGTGTGTGTGTGTGTGTGTGTCAGTAAAAGAAAGTATATGTGTTTGTTTGTGCATGAGGGAAGAGAGCAAAAGAGAGAGAGAGAGAGAGAGAATGCACATGTTTTTCTTTCTATCTCTTCCTCCTCAGTGCGTCTCAGCTGTTCGTGGTATCCTGCAGGTTGGTCACATGTTCTCACACAGTCGTTGGAGAAAACGTGTGTGTGTGTGTGTGTGTGTGTGTGTATGAGCCAGTCAGACACACATTCATCTGTCAGCTGCAGTTCACCTCCAGTCAAAAGAAACCATAAAACAACAGAAGCAGAACCGGCCCAGATATGGTCCTTGTCTGGCCCAAGTCTGGCAGGGACACATGAGGAGAATAGTCAGAGTAAGAGAGGGAGAGAAGAGAGGGAGAGGGAAATTGAGAAAGAGAGAGAAGAAAAGACAGAGGGAGAGAGAGATCGAGGGAAAGAGTGAGACAGAGCACACTTGCAGGCAGGCAGACGGGCAGCTTTGGGGACACGTGCACACTGTCCATTTTACCACTCGGTCAGATAGAGAGATACAGGGAGGGAGAGAGAGAGAAAGAGAGAGAGAGAGGGAGACACGTGAGAGGAGTGAACTGATGAGAGAGGGAGAGAAAGGTGGAGGAGTGCAGCTCCGCTCCAGCAGTGGGAAAAACATGGACGGGCAGAGTATGTTTCCGTAGAGGAGAAAAAGATAGAAGGGAAGAAAGAAAGAGAAAAGGGGAGAAAGAGAGAGAGAGAGAGATGAACCTGAAATTACCATAATTGGAGGAGGAGACAAAAAATGGGGGGTGTTGTCTGCTAATACCCTGTAAACAAATCAAGGAGGCTTCTGTGTGTGTGTGTGTGTATTACTGGCAAGGAGCCGGAAGTGTGCTTTGTGGTGAAGTGTGTGCTAAAAGCACTCCAACACACACACACACACACACACAAAAACAAATGTGCAGACACACATGTATGAACACTCACACTCACACTCACACACTCACACACACACACACACACACACACATTCAAATATATAAACACAGTCACTGATGCACGTGCTGCATGAACACACCTGCACAGTCCTGACCCCCCTTCCACTGTCTCTCTCTCTCTCTCTCTCTCTCACACACACACACACATACACAAACATCTGCCCTTCCCCCACTCAGCTTCTTGACACTGTGGTGTGAGGAGCCGTTAGACCACCACTTTGTTTAAGCTCATCTTCTCCCTCTCTCTTCTGTCTATCTCTCTTTTATTCTCCTCTAATTTGCTCTTTCCTTGTTTGCTTTTCTGTTTCCCACCATTACTGTGTGTTGCCTATATGTGATTCAAACACACACACACACACACACACACACACATACACACACAATGCACTCATCTACCCTTCCCCAAGTAAAAACCTCCTCCTTCTCATACCCGACCACCCTCTTCCTCTCTCACTTGCCCCATCTTGACCCCCACCGAGCTGCATGCCAAGCAACCTGAGATAGCCTCTCTTCTCCTCTCTCTCTCTCTCTCTTGCTCTCTCTCTCTCTTTCTTTCTCTCTCTCTCCTCACCAACCATCTCTTTTTCTCTCCTCACCTCTACCCTCCCTGCTCAAAGCACAGCATGGCTTTCACAGCAGCAAGCCATCCAGATCTCTGCCATTAGGAGCTGGAGACAGAGAGGGGAATACTCTCTGCACTTTCCTCTCAGTCTCACAAGCCTACTGTGTGTATAGATCAGCTGTGTGAATGCTTGTGTCTGTGTATAGGCATTTCCCAGTGTTTGCTTTATTTGAATCTGTCTGCATGTCTTGGTTGGTGTGTGTGTGTGTGTTTGTGTGAGTGAGAGTCTATGTGTACTTATTTATATAGTACTTACTCAGTATGCTTGTGTTTGTATGCCTTTCTTTTTCCTATTAACCAGGATGTTTGTGTGCACTTGTACCCATTAACCAGTATGTGTGTGTGCGTCTGTGTGTGTGTATGTGTGTGTGTCTGTGTGTGTTTGTGTGTCTGTGTGTGTGTCTATCAGTGCACCTTACTAACACCTTTCTCACCTAACAAGCACAGAACAGCACCAACAACCCCCCATGCCTTTTAAAATAAATGTGTATTCAGTGAGGTCAGTGCAATTCTGGTAATCTTTGTGAATACACACACACACAGACTTAGTCCACATTTTCAACAGATGACTACGCTATGCTTCCGAAACTTGTTTTCCTTATATATCACCCAACCCACAAAACACACACACACGGACACACACACACCCACACACACAAGCAAAACAAAATATCAAAACAACCTTGAGTCGAGAACAATAAGTGTCTCACCAGAGCCCCATGCACTACCAGGAAGGTGTATCCTTCCCCCACCCACACACACACACGCACACACACACACACACACACACACATACACACACACACACACCAAGTCTCGCTTTCAAATCTTGCCTATTTCTGGTTTGCATGGTTGCTGGGAAAAGTGGGCCCATGAGCCTGCTAGCTCTCCTGTGTGTGCGTGTGTGTGTGTGTGTGTATTTTAATCGAACAGCCTGTGCTTGTGTGTTGTTGTGGTGGTGGCAAGTGTGGGAGGGAGGGACGGAGAAATCTATAAATATCCACAGCCCGCTTCCTCTGAGGCTGATGCTCACCCTATCACAGGGGAAGTGTATGTGTGTGTGTGTGTGTTTATATGTGTGTGTGTGTGTATTTATGCATTCTTGTTGCAGGGGGTGTTGTGATAGGGATGGCCCCTTTAAAACCAACTTCTATGGCAGTAATGTTTTGTGATGACTGCTCAACTTTGCTGGGTGTTTATGAGTTAAAGGAGAAACCCAAGGTGAATCAATCCATAACCTTGTTGTTCAAGGTCACACTGTGCTGTCAGTACGAAAACAAAACCAAGAAAATTTGATACAACATGCACTAGGTAGCTAATCGACAGCTAACTCTAACTCAATGGGGCACAGAAACTCACTCTGAGTTTAATTTATGCCCCATTCAGTTGACGTTAGTTATTGGTTTCACTATTTGGTCTATGTCGTATCATATTTTCTTGATCTTTTTTCGTACTGACAGCACTTGGTGGCTCACTGTTAAACAGCAGGGCTATAGATTAATCCACCCTGGATTTCTCCTTTAAGCACTCAGCCTATGTATTTCTTTGAAATGTGTGTGTGTGTGTGTGTGTGAGAGTGAGTGTGCGAGCTGGGTGCTCATCAGCTCAATCACTAGTCAAGCCTGGAAAAAAAAGGTCTAACTGCTCAACAAGTGTCACTACACGTGCTTGCAGTCAGTCTAGTAATATTTCACCAGCGGAATGCTAACAAAGTAGTTACGCTTGTGTCGCATTCCTTTCATCTTCTACAGCTTTTGTTTTTTTCCTCACAAAATGTCACCTTACAAATAATTACCGCCTAATCAGAGATCTTGTTTTCATGACAAAAAAAATCAACAACAACAAAAAAAACAACAACAACAAAAAAAAAAGCTGCGGTGTATTTTTTTTTTCAGATTCTCACATGGGCTGCTGCCAGTGGTAGCCCGGTCAGTGCTTGCCAAAGAAAACCCAAGCAAACATAAGCTGACCGAGTCCAACGTTCAAACACTTGAGTAATATCACTGGTGCGCTGGACCTGCGCCGTTCCAAAGGCTGAAAGCCTGAAGCCAACCAGCCTGCTTGCCTGCCTGCCTGCCTGGCGCTGAGTCACTCCGGCTCCACTGCGTAGGAACAGCCGCTTCACAACACCGTCGCCATGGTGACCGAAAAAGGGGAAGGTCACAAACTGCGCCACTTGGAATGTTTGAAGGTCTGCTAGAAAGAGACGGCAAGAGCAAAGGGGGAGTTGTGGAGTGTAGCTCTTTGCGTTAATCCCCTTTCTTCTGTCTGAATGGACATGAATGTTGAATGTGTTGATTCCAAGACATTTTTAAATCAGCCTATACTTAATTGATAAAGCTGTCTTTATTTTCTAGATTAATGTCATGTGGTCTAATTAGGCCTATGTCCTATGTCTGCTAATTAACTGTGTATCAATGTGTTTTACTCTCTTTATTTTGTGAGACGGTGCCTTAATCACCAAAGCACTACAGTCTCATGACAATTTATTTAACTGCCTTAATATTATCCAGTAGCATAGCCCACTAAAGACAAGCACATATCCTTGGTATATACAAAAATTAAAATAGATCTAGAGGATGACCTGAGATAGAAGACACAAAGAGAACCTGAAAAAGAGAACTGAGTGGGCATCAAGAGGGAAGGGAGAGAGAGAGAGAAAGAGAGAGAAAAAGTGAGAGAGAGAAAGAGAGAGAGAGAGGCCTAATTTGTGTAGAGTGGTAAGCAGAGCAGAGCCTGGTGAAAACAGCGACATTAAGGCTTGTGTGCATGAATCATTCATCCCTTGCTAGCCCAATTAATGAGATTGCAGATGCTTTAATAATTAGCCATTACACTAAAGTGAATTAATAAGCTGCAGCTTTGGAGGGGATTGGCAGGCAGACCAGGGAAAAGTGAGAGAGGGAGAGAGAGTGAGATGGAGAGCGGGAGAAACAGATGAAGAAAAAGAGAGACATGGAGAGAGAGTGAGTGACTGTGGGTATGTGTGTGTGTGTGTGTGTGTGTGTGAGAGAGAGAGAGAAAGAAAGAGAGCTCTTAAATCTTAACAAAACCTCATTTGGACTGTAAATGGAGCAAAACAAAACAATCAGAAGTGAACAATGAGGGAAGCTGCTGCTGCTGTGTCTAATTTTGGGGCCAATTTTCTTCCTTACCCCGAGCAATGGCTTACATACTCGATGAGTCTTAACCGCCATTCATGTCAAAGGCTGTTTTTTTATGACAGTGAACAAGGTCTGTGTGCGCAAGTCATTTGGGAGAGAAAGAATACCACAGCCATGAGGCCAAGAGCTGCTTATTTAAAGGAACAACAGAGAGAGAGAGAGAGAGAGAGAGAGAAGAAGGACAAATGAACATAGTAACTGTTCATTCGCTGAGGGCTTCAGACAAAGATTTTGAGTGATTTTTCAGTCTGTTGTTAAACTTTCTCTCTCTCTCTCTCTCTCTCTCTCTCTCCTGGCCTTTCTACAGTGGGCATGACAGGCATATTGCTTCTTTCGTCACTGTTCTCTTTGATAGGTCCAAAGAAAGAATGAGGTGTATGTGAGGGAGTAAAATCAACATCATTCTAGTTGGCTAGTGTCTTCTTAATCTCTCATCGTTGAACCTCTGTGTGTGTATATAATAATGTATAATACATTCAACAGTCAACAAGAAAATTACTCTGATTGGTTGATTGGCTTATTCTTATTTTGTCTTTGGCATGACTGAATTTAATGTTACAGGTTCTCCTTAAGTTCTGCCTTTGGCTTCTTCATTCCAAAACCAGAGGACCAGAGACCTGACAATCCCAGCATCATTTGCAACTCTACTTGATAATGGCGTTATGAAACTGACTGTGGTGATTAAGAGTGCAAATAGTGCTGCTTTGTGGAAATGGAAAGTGCTGCATATCATGCTGCCATGGAACATGCGTGGTAGTTGGTCGTCTACATTAGTCTGAAAGGGAAAATCCCCTATTCATGAATATATATATATATATATATATATATATATATATATATATATATATATATATATATATATATATATATATATATATAATAGTTGTATACAACCTATATTTAGACCCTACATTAGTTTGTTGAATGTCAAAACATTCAGAAGGGACTAGTGGCTCTGTTTTCAACTAGGGCACCCACACCAGTATTAGCTTACTGGTTATAGAATACAACCTTAGTGGGCATGTCATTACATGTCATTACATGTCTCAAAATATCTTTTGCAGTCAAAGGGGAGCTTCAGCACGTTTCAGCCTCTTCTCTGTATTTTTATAATGTATGTACGTCATGTGTATGCCATGTTGTGGAAGCTTAAGGATACCAGAATTTCCTACAGCATAATAAAAGTATCTATCTATCTATCTATCTATCTATCTATCTATCTATCTATCTATCTATCTATCTATCTATATCTAAACATTGTTGTTACTGGGCACCACCCACTTTCATTCGGTACAAAAAAAATCTGTTCAGAAATGAGCGAGCTAGCTTGCTAATATTGTAAGCTCTACAAAGCATAGTGATGTAGGCATATTATATATTACCAAAATAAAAGCCAAAATATGTCTGTCATTATGCTGACAATATTAGCAGGCTAGCTGGCTCAGTTCTGAATGGATTTTTGTCATTTTCGTACTGAGTGAAAGTGGGTGGCTTTCTCCTTTATAGAGATATTTTCTTCCCTGAGGTTCTGACACAAACAATGAACCTCTAGTAATGCAGTTGTGATGTGACCTGTGTATATTCAAGCTCTAAACTTCTTGAACACATCATTATAAGCAGTATGTCAAAACCTCATGCTCACAGGGATGTAGCGTTTTGCTGTCTCTTTTTCGGTACGTTTAAACAAATAAAGACGGCATAATCAATGGTTGTCTTAATGACACTGTAGTGGGAAAAGAATGGCCATCCCTTGCGGCTCACCCCACTCCTCATGCTTCCGTGTTGGTGTGGGATTAGAGGATGTTGCTGGGGGTCGGGGTGGGGTGGCTAATGGGCTTCTGGGAAGCCATGTCTCCTGTTCAGATCAGTCTGGTTGTTGATAGCAGGGGCAGCAGCCTTGTCTGTTTCTGAGAGGGATTTTCAACCTCACTCAGAGCCACCCTGAGCCAATGAAATGTAAAGCCAGTCACTGGTAGACAAAAGCCCTAAGAAGAGATGTGATTTTGGTCCTAAGTGCTCAGTTGTAGGCTGACGTGACCTGGATGAAGGAGAACCTTCACAGACAGCCAGCAGATGTTATTATTATGAGTCAGCTTACTATGATGCATGAATAAATGAACAAAAAAACACACTGTCAGAACAGATACACACACACACACACATATCAGCCATCATCCAATCCAAGCCACTTAAAAGGAGGAAAGAAGAAAGTGAAAAATGATCAACAACTTATAAAACAAAAAAGCCCCTATCACCGACACACACACACACACACACACACACAGAGAGAGACAGAAAAACACACACACCATTTGAACAGACTGTTCACATCTGATATGCCCCATATGCTAGCTCTGCCACAAAGTCTCCACATTTCACTGCTCAAGAAAGCAGCTGCTCAGATCAGTGCTCCTGCCCTGGCTGAATGCCCCGGCAAGTGGGAAAAGCCAAGCTTCTTAGCTGTGTGGTGCCCCCGACTCCCTTCTCTCTTTCCACTCAACCTTAATCAGAGAGGGCACTTAGCTTGTTGTCAAGCCAATGGAAATACTGTGGCGTAAGTCACAGTTGTGATTAGCATGGCTAATCAAGAGAGCTCTGAATTGTAGCTGTTTTGTTGTTGTCATTGTTGTGTGGTTGTTGTTTTTGGAGCTGATTGATTAGGTATGCATGTACAGCCTTGAAGTAGGTTAGAATGAAGTAGAAGAATTAGCATTAGATCAAATGTGTGAGCTGAATTTGTGTTAAAACAAAAGTCCTCTAACTTCCGTTTATTATTTTTTTTCAAGAAGCTATAAAAACAGAGAGAGAGAGAGAGAAAGAGAGACAGAGAGAGAGAGACAAAGAGATCAGGCAACAGCAGTGGTGGCTCTCCTGTCGGCTGAGAGAATCACAACCACTGGTTTCACAACAGGAGTGGCCCCATTCCATTATCTGCTGAAAGCACATTTGAACTAGATAGGGCCACTTTTAAGCCAGTGAAGTGTGCTTTCTCTCCCTCTTCTCTTGCTCTCGCTCTTTCTCTCCTTCTTTCTTTCTCTCTTTCTTTCTCTCCCCACCTTTTCCTCCTCCTTAAATGAATGTGAGCATTGAAAAGCAACCCCCCCCCTTCTCACTCTTTGCTGGACAACGGGTAGCACATTGAGTGCAGAGGAGCTCGGTGTCTCTCGGCCTGTCTGTGATCCGATTGTATCCCGCGTGTGTCCCGTGTCATCTGTCCCGAGCGAGCGAGCCTGGCACCCAAACACGAACACAAAGCGCCACTTTGTGTGGGGCCTGCGAGCAAATGCTCTAAATGCTCTTCCCATGACCGCCCGATGCTCCAGCATGTCAGAGATCTCCGACACCGACAACGGCAAAGCGAGATGTGTCACGGTAATAGCGTGACGGGGACTGTGTCACGGTCAACAGGAAGTGTGATCGTGTCTGACCGCCCACCACTACCGCCATGTCCACCCCCGGTCCACCGGTCGTCCATGTGGAAAGACTGACGGTGAGGGGGAGAGGCGAGACATCGCTTTCCGTTGGGCAATAGTGGTTTATGGGTTTGCCCTTTCTGTACGGAGGCCTAATCGGCTTGGTTAAAAAGCAGACAGGGGAAACTGTTCATCTTACTCTGCTTCCTTAATTGAAAGGAAGGAGGGGGGAAGGAAGAGGTGAATAAGGTTGGTAGAACATATGCTGTATTTATGCAGTGAGACTGCATAAAGAGACAAAGAGAGAGAAAAGGAGGCTGAGAGGAAATTGTTTATTGTCTGTATTTCATCACTGAGTAGAAGAGAAGAGAACACACACACATACACACACACACACACTCACATATGCACACAGAGGCAGATGGACGGGTTGTTTTGCTGCCTTTCTGCAGTGTTGGTTTAGACCACAGGGTTCATTGTGTCCGTCAGGCCACCGAAGGCGCATACACACCCGCCCACCCCCCCCCCCCACACACACACACACAGGCCATCTAAGGTACGCAGGTATGAAGATAACTGACAAACTGGAAGACTCTGCCTCTTTGTTCCTTTGTGTCAGCTCTTTTGTTGCGCTGACAGTCCCCTGCCAACCTTCCACTCCCCTGCCTGCCACACACACACACACACACACACACACACACAGATACAAACACTGCCACAACAAAGGGAGATGCAAACGTGAAGCCACCTGCCAGGACTGTGTCAGAAAGACCCCTCCCACCCCAAACAAGCAAGCCTTGTGTTTTCCCCTGCAATGATGTCTGGTAATCTCAGGGTCTGTTTAAGTAGACAATGAGAGAGAGAGAGAGAGAATGGGGGAAAGAAGTCAGTTACTTCCCCATTTGACTATAAATGGCAGTCCTACAGTCATGGGTGACTCTGAGCCATTGCCACTCTCCACTTGGTCTGTGTGTATGTACATGTCCAAATTTCTTTGTGTGTGTGTGTGTGTATGTGTATGTCTATGTGTGTTTGCACACATGTGTGTGCCTATCTCTGTGTCTATTTGTGTGTGCGAGTGTGTGTGTGTGTGTGTGTGTGTCTTCCTTTAGTTTGACAGGAACACTTACATCCATTCATGGCAAGGTTGGGCTGAAATTCGACTCTGGCCTCCCATGCAGTCTCTTCATTCAAACGCACTCACCTCCCTTCACATTATGTAAGGAGCTTAGATGCAAAGCAGATGGATGTTGACGAACCAGTACGATGGCCCGAAGGGGACTTGCATCACAAACATAGCCACAGGTATGTTAGTCAGCTTGGAGCTGAGAGAAAATGCTTTGTGTTTGAACAACAGTGGAGAAACAGGGAAGAATGCCAAAAAAATGTATAACGGTGGCTTAGGCTTTTTTTTTCTTTGTTTGACTTTCTTTTGTTTTTGACAGAAATTTGGAACGTTCTTGGTTCCAAGAGCACACACATACTGTCACACACACGCACATACACAAACACACACACACACGCACACGCACACACACACACACACACACACACACATTCATACCTTTCAAAAACAACAACAACATTCTTCTGGATGGGCTTCATCTTTCTGTCTCCCTCTCCTCTTGTTTCTCCCTCTTTCTTTTGAAACAGCTGACTGGCCTGCCGTTTCCCAGGCTCCCGACGGATTATGTAAGTGGTTATCCAATCGGAGAGAAAGAGAGGGAGAGAGAGAACCCTGGATCAGTGCGTCCTCGGCCTTAGCCTCGGCCTCCACAGTTTGTTTGCATAGCAGATAGGCCTGACTCTGAAACTCAGCCACAAAAACAAAAGGATCCTGGCGCTAAGGCCAACATCCCATGGAATAAAGTCACGCCTAGTGATGAAATGTGTGATCACACAATGCCATGTCTGTTAATTTCCCTGTGAGGCAGAAAATTATATTGTGCTGTGTACCTACATTTCCTATCACGTGCATACACCCGAGACACAAGACACACACACACTCTGACACATACACACACAGACACATTTGTCACTCACACACACACACTCTGACACATACGCAGGAGCTCATACACTTGTCACTAAAATTACATGTTTTGTGGAAGTATTATCAAATGATGATCTTATAACCGGAGTGGCTTTCAGATAATATAGCAGTGTTATAATATAGCAGTGCATATAGCCTGTATACCAGTAACTTAGTGTGATGTCACTTCCTTAGAAATAGCAGTGGCTCTTGGGAAAAGGCCGATTGCCATCTTGAATGTCTGTGTGCATTGAGGTGATATTATGCATGTCTGACCTTTATTAGTATAGTGTGTGTGTGTGTGTGTGTGTGCGTGCGTGCGTGTGTGTTTGTACTGTTATTTTTGGGGTGTGTATGTTTTGATATATATGTATATATGTGTGTGTGTGTGTGTGTGTGTGTGTGTGTTGTGTGTGTGTGTGTGTGTGTGTGTAGGTGATGAAATAGAACAAAGTACTCATGCTGAGAGGGAACGCAGTGTGCCGCTCGTCAGGCTGCCACAGCAACAATCTTGCATCCTGCCCTGGAGCAAGTCCTGCCTGGCCAGAACAACAAGCTACTGTAGCTCAACCATGCCTTATGTACCCTGAGTACTGTGTCCTATTTCTGTGTATGTGTGTGTGTGTGTGGTGTTGAGAGTATGTCTGTGTGGGTGTTAATATGTGTGTGTGTGTGTGTGTGTGTGTGTGTGTGACAGAAAGAGAGAGAGAGAGAGAGAGACTCACTGCATATGCCCCCAACCTGCTTTTGACACTGGGTTACCACTGTGTTACCAGCCAATATAAGTCGGCCTTGCCGTTGTCCTCTGCCTCTCATCAGTCGTGATGTTTTCAGAACTCACTGTTTACACTGTGGTGAGGCCGAAGTACTCACCGTATCTACAGGCCTCAGGTCAGCTTGTTCATGGACACTAGGAAGGAAGGACACTTAGTGGCAGGGATAACAGTCTGCTGTTTTCTTTTGGATCTTTAGTCCTTAGCTGGGTCAAAGCAGGCAACATTGACTCACACATACACACACACACAGTTTCTCTCTCTCTCACACACACACACATACACACTCTCTCTCTCTCTCACACACACACACACACTCACTCACATACACACACACACTGGCTCGTCTTCCTCTTCATGCCTGTGATGGCTGTTATTGTGGGCAGCAGGGCCTCCACGCGTGACCACACAGAGTCCAAAGTCTTGAGTTCCCTTCTACTTAAATTAGAGCCGCTTCTCCACCAACTCAATATTTGCACAGTTTCCCATGGGTAGTATTTTCACACACAGAGACACTGACTTTCACACGCACATACACACACACGCACATGCACACACATTTATACGGATGTAATAGTAGCTTCTTCTCATAGTCGAGCCCAGAAGCAGCTTGATAGGCGGAACATCTGGAGTTTTTTGAGCTATTTTTGAAACCAACCGTTGGCTCTGGGGAAGTCAGACCATTTTTTTTTATTCTTTTAAGAAATGTGTTGATACCAAGAAGGCAAAAAAGGAGAGTGAGAGAGAGAGAGAGAGAGAGAGAGAGACAGAGAGAGAGAACAGAATGACAAAGAGAATGAAGTGATAGAAAGACATTTATTTTTCCTTTATGTGAAAGGGTTCCAAAGCATAGTGAGTGTGTGTGTGTGTGTGTGTGTGTGTAAGAGAGAGAGAGAGAGAAAAAAAAACCTGTGTATTCCTGCCTGTGTGAATGTGTGTGTGTGTCTGTCTGTCTGTCTGTCTGTCTCACAGACATATCAGGTGAAATAGATTAGAATAGAATAATCTCCTGGAATAAAGTAACACCTCATATGATAAACACACATCCAAGGATGGAAGATAGAGGGAAAGATGACAAAACAAGATAAATAGATGGGAAAAGGAAAGACTGAGAAAGAAAAGAGCAGATAAGAAAAAAAAGAAAAGAGGACAGACACATATAACTAGAGGAGGAGATAGAGAATGAAAAGAGTAATGAGAGGAGAAGATGAACAGCTAGAGAGAGATATAGGATGATAAAAGAGTTTTATACACAGATAGGCAGACAGACAGATAGATAAATAAATAGATAGAAAGATAGAACATTTTAAAAAGAAAATAGACACCTAGAAGGAGAGAAAGGGTGAGGAATAAAAGTTAAAGATGAGTGAAGAAATAGACAGCTAGAGAGACAGCTGTGAAAAAGAGAGAGCTGGGTGAGAGAAGAGTCAAAGATGGGCAGTGGCGATATTCATCCATCCTCCAGCCCAGTCAGTTCGCTCAGCGGTGATTTCCATATCAATATTTGAGTGACACTAAATAATTTAGAACCACGCAGTGACACAACAGGGTGGCAGGCAGACAGGCGCCCGGCGTGTGTGTGTGTGTGTGTGTGTGTGTGTGTGTGTGTGTGTGTGTGTGCGTGCCTGTTTCTGCTAATGTCTGCGTATGAGGAGGTTTGATTATGTGTATGTGGTCTGTGCATGTAAATGAGTGAGTGTGAGTCTTGTGTGCTATTACACTATCTAATCTGAATCTAAACTATTTAATGAGCTGTATGAGCATGTATGTTTGTGAAATTAAGAGGTTGTAGATCGTTGTGTGAATGTGTGTCTAAGAGAGATGGAAATGTGGGCATGAGAGAGATGTAATGTGCAATTATGAATTTGTACATTATCCTTATGAGTGTGTGCAAGCATGCATGTGTGTACGTGATCGTGCATATGTGTGTGTGTGTGGTGTTGGGAGTATGTCTGTGTGGGTGTCAATATGTGTGTGTGTGTGTGTGTGTGTGTGTGTGTGTGTGTGTGTGGTGTTGAGAGTATGTCTGTGTGGGTGTTAATATGTGTGTGTGTGTGTGTATGTGTGTGTGTGACAGAAAGAGAGAGAGACTCACTGCATATGCCCCCAACCTGCTTTTGACACTGGGTTACCACTGTGTTACCAGCCAATATAAGTCGGCCTTGCCGTTGTCCTCTGCCTCTCATCAGTCGTGATGTTTTCAGAACTCACTGTTTACACTGTGGTGAGGCCGAAGTACTCACCGTATCTACAGGCCTCAGGTCAGCTTGTTCATGGACACTAGGAAGGAAGGACACTTAGTGGCAGGGATAACAGTCTGCTGTTTTCTTTTGGATCTTTAGTCCTTAGATGGGTCAAAGCAGGCAACATTGACTCACACATACACACACACACACATACTCCCACACATACACACACAGTTTCTCTCTCTCTCACACACATACACACTCTCTCTCTCACACACACACACACACACACTCACTCACATACAAACACACACTGGCTTGTCTTCCTCTTCATGCCTGTGATGGCTGTTATCGTGAGCAGCAGGGCCTCCATGTGTGACCACACAGAATGTGTGAATGTGTGTCTAAGAGAGAGGAAATGTGTGCATGAAAGAGATGTAATGTGCAATTATGAATTTGTACATCATCCTTATGAGTGTGTGCGAGCATGCATGTGTGTACGTGTTCGCGTGTATGTGTGTGTGTGTGTGTGTGTGTGTGTGTGTGTGTTGCGTGCGTAATGGCTATTTCCCTCACTTTTATTGTATCTCATTTCCTTGTTCATCAGTGGATATGATGAGACCCAAGGCTTGTTTTCCTTCTGAAAGGTGCACCTCTTCAGTCATATTCTGGCTGGGCATATGGCATCACTACCCATCACCATCATGGAAACATGGGTTCTCCTCTTCTCACAGGAACCTGTTGGAACCTATTGGAACCGACTGGCGTGTGGCGCCCAAGTGAGCCGTCGTGTGTCTCCATTTTTATCGAGTGCAGCTGCTGAGTTTACAATTTGACTAATGACTGCCCTCGCCATCTCTGTCTCTGCCCCCTCCGAAATCTCCATAGCCTGCAGCTATGCGCTCTTTCTCTCCCCCCTCTATCTCTCTCTCCTGTTCCATGCACTGTCTCTCTCTCCATTCCTCCATTCTCTCTGTCTCCTTTCTTTCTGTCTCTCCATCTCTCTCTCTTCCCATTTCTCTTTCTCTCTCTTCTCTTTTTCCCCCTTTCTATCTCTGTGTCACTCCCTCAATTCCATTCATTCCCCTTCTTTCTATACCTCACTCTCTGTCTCTATATCCCTTCTTCCCTCTTTCTCATCCCACTCAATTTCTCCCACCCTCTCTCTCTTTCTGCAACACTTCCTTCTCTTTCCCTCTTTCACCTTCCTTTACTCATCCTTTCTTTTTCTCTCTCTCTCTTTTCCTTTCCTCCATACCTCTCCCTTGCACTCCCTCTCTCTCTACCTCCCCATGGCTAGGGAACAAGGGTTTTTGCATATTCCACCAGAGCCGGTAGGGTGGGTGGGCGTAGGGTGGGTGTATGTTGGAGCGTGGCTTAGTTGGTATTCCACACGGCGACAGATCCTTGACACGCTCAGCGGCTGGGAGGGGGGAATAAGAGAACAGCCAGGAGGATGGAGAGGGGGAACGAGAGAGGGATAGAGGGAGAGAGAGAGAATCAGACAGAGAGACATGAGATGAATGAATCATGCAGGGAAGAGGGGGGTCAGAGGAGAGAGCTAAGGTTGGGGAATGAAAGAGATACAGAGAGAAATTGTGTGTGTGTGAGAGAGAAAGAGAGAGAGAGAGAGAAACAGAAATAAAGAGAGTGAGAGGGCAGGAGAGTGAGAGAGCAAACCTCCACAGACTATGAAGGTGAGAATGCCCCTTGATTGAAAAGACTCTCGTTTCAATTCCATACTTAACCTTTTGCGACCTTGACTCTCTCTTCATAATGATTGGTCACTTGTCTCCCTGACAACCCATGGCTGCTTGGCCTTGCCTCTGCATCCTTGACCATTTTGTCTAATATTCCTGTTCCAATTCGCCTTAGGTTGGAGCTGACATCCAGGGTGGCATTTCAAGAGATCAAGAGGCTCTTCACCATTTGACCCAAATCCAGGGCAAAAGAATAGGTCCTTAAGCAATGTAGATAATTCATTCTCATCATTACTAAACCTCCCACAGCAGGAAACAGTGAGCACAACTCACAATTTTCCATCAAATGATTGCGTGCAGAGCAAACACAGCCTGTTAAAATTAAACAACCCCCAAAGCAAAAATGTCTTTTGCCAGCCTATTGCTATCAAGGTAAAGCCTTAGAGATAGTACACTCTAAAACTCACTCTAAAACACTCTAAAATGATCAAGCTGCGAGTCAAGCTGATTGTGATATTGACAAATAATTTATCCACCACCATGTTTTTGATTTTGGCCTCCCACCTAATTTCTTGTTTTCTTCATCTATAGAGAGAGGGATTGATGTTTTTATTTGTTGGAATTGAAGATGACTGGCAACAAGATTTTAAAGTGTGAGATGGGGGTGGGATTCATTTCTTTCTTCCATGTCTTTTTGAAATAAATATGTGGGGCAGCCTGCCAAAAAATGGCATGTTGAATACGTTTTCATGGTTTATTGATGATACACTGTGAGCAGCTGGTTTTAATAAAAGAGTGTCACTACCCTTCTCTCTCTTTTGTATTTCTTTTCTCTATCTCTTTTCTCTTCCTCCTTCCCTCACTCTCTCTCTCTCACTCCATTCTCTGTCCCTCTCTTTTTGTTGTTTCTGTCTTTCGCATCTTTGTCTATTTCCACCTGAAAACCTCTTATGTCTCTATTACATTGGCTGCCTTGGGCACTGTGCTCCATGTTGCCTGCAGATTGCTTGTTTGTTGCATCAACAACTTCCTCCTGTCACACCATCACCCTCGACATGAAACAGCTGCCTCTCCCTCATACCACTAAAATAATACAAAGGAAGAGAGAGAGAGAGCGAGAGAGATAGGGAGAGAGAGTAGCAGTGCAAGCAGAGGAGAGAAAGAGAAAGGGGGCTAGTGAGAGACTGCACAAGAGAGAGAAGGAGAGAGGGGGGAGAGGAATGAGAGACAGCATGCAAAAAAGAGAGAGGGAACAATGAGAGAAAGTGACAGAAGGTAATAGTGAGGGACAGTAGAAGAAAGAAAGAGAGAGAGAGAAAGAGAGAGGGTGAGATAAGAAAGAGATATGACTACAGGCTGTGATCTTAATCTGATCCTGTTTGTCTTACAGGTCCCCTCTATCCCCAGAAGCCTGACATCAAATTCAATAAGGGTGTATCAGGCCGGCATGCTGCTGCTGTTGCAGACCTCATTGGCTTGCGAACATGCAGCTGGCTTGTGCTTGCGGGTCAATACTTCACCACACTGGAGTTTTTAGAGGTCACCACTACATCGCCTGCACCAGAGGTCGGGTGCATTAACAACTTGCGCCCAACTTTACGGCAAGTATATCAAGGCTGTTATTGAGTGGAAGAAGATGTTGAGAACATTGGCTTAGAATGAGGAGTTTTTTTCTCTCCAAAACCTCTGAGCTCAGGCATGACAGGCTCATAGTTCAACAGAACGAAATGTGACTTCAGCGCTTCAGGATCAAAGGCTACAGTATGTGGACAGTTGGTTTCAATAGCGCTTGCCACCGTTACTAAAACTAACCGTGACATCAGCACACAATGCATCATGGTGTTGCACTTGGGACTTCATGTAGCTTAGGCTATCTGGCCAGTTTATGGATATACCCCTGCATTATTACCTTTGTGCAGGCCAACTTCTATTCTTAGTATGAGAGATGGAAATGGTAATGACATGATGCTAATGTAGGGACATTTGGAAGGGCGCTATGATATGTGCTATGATCACAAATCAACAGTAATCCATTAACACAAGACTAACAAGTGAAGTTAAAAGCATACTAATGACACAGTGATTAAAACACTGTTTGCTATTTACATTTGTAAGAGCTAGACAGATATTAATTAAGGTGCTAGTAATACCGTTAATGAATTTGGTCCTACAGTACCACATCCTTGTTTGTGAGACCCACACTGTTGCACTAATGAATTCTGAAAGTGTCAACAGACACATGGCTTCACATTAAGCCTGCATGACTATTTGACATGAAAGCATCACTTGCTTTTGATGCTTAAAATTTGTGTCACTACTACTTTGCGAACCACTGTCATCAGGCGCCCAGTTGTTTGAAATGAGTGCTGCAATTGCAATCCATACAACAATCACTTTCCACAGGGGCAAAATTTTATCCAGAATTACATACCTCGCAAGCAAGATCATTCTAATGCCCTGGGGTGCGTTTCTGAAAGCCGTAGTTGCTAACCAGTTAGCAACTTGCCAACCAGTTAGCCAGTTAGCAACTTGGGTGGTAATAATTGGGCAATTGCATTGCAATCAACATTGTTTTGGGAAATATGGCCCTTTAGGTGCACCAGCCATCCCTACTGGAGCACCTATCAATTCAAAATGAGATCTCTCTACAGTAATATATGCACCATAAGGGAGAGCCCAGCTCGAGGAGATGAAGCATATGTGCCGGGGATTTAAATGTGAAGGATGCTAATTAAATCCACTTATGCATGGTGGAGGCCAGACTTGAGAGCAGAAAGGGAGAGGAAGGGGAAGTGTTCAATGCCTCAAGGGAAGTCCAGATCACCATGAGCCAGACCGGGGCCGGATCTGGGCCAGATGTCAGATGTCCTCAGGTAATGGAGAAGCTGGAGTGAGTGACTGATGAGAGGAGAGGTCAGTGAGGAAACACGGAGAGGTTGGGTTGGGTTGGGTTTGGGGTGGGGTGGGGGTCAAGTCAATTTACTTAGGCAGTGACAAACAAGTGCTCTAGCCTAAAACATACTAATTTCTCATTAGACTAATGCTCATCAGCATCTGCCACTACTGCGACTTTGAGAAGGAGGGGGAAAGAGAAAAAAGACTAAACTGTGTGTGCGCTTATTTTTCCAAGTGCTATCCCATTTTTGGGCCACAACCCATGTAATAAGGACTTTCCTCTGCACATTTTTAACCTCTGCAGCTGAGGCTAAATAACTGTTAGCCCTGTCATTAGCTTCTGGCCCCCATGCAGAGCCCCTGAGTGTGGTTAGCATTTGTTTTGTTTGCTGGTTTGCTGGTTCGTTTGTCCGTCCATCTGTCCGTGTGCTTGTGCTGGGTTTGCGTTCGGTCGAGTGAGTGAAGGAGAGAGGGCACAGAGCCAAGTTTGCCCAGTTCAGCCTCACGCCATGCCAAAAAAAACCAAAGTGCTACTCACTGATGAACAGCACAGCCTCACCTCCCCCCTCTCTCTCACACACAAACACACACACACACACATACACACACCAACCCCTCTCCAGCTCAAACCAGCTCTCCTCGCGTGTCTAAGTGTGTGTATTGGCTCGGTTAATTACAATATGAATAACACATTGGGTGGCCGCTTTCACAGGGAGCTGCCAGTCGATGCTGTGTGTGTGTGTGTATGCGTCTGTCTGTGTGTGATAGCAGCAGTATGAGGGTATGAGTCTGCACAATTCTGTGTGTGTTTCTGAGTGTGCATGTTACAGCAATATGATTTTTATGGAACGGAAATATCAGCTTGCATGTGTGTGTGCACGTGCGCACATGTGTATGAGTGTAGGACTGTGTCACAGTGTCAATGTTTTACGTATATGTACGTGTCAGTGTGTGTGCGTGTCAGTGGGTGTGCACGTGTGTGTACGTGCGTGCGTGTTTGTGTGTGTGTGTTTGACAGCTCATGGTCCCCATTGCCCTTAGGCTCAGAAGAATGAGCTTATTGATTTTGCGAGATGGTGGCTAAACAGTTTCCCTCGTTGCTCCACGAAAAGGTCTCTGCTTCGGAAAAGAGAGAAGGGGAATCAATGTGCAGAGAGAGAGAGAGAGAGAGAGAGACTCTCTTCCACCTCCTACCCATTAGCGCTACCCTCTTGTGGAACAGCCCCTACACACACACACATGCACGCACGCACGCACAGACAAAGACACACACAAACACCTACTCACATACAGCACACTCATCTAAGCACTGCCATGGAACAGCCCCTCACACACACATCACTTCTCAGTGTGAACCAAGCTGGCATCCAACAACCCGCCTCCCCCCAAACACACACACACACACACACACATGCACACACACACACACACACACCAAAGCTCAGCCATGGCAACTGCAGCTCTTAGCTTTTCCCTTGAATTCCAGCCCTAGTACAAACAGTTGAGACTGTCTGCCTGCTGTGAAACCACACTGACCCCACAATCACTCCAACGCTCAGAGTCCTTCTGAAAATAAAAACACTCGCTGAAACACCCCCTGCACTCCTCAAGGACAATCAAAGGCCGACTAGCAAGCCACTCTAAACTCTAAAATTTAATATATTTCAATATTTCAATATCAACACCCCACCCTAACCCTTAAACCCTAACCCCCTCCCCTTTAGTCCTTACTGTAATCACGGCTCTACGTATCATATATAAACCGTCAGGGCAGCGAGAGACAGAGAGAGAGACAAAGATATACACACATAGACAGATGAACACACACATACACTCACACACAGATTCACAGAAAGCTGGGGATTGAGTGGATGCTGAACATGAACACTGAAACAGCCCTCTGTTCTCTTGCTGAGTCTCTTTCTGTCCCGGACTCCCTCCTTGAGCTGCTAAAAGGCCCCTCAGGCTGGGCTTTGTCATCTGCTGGTGGCAGTGGGGACGGTGTCAGCCCCAGCAGACACACAGCTGGTACTGGTGGTCTTGTGTGCTGAGGGTCCTCCATTCTCTAACCCCGCTCCCACACACCACCCCCCCCCCTCAACTCACCCCATCCAAGAGTATTTACTGATTTCTGTTGTATATCTAGCATCCCCTTGTTGTGCTACATTTGTATATAAAAGCAGCAGGGCATTTCCAGTGTTATCAATGTGAAAGATTGTGAGGAAGTACATTATCTAAATATTATGTACCATTTTTCAAGTTACCTTTTGCAGCTAAAATACATCAAACTCTCATTTACATCATAAATACACATGGGATGGTCCAGTAGTAACTGTTACTCCAAGGGTTTCCAATACTCCAATTCCGTAGCTTCTGTTTTATTCCTCCATTGGAAGTCACTTTGGATGAAAAGTGCCAACGAAACGGTCATGACTGCTCAAGGCTTAGGGACCTGCAGCTGGGTTATGGCAGGTCAGAGGGGTAGGACTGTGGTACAATGGCCAGCTTTGTTTGTCTTGGGAGCGTATGGCATCGTTTACACACTGCTCCTAGCTCTGGGTTGTCAACCCACTTTGCCCCTTAACATTTGGGGCATTTGTGTACAGCGCAGTCAATTACTCAGGGTAACACACAAAATTTATAGCCAGTATTTATTGAAGCAACCATTATATAACTGACAATTAGTGATCTATATTGTTTACCTTATCATATATGGAGTGTTATAATATACAAATGTCATAAAATTATTACTCACATTCATAAGATGCTGTTACTATCAGTTTAGCCTAATTTTGAAAACACCTCATAATGACACAATCACTGCATCAAGATTTCAACAGCTTGAGGCATTTGGATGCCACTGAATAGCTTAATGTGAAGCCACGTTTTCTGTATTCTGTTCATTACTGTTTCCTTAAAATAAGTCCACTTCTACTTTCTGACATAGTTTTGTCAAATGTAATGTTTTTACAATGACTGTGGCAAAACGCCATGGAGCCTAATCTGAATTTGCATATATTCTGTTTTCTTGATTTGAAAACCTAGAAATAGCTTTGCTTCCTTAAGGGCACAAAGCTGTCCAAGTATGCAAGCAAATATACATGTATGTATCCACATATCTCTCTATTCTCAGAATATTTGAAATATTAAACATATGCCTGGGGGCTTTGAGGCCAAGGCTCACAAAGAGAAAGGAGAGCAGTTTTTAGTAGGCTATAAGTGAGACACTGACGGTGCACAACAGATTTGTGCAACATTTTGGTTTTGGTTTTCGGTTTCAACACAAACACGTTGGGGGATTTTTTTTTTTTTAGTCTTTTTTTTCTGTCTTGGCATCATTATGCATGCATGCCTTGGCACCTGGTGCCTATGCTGGCACTGAGGAGAGCCACTAAAGTGGGTGTTTGAGTCTGTGTGTATGTGTGTGTGTGTTGTTGTTGTTTTCTGTATTTTGTGCTAGGCAAAAGGGGTTGCTATTACTGCCATTCCACCCGGGCACTCAGAGAGAGGTCTACCTGAGTCGTCAAGCCACAGATCCTAACACCCACAGTTGCACCCATGTGGGCTCACGTCCTCTGCATTCTCACACGAAGCTCAGATGTCACGCCAAGTGAAGTGGGCACCCAGCGGTGGCATCTATGGGCACCGAGCTCACCGGGCTGCCCTCTGTGGCTCCCGTTGGGACCAGGATTTAAGCTCCATCTGGTCTGACTGTGACTAGCCCATTGATCCCACTAGCACCTCCAGAGCTGCTAAATCTGGCAACCTTGGCCTCTTGGGAAGGATCTAGTACCTAGCATTCACCATTTTATTCACACATTATTTCATTTCTTTATTCGGATAAACCCCTTGAGATGAAATCTCTCATTTTTGAGGGTGTCCCAAAGTAATGGACACATTATATAGGTTATTAACTCTAAGTACCATATATGTAAGGTGAACAATACACAAGGTCAATATTCGACCATAGAAATTAGATTCACATACAGGCTGACTTCATCTTATTTTATTTAGCCAGTGTTGCTGAAGCTTCTTCATGGCAAGATCAGAATGGTAGATTCATACTCCTTACAGTATTTTCCATAGCGTATTTTGTA
This sequence comes from Tenualosa thibaudeaui, assembly GCA_027481765.1. Taxonomy (NCBI): domain Eukaryota; kingdom Metazoa; phylum Chordata; class Actinopteri; order Clupeiformes; family Clupeidae; genus Tenualosa; species Tenualosa thibaudeaui. The sequence goes on from JAIFZK010000011.1 coordinate 4,903,752, forward strand.
TAAATGCAGTTTTTTTTATTTTCAAAATACTGCATCTACTGCAGTAATACTATGCAGCAGTAATATGTTACAGTGGCAAAAGAACTGCAGTTTTGATACTGCATTACAATGGCTGCAGGATTTAGTTTGTTTCGTACATGTAATATTATACTTGTACATGCTCATATCACATTAGAATGACTTAGATATCCTGTGGCCTGTGTAGTAGCCTGTAGTGGGTATGGAATCCTCAGTGCTGTGCTTACTCCTACCTGGAATAATACCTAGTAGAGTGTGCTGATATTAGTGACATGCTGAACAAGACAAGTTGAGCTACAGAAACAAGGTATTAGCATTTGAGTCGCATTAACCACACTTCCTCATTATGCTAAATTTCATCTCATTTCAAAATTATCTGCAACTAAAACTAGACCTTTTGTTTTGCAAATAATGGCTCGCTGATGAAATCACTGGCTGTCTAGCCGGCTCAGCTAAACATTTTTATAGCCACAAATGGCTGAGGCTGCCACTTCATGTCTGTATTATACTGATTATCTCAACATGGGAAAAAATTCATTGCAGCTGCAAAGCATGGGGAGTACCTGGTCATTACTATCTGAAAACATGCTATTTTAATTGGTCACTGATCCACTGTGAGTCCTGTGTAAGGTGACCACTGGCCAGACTGAGAAAAGGTGGACACTTGTGTCTAAAAGTAAGGACAAAGGCTCAAAATATAGGACGCCCAATCTTTGTGCGTTTCCCCCTACAGCCCTTACAAAAAACAAAAAACAAAATAACTACTCAAACAAATTACTATTCAAGTGTTAAAATTAAAAATTTTGAGTGCAAAATTGCAGTTTGTGAGGAAAACATTGCAGTTTGCATGAAAAGCCGGCAGCCTATTTTAAAGATTAATGTGGTTTAGCCTACAACAACAGCAATGCAGTACCCTTTGCAGAAATGGCTAGGCTAGAAAAGACGAGGTTATTTGCATATTTGTTGTCTAATAGTTTTAATAGACATAGACATTAACCTTAACTTAGTTGATGCCAGTGATTCTGACAGATTTGATCGCTGTAATGTGAGAATATGGCACTTTGAGGTCTATCCTTTCATGTTTCAGCATTTCCACCCTAGAAAACAGACTCCAAGTGTTAAAAAACAATGCTTGCTTATTGACCACAACTGTTTAGTGTGTGTGTCTGCACCAGCTGATGTTCTCTATTGCACTTGGAATGCAGAAGCTCTGACTGCAGAGAACACATTGTTTTCAGTACTGCTAATTATAAACATTATTTGGCAAGTATCAAAACTCCAGACAAACGCCTAAAAAGAGGACATTATTTCTTGGCCCAGACAGAGGGCTGAAAAACTGGACGGTCCTACTGAAATCCAGACAAATTGCCACCCTGGTCCTGTGTATCATAGCAACGAGCCCTAGACTGCGACAAATCCAGTGTGCAAAGTTGATTTCGTTTATCATTTTTCTTTTTCATGTGTGTAGGCTATGTCCTTATGTGTTAGATATTATTATTATTACAAATAATTCTACCTGGCTCAGCCAAAATGTATCAGATGGTGGCTCAATTTGGCTTACAGAATTATTAACTGGTTTTGGTTGAAACTCTAGGTGGATTCTGGCAGCGGCCTCGGGGTCTATAACAAACATCCTTTGTGTTTGTCATCAGACGATGATGAACAGCGAAACTAAATTGACACATAATATCATAGATGAAGTTTGTTGGATCTGGGGTTTCCTGTAACCTATACTTTCCAATGTTATCAGAAGTGTGTTCAGTGTGTAAACATCAGCCTACTGACAAAGTTATCAAAAACCTTTCATCATAGTAAACTGTATGATATAAAAAACGTATGTATGTTACGACCTTGAAATACATAAAGGAGATTTGTCTCTTACTAGCAACAAGCTAACTGGCTAACAGCCAAACACCTTGGTTAGCAAACCGTTGCACTAGCTGCTGACACAGAAAAAGGCTAACAAAGCTAACTTTAAATTAGCATTAGGTGTAGAAGCACAGAAGCTAAACTAGACACACAAAGTCCATGTTACCGCTACTCCTCTCTTACATTCTCACTCTTTGACTGCAGTGTAGCCTCGCTCTTGTGATACTTCAGCACAGCAAACTACCTGGTGGTCATGTCTCACACTAGTGTAGCGTTTGGTCTTTGTGTGTGTGAGAGAGAGTCGATCACAGGGGGTCTGGTGTGGTTTTGTGGCTGTGTGATGAAGGGAATTTCCTTCTTTCTCACGTTTCACTCTGTCAGAAACTTCAAGCGTTAGAACTATGGCCTAGTTTTACAGTAAAACCTATCGGTGTCCTCTGGAAGATGATGCGAGAGGCAGCCTCTCTCTGGTGGTTACCATGCATCACTAGAGAGAGAGAGTGTGTGTGTGTGAGAGTGTTTGTGCTTTTGTGTGTAGCCTACAGTATGTGTGTTTGTGGCTGTTTGTGAGTGTGTGTGCAATGGTAATGGTGTGCGTGTTAGTGCATGTTTGTTTTATGGTTGTGTGGCCTATCTGTGTGTGTTTGTGTGTGTGTGTGTGTGCACACTTTCCTGCTTTGTTTTGGACCACTGCCATTGCGAGAATTTTTTTTGTTCCTTAATTGAATAACACATTGATGTGATTTCATCCATAAACCCCTGATGACTGACACATACTGGAACAGCACAGCAGTAAACAAAAGCGACCGCTGACGTCCCCAGGGTGGGTGCCAGCCTGCGTTTGAAATGGTTTCACAGTCCATAGCCCGCGACTCTAAAAAGGCCTACAACAGCCACTGAAATTAACAGATTAAAATGACTAACCAAACAAAACAGAAACATTGTTAAATGTAGTTTCAGACATGTATCTATCTATCTATCTATCTATCTATCTATCTATCTATCTATCTATCTATCTATCTGTCTGTCTGTTTGCCTGTCTAACTAATCTGACTGACATACTAATAACTAATAACTCCATTAGCTCCATCTTCCTCTCTTTACTCTCTTTCGTCCTTTACTGTGTTGGCAGTTTTATTGTAGAGTGCAGTCTGGTTGTGGGGCCACTTGGGCACCCATCACCTCTGGCCTCAGGCTGCAAGAGAAGACATGAAGCCAAGTTACAAATGATGCAGTTCACATGCAGCAGTTTTTTCTTCCAACACTGCACTCTTCCATTTTGTTTCTAGTGGATGCAAGATACAACAAACTCAACAACAAACCAAGATTGTTAGAAAATGGTCACACTCCCACATATAAGTTAGCCAAACACACATACACACACACACATACACATGTTTTTTGTTTATGTTTATAGGTTCTTAGCAGACGCTTTTATCTAAAGCCATATAGCAATCCTAACCATACGTCACTTTAGTTTAAAGACTACATACCTAATTATATATGCTACTTTAGTCAAATTGCACACTTAAAAGGTCAGACAGGCATTTGCAATACAGCCACTCCCACAGACACATGGACATACAAATAGGCATTCCGCAAGATAAATATCTGCACAGATAGAAGCACTGACATCAGTAAAAAAATGGTTCTAGAAGACATGTGCTCATGTACACACGCACGCACACATTTGCATTGTTGTGAAAGGGCTGCAGTGGGTTGGAGTGTGTCGTTGCTCCTGGCTCTCTCTTAATCACTTCCTCTTATTGTGTGAGGCAGGAAGTGGATGGAGAAAGAAAGCACTTCCTGTCCCAACGGCCTCCCCCGCCATGAGACAATCAAGCTTCGCCCAGTCCGAGCCCAGGGAGGGACTGCCGCGTGCACAGACGGATGGACGAACGGACGGGTGGAGGGAGCGAGGAATGAGCAGACATTAGCAGATGAGTGATTGACGGGGAGGAAGAGGACACACAGACAATGACCTTATGTGGGGAACGTCCCAAGGTTACCATCAGTAACACTTGTGGGCCCTGACTAGGGAAAAAAAATGGACAGACAGCCTACTCTCAGTCAAATGGGAAGCCACCGGAAAGAACGTTAAAAAATGCAGATTTAACCAAATATGGTCAGTTCTCAGTGGACCAGAAAGACTTTGTGTTTACAACACATCCTCTGGGTGCAAAAAATAATTTATTGCTCCATTTTTAGCCAGTATGGCTAACCAACCAACTGACTCCTTGCTGTCCAGATGTTTTGCAATCATCACACATGACAGTATGAACAGAGGCATAGATGAACTGATGAAGAAAGAGAGGAGGGTTGAGGGTTAAAGTCATACAGGACCTGCTTTTTTGTTGTTGTTGTTGTTTGTTTTGTATTTATGTATAAGATATTTCGGTCCCATTTAGCTTTTTTCAAATCAATTCAGTTATTTGAACTGAAACCAGTAAGAGAGACAGAATAATGTTTGTGAGTTTCTGTAATAGCAGGGTAGCAGATTAAGGTGTGTGTGTGTGTGTGTGTGTGTGTGTGTGTGTGTGTGTGTGTGTGTGTGTGTGTGTGTAATGCGTATTGAGGGTTTGTGTATGCGCTTCTGTGGGTATTTGTGTGATGCTGTTTTAGTAGGTTTGTAAGCAGAGCCCTACTTAAAAGAAGATTTATGGGTGGATTCATGGAATATTCAGTGTGTTGTTTTTTTTTGGTTGCACTGCAGTCATTCACCCAAACCAAACTCCTGTCTTATTTACAGTTCTAGACCATTACACACACACACACACACACACAGACACACACAGACACACACACAAACGCAGAGAGAGAGAAAGAGAGAAAGATAACCATGTACACACACCCATGTGCATGCCCGCATGCACACACGTACACACACACTACACGTACACCAAACAAAGACACCTCCTAGCATGTCCACAGTAATGCTACACTCAGAGACATGTGTGCGTGCGGTGGCTACCTACTCAGTCCATGAATCATTAACCATCTGCTTGCTAGGAAGGCTGAGCTGGGGCTGTGTGTGTTGTGTGTGTGTCTGTCTGTGTGTGTGTGTGTGTGTTGGGGGGTGAACAGAGAAGGAGAAGCGGAGAGAGGGAGGGACAGAGAGCGGAACAAAGTCTGCCTTTTTATGGCATCCTTTTGACACAAAACAAAGGGCCTGTTCTGGCTCACAAGTGAAGTGGATAGGGTGGTTGACAGACAGACACAGAGAGTGATAGAAAGAAAATGGAGAAAGAGAGAGAGAGAAGGAGTTATTGACAGACGGCGGAAAAGAGATGGACAGAGACAGTGTGAGGAATAGAAAGAGAAAGAGATAGAGAGAGGGTCACAGAGAAAAAGAGACAGATAGAGAAAGAGATAAGTTGTAAAAGAAGTCTGGGGAAATAGAGAGGAAGAGAGAGAGAGAGATGGAAGTGGAGAGAGACAGACAGAGAATAGAGAGAGGGTCAGGAAGAAAAAGAGACAGAGGAAAAGATCAGTAGTAAGAGGAGGGGAATAAGACAGAGACAGAGAAGAGAAAACAAGAGGAAGAGGCAGAGAGAGACAGGCAGATAGGGAATAGGGAGAGGATCAGACAGAAAAAGAGATGAGATAGAGTCAGAGGGAGAGAAAGAGACAGATGAATAGGAAAAGGTAGAGAAAGTTACAAAGAGAGAGAGAGATTTAGGGAATGGGCAGAGGTGTAGTTGGGTGTTGGGGGAGTAGATCATCTAGGTACTGGTTCTGTGGTGACCTTACTACTCTGGGTTCTGGGGGAGTGGAGTGGAGGGAAGACAGGCAGCTGTTTGGCAGATTGGAAAGCTGTGTGTGTGTGTGTGTATGAGCCAGTATATGCGTATCTATTTGTGTGTGTGTGTGTGTGTGTGTGTGTGTGTGTGTGTGTATTTGAGTGTGGTTGTGTAGCCCTGGAGGGACAGGGGGAGAGGGGGCTAATCAGCTGGGCCTGCCCAGGCAGCAGCTGCTGATGAGGGGACAGAGGAGAGGAGTGCTCTGGGACTCTCATGTGATCTAGAACCCTGTGTGGACATACAGAGAAAAAACACTCTAGCCTTCAAAATCAACCAGTAGGACACTATCAAGACACTTTATAAAAGTCCTACTGGTTGCTGTGTGCTGAACAGAATGAAAAGTAAGAATGAAAAAATTTGGCACAGCAAAATGAATTTGCAAACTGGCAGCTAATGCTAAGTAAACAGGAAAATTAAAATGGAATAGAGTTACCTTGCCCTTATCAGTTAGCGCTGGCTGCTGTTTCACTATTCGGTCTCCATTGTATCAAATTTTCTCATTCTTATTCCTACTAATAGTACTCGGCAACCTCGAACAAAAGGGCTGACTATTGCTTTAATAACATTAGTTCAATAGCATTTATTTATTTGCATGTTTATTTGTAACTGTATGTTGCATTTCATTTTCACATATTCATCTATCATTTAGCTGCCTGTCTGCAACATCGGCCACTCATTCTTTCTCTCCCATTCCAGACAAAAGAATTACTCAATAAGGTTTTTTTTGTGCAGCTTTTTCTGTGAATAGTTGTTTGTTGGAATGTTGGTTTCACTCTGAGTTATTTAGCAAAAGAGATTTTTTGAAGACCCCAGACTAGCAATAACGGGGATTATTCTTCACAGTCATTCTAAATTTCCAGAAGTGTTAGAAGTAGCTGAGCTTTTCCATAGCCGAAAAACAGCATTGTCATTTTAAGACATCTATACGGATTAATGTACACTGTACTCCTACTACTACTACTACTAATAATAATAATAATAAACATTCCCATACATATTCTTCTCATTCATATACTGTTGAACATCTCCAGATTGCTCATGGCAGCAAACACAAATGTAGTCATCTGCAGCTGTTATGATAACTGACATCTAGAATATTCCCCTATTTTAGAAAAACGAATAGACGAATGACGAATAGAAGGGTCAGTGTCATGATCATGATGCTAAGATCAGTAAAGAATGAAGGCATTAAAAGAACATTGTGTGCACGTGTGTGTGTGTGTGTGTATGTGTGTGAGAGAGAGAGTGTGTGTGTATGGCTAGTTGGTAGTTGGTAGTTGGTGTAAAACTGTCATGAGCACAGCACACAGTGTGGTAAGGAACTCCATTGTTTGTAGAGTAGCCACTCTTCAGGAAATGAATCACCATTGTCACACACCCTCTTAAACAGGCACACACACACACACACATACATACACACAGATGAATGGAAACTACACACACACACATTCACACAAACGCATGCGTGCACAGACACACACACACACACACACACACACACACAAAACACACACACACACCATTGTTATGATGCCACAAAGGCTTCACAAAAAAAAAGAATGCGGAGTGGCCCGGATGCGAGGTAGGGAGAGTGGTGTGGAAGAGAGGCCAGCACGTTCTGACCAGACAGATCTGACAGGCTGAGACAAGAGGAATCCCTCCTCTGCAGCTGATGGAATATTTCCATTCACATCTATCCATCCAGCCACATGTTCCTTCATCCATCCATCCATCCATTTATCTATTCTTCCATCCATCAACATCTGTGGTTGTTGTAAAAATGTTCAAATGATTCCTGCAAGGCTTAGGTCCTCCCAGACAGACACCATTCAGCCACCATTTTACCCATTAATTTTACTTCAAACACTTCAGAGAAAGTGGTAAAATGTTGCATGTTGTTGTAAAAGTCACCTGAAAGAGCTACAAAGGTGATTTCTGCTATGGAGGGTTCCTCCCAAACGGCAAAAAGATCTCCCCAGATATGGTTCTTTGAGTTCCTACGCTGGTGAACGCCCAGATGTCACTCCCGATTGCAATGGACACACGTCGTCCTAACAGAAGTCCTAACATAGGGCTGGGAGCACTTATTATCTCTCCAGCCCCCAGTGCCAATGCTTGCTTTCCCCTCCAACACTCCACCACCACCCCCCACCCTCACCATCGTCCCCTGCTTCTCTTCCACCTCCAGCCTGGGTGCCTTCACACAGATCATTACCATATGTGGGACATTCACACACACATATACACACACACACACACATACACACAGACTTCCACACATATGCATGCACACATAAACACACACACACACATGCATGCACACATAAACACACAAACACACACACTAATACACACACACAAACACCAGCAGCTCTGACAGCTGCTCTAGGGCTGTGGCAGAGAAGTGACTGAGAACTGAATGACTGAACACAGAATATGCTGATTCTTCAACAAAAGCCAAGGTAGGAGACCCTTTGAATACGATCACTGGGGTTAGGCAAATGGAACGGATGGGAAATAGCTCCACACTTGTTTTTGTTTTTATTTGTTTGTTTATTTGTTGTTTACAGACTGTACCGCAAATTTACACTTACAGAATTTTTGTAATGTTTTTGTCAATGTAGGATTTGTTTTCTTCTGTGTTGAGTTAAAGAACGTTGAGTTTCTGTTCGTGGATCTCCAACCTTGTGTGTTCTTTTTTTGTCTTTTTTTTCCCTTTTTGGGTGTTTCATGTTTCCACTTCAATGAACCCCTTGATCTTGTTCAAACTCATGCCATACACACACACACACACACACACACACACACACACACACACACAGACACCCCTCCCAACCACTATTTTCTCCCAGTACCCCACTCAGACACATACACACTGAGAGGCACACACACACACACACAAAGGCATGCACATGCACACACACACACACTCAGTCCATCGTCCACCCACATCCTCACTAGCAGAGCTTTGCGATTGGTCGATGGTGATCCCTTGGTGTGCACAGTCAGATAGCCTAAGGCAGGAAAGTGGCCAAACACTGTGCATGCAAGTGTGCATGTTTGTCTGTGTGTGTGCATGGGGGTTTGTGTTTATGTACTTTTGTGTGTGTGTGTGTTTCTGTGCACTGTGCGTGTGGTTTGGATATGTGTATGTGCAAGTGTATGAAGAGAGAGAGAGAGAGAGACTGGGGGGGGGGGGCCGGGGCAGGATTAGCACTATTTAAAGCTCTGCACGTCTGTCTCTCTCATGCTTCCCCCCCCCCCACCCACCCCATGCTACACACACACACACAAACACACCTCCTCCCCTTCCCCCCTCACTTCAACCAACTGGCTCAACCACCAACCCTCCCCCCCATCCTCCACCCCCACCCCCATTGGTGTCGGCCTCCTCTTGCCCTCACCGCTCCAATCCTATCCCACAATGCCTCAGCAAGGCCATGCAAGCACAGGCTCCTGGGCGCAATCCACTTATGCAATGTTCTCTTTGCCGAGGAAAGAGACACAGAGAGAGACAGACAGAGGGAAAAAGAGATAGTGACAGTGAGAGTGACGAAGAGAGAGAGAGAGAGTGTGAGAGAGAAGGAGCGAGAAAGAGAGGGAGATAGAATGACATAAGAGCAAGCAAGAAAGAAAAGAAAGACAGACAGAGGGAAACAGAGAGAGAGAGAGAGGTTGAGCCATCTGGTCTTCAGGCCATGTGTCTCTTTCTTTGGTCTGACCAGCTCCAGAGAGAGAGAGAGAAAAAAGTTAAAGATGGTTAGACTGACATGGAGGGAGACAATCTGAAATTGAGAGAGGCAGAGAATATAATGTTCAGAGAAAGGACAGAAAAGGAGGAATTATTGTACATGCAATGAGAGAACAAAAGAAAATGGACAAAGGAAAATAAAGAGAGTGAGAGAGGAAGAGACTTAATCCTCTCTCCAAGTGGCTCTCATAAATAAATAAATAGAGGACTTATTAGATGAGATGAAGAGTCTTTCTTCATTCTGTCCATCTGGCCCTGTGTGTTTCTGGTTCTCAGGCCAACATGTGGATCAGGAGAGCCTGGGAGAGAGGGTACATAGGGACACATGGAACACTCTGAATGGGAAGAGCTCAGTGTCCACTTTGCTTTACAAATCCTCAATATATTGGATTGGTATCAATGGCTCAGTATGTATGTATGTGGATACAGTCTATCTATCTATCTATCTATCTATCTATCTATCTATCTATCTATCCCATCTCTGTTATTTGTGCATTAATTCAATCATTTGTTTCAGTTTGAAGTCAGACATAAGTAGCAAGTCAGACAGAAAAGAAAAACAATGTGAACAGTCCTCTGACGCAGAGATGACCTCTGCACATCCAGAACCCACTCACAGAACTCATACTGGGATGGGTGCTGGTGGGAACTGGCCCAGATCTGATACGCCGCTGGCTCAGATCGGTTGCAGAAGCTAGAGAGGGTTAGTGGTGTGTGTGTGCATGTGTGTGTACGTGGAATGTGTTGGTGTCTGTGAGGCGGGTTCACATTATGATAGGCTATAGTCCGCCTCTGAACAAGTCCAACCTGTTGTTTGATGTATAAAGGACTCAGACATCCCCAGAGTCCTCCACCCCCATCCTCAGTTTAATTGTGATGCTTTTAGGGCTTTCCTCCTGAGAGAGTCTGAACATAAGTGGCTATTTTCTCAGAGTCAAGATTTTTATCGCAGAGGATGTACTGTTAGTTTTACAAGTGTAGAACTTTTTCAGATCCGTGTGCAAAAAACAGACGTGCGACGAAATGGACAGTGAGCTGGACAGTTAAAGGACCTTATGTGTAATGCTATAGGATTCAAGGTATATGCAATGCAGCCATTGCATTATCTACAGCACCACAGATGGTGTGAAGGGGTATTTCAAGGGACTAAAGACCAAAGCTAGCTGGTTTGGATGTTAACTTTAGAGTATATCAACACGACACAGTTTGGGTGTTTTTGACATTATATCCAGTTGGATGTGTCTTCACTTTTATTATGTAAATTGGTATTTGGTTGGCTTTAAACTAGGAAAAAAACTAGATGATGTAAAAAAAAAACTCATGGCTTCATGTAGCGGTAGTTATGTTCTTGTAAAAAAAACAGATCATCTTCTTAAGCCAGTAGCTGATTTAAGCTGGCTTACTTTAAGATAAGCGAGCCAGCCAAACCATCAAAAATCATGCGAAAACAGTTTTTCAACCAGACTGGACCAGTTTATGACCAGTATGTCCCAGTCTGTCAAACTGGACAGTACTGGAGAAGGCTGCATTAAGTTGATAAGGAAGCTGGAAATGGCTGGTAGATGGCCAGCAAAACCAGATAAAATGGATAAAATGACCATCATAACCTGGTCAAACCAGCTAAACCATCAAAACTCACATGAAAAAACTAGCTAGTAACTAGTTCTAATTCTAATTCTAGCCTGGGTTTGAGATGGTGCTTTCTACTGGGGTCTTTTGAAAACAGTGTGTGTCTTTGAAGAGGTCTGTCCCTTTCAGGGTGCTTGCTTTTGGCGCTACACCAAGCTGGATGTTTATTACAAAAGAAAAGGGCTCACTGTCCTCCACGGTTTCCTGAATTACTAAAAGAGGACCACTCCAGTCATGGAAACAAAAGACACAAAATGGCTGTTTTAAGCTGTCAGACACACTTCACTAGCTGTTTGGGACTGTATACACAGCTAAATATCCAACATCTTTGTGTACACACGCCATTCACAAAAGGACATAGTGACAGGTAGCGGTGATTCATGACAACATAAGGATGTTAAATTCTGTCTTGAATTTATAAAATATTTAAAATTCAGAGTACCACTGACAACAAACTATACAATGCAGGCTATACAATCCAATAGTAGGGCACAATGAAAGAAATCTGACCACTGCTTCCAAAGCCATGCAGAGTGGGTTGGGTTAGCCTGTGGTCAGGCCTATAGGCTCAAGTGGCCATCGATGCGTAAAAGGCAGCAAGCAGCCGTGCTGATGACCCCACTGCCACGTACACACAGAACCACAGGGAGGGGACACCTTTAGCCCTGGCTTCAGGCACAGCCAATCTGTTAACTGTGTATGTGCGTGTGTGTGTGTGTGTGTGTGTGTGTGTGTGTGTGTGTCTGTGTGTTTGTTGCCTTGTAGGAGGGTTTTGTATGTGTGTGGTTTTACTGTAGAATGTTTGAGTGTATATGTATGTGTTTGTGCTTGGGAAAGACAGAGACAGAGTGAGGAGTGAGAGAGAGAGTGCATGTGTGTGTGAGTGTGTGTGTATGTGTGTATGTGTGTGAGTCTATGTGATTGTCCAGAAGTCTAAGTCTCTCTCTCCGTGCCTTGTGCCTGTGTGTGTGTGAGTGTGTGTGTTTGTTTGTGTGTGAGTGTGTGTGTGCGTGTGCATTCGTGCACACGCGTCTGTCTCTTTGCCAGTGACATCTGCTCCCATGGGGACCAAAGATTAGTGTTCTCTCCCCATGCGAGGGAGTTGGCGGCTATCACTGTGATGAGCCTTTGGCACTGACACACACAGGCACACAACCACACCCACACACTCACGACACAAACCAACACACACACACACACATGCGGGGACACACACAGACATACACAGTCATGACAAACCAACAAGCACGCGATACAAGCCACACACACACACACACACACTCATGACAAACCAACATGCACACAAACACACAATACAAGCCAATACACACACACACACACACACGCAAACACACAATCATGACCCAAACCAACATGCACACACACAATATACCATTACATGCAAACACGTACAGACACACACACACACACTCAAAACACTCCTTCCCCATCACAGGACCACTAACCAAGACTTCTTGCATATGCCAGACCATGAAGAATCTCTTTCGTCCTCCACACATGTCCGTGGTCCCACGTAAAAGTCATCCACCAGATGCTAATTTGGAAGATTAGATTAGATTGGATTAGATAGACACTTTATTCACCCCAAGGGAAATTTAAGACTTCAGTTTAGTTTGTGTCTGTCCTTCAGAAAGCTCTTGGTTCCATGCTGAAACTTCACTTCAAACTCTCCCTCTAATTCTCTCTCTCTCTTTCCCTCTCTCCTTCTCTCCGTCTGTTATTCTCTCTATCCCAGGTCACTTGTCCCCTTTGCTCTAACCATCTCTTCCCCCCAGTCACTTTCTCAGATTGCCCGTTGCGTTGACTCTGGCTGAAGGGCACCAATGTGCTCTGTGTGTGTTTTATAACGACCATAAACCTGGAGACCTACCATTTATTTGCACAACTCAACAAGAGCAAGGACAAGGACATCTGTGTGTCAGGGGCCAAGACAGAGAGAGAGAGAGGGAATGAGAAGGAAAGAGAGATGAGTAGAGACAGAATATCATCTAACAGCAGTAAGAGAAGTAATCTGAAGAGTGGCATGTGGAGAGGACGTTTATAGATATTACCATATTCCTCTATTTATCCCAGTGGCTATATCAGCAGTTACTTTACTGCTGTTCAGGTCTGTGTCAATGCGTTGTTTATGAGTGACACAAGAACACACACATGCACATGCACATGCACATGCACGCAACCACACAAGGACACACACACACACACATTCATTCACACCCTCTCTTTCTCTCTTACACACAGACACACACCTACTTGCACTCTCACTTACTCACATGCACACACACACATGTGCACACACACACACACACTACTGAGCAGAAACAGAATGACCCCTGGATGTGGGAGATGGTCCCTAATGTGGAGCAGAGAAAGTAACTACAGTATTTACAATCTCACTCACATTCCTCCTTATTATCCCAGCTGCTCCACTGGTGCACACTGGCAATGAACTCAGCTACTCAGCTATGAGAGGGGAGACAGAGAAAGAGTGAGAGCGAGGGATGGATGGAGAGACAGAGAGAGAGGTTAAGAGGTTAAGAGAGAAAAAGGAAGAAAACAGAATATTGACTGAAGAATGGAGAGAAAGAGATAGAGAAGTAGAGAGAGAGAAGGGGAGAGAAAGAGAGAGAGGGGTGTAGGGTCAGGGAGATAAGGAAAGAGAATGAGGGGGGAATGTAGAATGGAGGAGGGAGAGGATAAAGAGCAGGGAAAGGGAGGAGAGGAAAGGGAGGAAAGGAGTAAGGAAGGATAGAGAGAAAGAGGGAGAGGAGAAAGAGAAATGAGAGAGAAGCTGGAGCTTTGGGTGGATATTCAGCACATTTAGTGGCTGTGGTTTTAAAACTAATTATCCCAGATTCCCCACATAATGACGCGAAAAACAGGGTGAGTGTGAAATGCAGATAAAGAATGAAATCAACTAAAACAAATGAGTCTGGGCAGGCTACACACACACACACACACACACACACTCTTGTGCACGCAAAGACACATACATGCATACATACACACACACACACACTTGTGCACATGTGCACGCATAGACACATACATGCATACACACACACACACACACAGGGGTGGAGGCTTTGCTTTTTAAATTGGGATTTCCATGTTTGCTGATATATGTAACCTTGAGCACAGTTCACCCTTTGGCACTATGATGGAGTTGTCCATGACCATGTGACATACTGTGAACACACACACACACACACATAAATAAATAAATGTGTGCACTGCAGTTTTCTGTCATTGCTAAGAAGAATTTAATGAAACTGGGTTCAGTTGATCTTCATCCTCACATTTTCAGCACAGCAGAAACCACCACTTCCAAATGTGTTAACCTGTTTTCATTGGTTTCACACATTCTTCACATATTTTTAAAAACATTTAACACAGCTTTTACAGAAGGTTCCCAAACTCCATTGAATTTATTGCTTGAACAACTGGAAAGAATCTATTCACAGCCAAAAAGAGGTTACTAATGTCACTATATAAATCTCCCTCCCCATAATTTTTCAATCCACAATAATTCTTCATTCAGTTCTTCTGCATATAAGATAGCACCTTTGCTGTTTGCTATTTGCAAGGGTGGGTCAAAAAGGCCAACAGAATATAGAATAATTGTGAAAGTATTCATGATTTGATGAAAAATGAAGGTCAATGAAAATTGGAAAGTTACTTCAGTATATATAATGCACTGTATTGTACAGTATATTTGCCTTGGTGCTTATTATGGGTCATGCATGTCAATGACAGTTACTTTACTGTAATTGTAGGAGGGAAAAATAAAATTTATGTCGTAACATTCTTGTTCAGGCACAGCAAAAGACAGAATCTGCTTATTTTGAAAGCAAAGTTTTGCATTTTGTCGTGCTTTGTGTTATGGTTGACTGAGAGCATTCACTGATCTGACCACTGATTGTTGTTCAAATGAAAGAATTGCTTTTGCTGCATGCTTTATATGTTTTTTTTTCACCATCAGAGCCTTTAGTAAACAAAATGTGTGATGTGTGAAGCAATCGAGAAAAACATCAAAGCAATCAAGAAAAACTGTAACAACTAAGATGTAGCAGAAAGCTGTAGCTGCAAGAGAATGGGATGCTTGGGTGTGCTGATAGATCTGATAAAGTAGGTTTCAGTTTTACTAATTACTTACGCCACCGTAAAAATAAAGCATCAGATTCTGGAGAATCGATTTTGAGGAAAGCAGCTGATCAATGACAGTGATAGATGACAAAAATGTATACAACTATTTTTTTTTAATCAAAAACAAAGAAAATCATTTGTTTCCCATTTTTAGCAAAGCTGGAACTTTATTGCACACTCCATAGAAAACAAGATATTTTTTGAGCACACACAGAATGAAGAAGAGGAGCTAAAAGTGCACTTGGATCAGAGTGGCCTAACCGAGTGCACCTTGAATGATATGAAACTGTGAAATTGTTATTGAACGAGTGTGAAGAGGCTTGTGAAGGTCAGTTGGGGAGGGGTGACGACCCTGCCGTTAGGGAGTTATCATGAGACGAGGTGTTATCCTTGACATTCCAGACGATGTTCAAATAACAGCACGAGGCTGAGATGGAACATCTTAAGAGCCCACAGCTTTCTCTTGTGACTACTCACAACAAATGAGTTGCTAATAAATACACAAACATTAACAGACTCACACACATTACAGTACTGTGCTATAATATGGACATTATACAGTATATACAGTATATATATATATGCTTTTAAAGTGCTTACTGTTTAAGTGCAGGATGGTACACTGGCACGTGCCATCAGGCACGCTGTGTATTTTGTAAGTGATCTCACTGAGTGTAAAAGTGAACAGCTGTCGGCTGGATAGACAAATCCATCAGCCCTCGACACCCTTTTGCTTCACCATGGAAACTGTTGCATCTCCTGATCCTTCAGTGAAGGGGGTCTACCCCAGCACAGATGGGAGAGAGAGAGAGAGAGAGAGAGAGAGAGAGAGAGAAAGAGATCTAGCACAGGTAAACCAGACCAAAGCTTTCTGTGCATGCCACGGAAAAGCCATCCATGACAATTGGATAATTCTGTGTCCTTGTGCTGCCAGCCAGTGCTTGTGTGTGTATGTGTCTAATTGTGTGTCTGTGTGTGTGTGTTTGAGTGCTCCTCCAATAGAAGGTGTATGTACATCTTTTGTATGCATGTATATTTTATTTGTGTGTGGTAAGTTTATACTGTGGTATGTTCGTTATAATACATAAGCACATATGTGGATACATACACTGAGATAATATTTACGTCTTTGTAAAACATAGCCTATACTGTGATATATATATATATATATATATATATATATATATATATATATAAATACGTGTATGTGTATGTGTATGTGCACATGTGTGTGTGTGTGTGTGTCTGTTTTGATAAAGATAAGGATAAAGATAAAATGTTTTGGAGGGGGACGAGGGGCGTTTGGGGTTCAACATTCTGGTTACTGAGGAGACTCCTCAGACTTTGCCTCCCTAGATGAAAGTGCAGTATTTGACAGTGTAGTGCAGTGGTATGCACAGTGTGACAGGGCCGCTGTTTCACGCCTTTCATTGCCTTTAGAAGAAACCCTGATATTATGATTTGAACAGTAGAAATGGTGAACTAAAATATGCAGTTGTGAATGGTTAAGTAATAGTTCATTTAGTTTTCTATATTATACTGTCTATGTCTCCCTTGCCCTCTGGCAAAATACACCACTGACTGTGACACCTATCTGAATATATCAGAACTCTTGTAAGGAAGTCAGATATATTATGTTTGAGATGAACTTGTATGGTGTAAGTGGGTGATATGTCATTACAGTTATAGCGTGTGTGAGAGAGAGTGTGAGCATGCTCTTCACATGCCTGTGAAAATTGACCAAAGGTGAAAGATAAGCGTTGGAGACGCAGAACTCCAGTCGAGCAGAGAAGAAGTACTTAACATAACATTGTAGAATGACGATTATGTCAGTTCAGTTATGTCTTTATTTTTTGGTTCAGAGGGTTGGATAGTTGATAGGTGACAAAACAGACTCAAGATGACAACTGGTTCTGGGGACATGGTCTAGTTCTGGTACTGTAACCTAACATGGTAGAACGACAGTTGTCAGTTCAACTCTTTTTTTTCCAATTCAGTGGTTTGAATGATACCACTGAGTGTGTAAACATTACAGTCCCAAGAAGACAGCTGGTTCTGTAGATGTGGCCCGGGACTGGCCCAGGTCTGGGGCAGATTTGCTCTTCAGACAGTGACAGCTGTATGTGAGCCAGAGGGGCAGGCTCACTCATCTGAAAGGCCTTATCTCCTGTGCTGTCTCCTCATGGCCACAAACACAACCAGACTGTTCCTCAGTGTGCTGGCATAAGTACATCTGTCCTGTTCTCTTATGTGCCTGCTTTGGCTTGCTGGCTCACTTACCCAGGACAGCCACGAGACAACTTGTAACAGAGCTATCAGTCCTCCTTCCCCCTTCCTCTTCAACCCACCCCCCCCCCCCCACACACACACACACACCCCCTTCACTCCTCTACTCCCCTCTCATCTGCCCTACTCTCCTCTCTCTCTCTCTCTGTAGTCACGGAACATTCTCAACATTCCATTCCTCCTGATTGGACAAGCTTCGCACAACCTCCCTTGAGGTCGTTTCCACAGCACCCAGCCTCCCTCTCCTGCCACCCCCCACCCCCCCACCGCACACACACACACACATCACCAGTACCCCCCAACAGAACATCACACACATGTTTTTCAGAACAAGACGTAAAGAACCAGCCCAGATGAGTCAACAGTGAACACAGACATGTTATTCTTGGACTGGATGTCTCCAAACAAGAATGTTTGAGCCCTGCTCTCCCTACGCTTTTTTATTCATTTATTACAGGGGTCTTGCTCTTCTTTTTCTATCAAAACAGGCAAACAAGACAGACTGAAGTGGCTCTCTTTGTATGGCCAATCTAATATAAATTATACAAAGTCCAGTCACATTTAGACATGTCATAAACAGTTTCAACTAAATACTGCTGCTATATAGAGTGTGAAATATTCCAAAATTATGTAATAAAATGTTTGTTCAAAGAAAAAGCACAAGAGGCTTGCAGCCTGGACGCTCTTTTTGTAAGTGGGTAAAAAAAAAAAAAAACATTAAGCGTCCAGTAAAGAATTTACGCCGTCCTTAGCTTTAAAAGTTATCCCCCATTAACGTTTCGCACCAAGGACCAATTATTTGCAACCGATTGCAATTTTACAGCTGAGCTCGACTCTTTTTATAGGCCCTGCATCTGCCCAAGTCATCCATCAAACGGACACATGGGACGGCACTGACTGTCCATCTCCCACCACCCCACTCTACTCCTCTTCTGCTTGCCCAGTCCAGCCCAGCCCGGCCGCTCGCTGCTCTGGTCTAGGTGACACCTACGTGCTACTCATCAAGCTCTGGGATACTTGGAAGGGCAGCTCACCAGATAGTGCCTTTGCTCCTCCACACACACAAACACACACACACACACACACAAGTAGCAGACTCAAAGATTCTCTCACTAACACATATACAGACACACATAGACACACACTAACTCAAATACACACAAACACAAATACACATATACTGTACATACAGACACACATAGAGACACAACCAGTATAGAGAAAGAGAGAGAAAGACAGAGAGTGAAAAAAAGACCCAAGTACAGACAAACACTTGTGCACATGTGCACGCATAGACACATACATGCATACACACACACACACACACACACACACACACACACAGGGGTGGAGGCTTTGCACAGACAAAAACACATCCCTTCCCTCTTCTCTCCTTTCTCCCTCTTGGCCGTCACCTCCCCCACTCACCCAACTCAGCCTAACAGACATGTGTCCTCGGAGCCACGAGATGCAGCAACTTTGTGTGTGGAGGTCTGCGAGGCGGATTGGATGCCTTCCCTCCCCCACTCCACACACACACACACACACACAGGCCCAGATTAACAAGCTATATCCCCCGACTGTGCTGCTCAACCCTTGCCTGTGTAAATGTAGCCATCATTAATGCCGTGTTAACAACTTGTCTTTGCCGTTTAATGGACAATGACTTCTGTCAATTGTCCCTGTTTGCAGCTGTGACTCACAACGATACTGCTCAGCTCTCACACACGCACACACATACACACACACACACACACATGCTCTCTCTCAGTTTCTCTCTTAGGATGAGTCATACACAAACACACACTCTCACAGGCACCCACGCATTTGCATGTCACTAATACACACATTTGCATTCACATACACACACACGTACAATACAATGCATGCAACAAACACACACAACCACGGCACAAGGCAATACACACACATACACACAATCTCTCCCTCTCTCTTGCTCTCTCTCTCTCACACACCCATACACACACACACACAATTTCCCCTCCCCCTTTCCTCGATAAGGCCTATGCAGCAGCTAGAACACAGCATTCTCCAGCAGCACCGGTGCCTGTCCTCATTTTAAACATCCTTTCTGCCTAATTCACTCAGTTACATAAGAGACAATTATACAACCAAATCACTGGGCTCCTCAAACTGCTTTATCGTCACAAGGGCACTTCAAGCTCATAGCGAGAGGGGAAGAAAGGAGGTGGGGGTTGGGCGTGTAGGCTGGTGGGGGAGGGGAAGTTGGACTTGAAGGTGGAGGGAGAGAGGAGGAGAAAGGGGGGGGGGGGGGACGGAGGCGGAAGTTGTGGAAGGTAAAGAGGACTAGGTGGATTTGGGCCAAAGGGAACATGCAGTGTCCAGTCCTCCCACTTGCTGTTGTGTACTTATAAGCTTTGGCCGAGCAGGCAGAGTAGACAAGGGCTGATGCACGGATGTAAGCTCAAGGGTCTTCTCAGGAAAGACTTGTCTCCATCAGCTCAAATCCTATCAGGGTGTCTCTGAGTGAGAGTGTGTGTGTGTGTGTCTGTGTGCACGCGTGCATGTGCCTGCCTGCTTGTGTGTGTGTGTGTGCATGTCTGGCTGTGACCTGGCCCAGATCTAAACGGGTCACAGGTATCCTGTTGAACCCTTGCGACATGTGACACGCGCAAGACTTTTTACTGTTGACTTTGCCTTATGCACCATTCCATCTCTCACAGTTATGTATTCCTCACTGAGAGACTGCACTTAAAGGCATTCATTTCCAATGGCCATATCATCATCGTCATCATCATCGTCACCTTTACTGCCAGACTTAAGGTCCACAGACACAACATAAAACAAACACATTGGAATTAATAAGGGATTTATAAGCATACCAACAATATTTAAGCAGCAAATGAACTTAGATTACATTAGGTTTCTGAGCAATGTCTTAAAGGTTCTTGTGTTCCCATCTTCATATTCAGTGTTTAGACAATGTTATTCTGACGTTCATTCCACAGAATTACAGCAATCTGTTTTTCTCTCTCTCATTGTGTTTTGTTCTTTTAGAGGCCTGGGTAGAGGCCACTTGCTAAAATGATTCCTCCATTCATGAGACCCTTACTGGTCATTCTAAGAAGACAAGTATGAAGTATAAAGGGCGGTGGTAGCATAGTGGTTAAGGAATCTGGCTAGCGTGCAAGTAGCCTGAAGAGTTGTGGGTTTGAATCTCAGCTGCCACCGTTGTGCCCTTGAGCAAGGCACCTAACTCTAAGTAGCTCTAGGGGAACAATTGATAGTTGACAAGTTGTAAGTCGCTTTGGATAAAAGCGTCTGATAAATATATAATATAAGTATGAGAAGAATAGTAACCTTCTATTAGTTCTCTGATCCAGTGCATTGTTCTAACAGTATTTTCTTATGAGTTTGCTTTGCTTGCTTTGTACCTTGATCCCCCTTTCACTTTGGCAGCAGAAGATGCCTCTGTGCATTGAATGTGCATAAACAACTTTAAACATTCAGTGAGTAATAACAAGTGTTGCTATTATTGTAGGCCATTTCATATGGTGTTTGACTGCTTTTTATGAATCAATGGAAAGAGTGCAGGAAGGCGTATAAGGTCAGCCCTTTGGGCTATGACACACCACTCCATTCAATCTATTACACAAAGACGTTTAAGAAGGTCACTCTGTCCACTGCTCACACACATCTGTTTGATAACCCTGTGTGTGTGTGTGTGTGTGTGTGTGTGCTTCTCTCTCTCTCTCTCTGTCTCCTCTGTGTGTGTGTTTATATGTGTGTATGTGTGTGTTTGTACCAGGCGGGGCCCTGAGAACATTTCTGTGAAGAAAGAGTTGGTGGATGATGTGTGAAATATTGGTGTGTAATGCAGTAATGTGCAATTGATGGCAGCATCTACTCATACAACACACACACACACACATCAAAGAGAGAGAGAGGAAAAAAAAGAAAAGCTTAAAGCTTTCACACACACACACACACCCTCTCTCTCTCTCATACACACACACACACACACACAGTCACATGGAGTAGTGATGTATGTCATCTTCCTGGCATCTCTATTCTCTTAAATGCCAAGAGGGCATAACCGAATGGATTTGACGTACACATTCATTCTTAGTTAAGTGGCATTATTCGCGCCCCACCAACCTTTTACTGGCTTGAGGGGCGTTGTTGTTGCGACAATTAGCGCTTCCACTGAAACCAGCAAGACAACAGAGTGTCTTCTTAGAATACCCCTTTCCATCGCACTGCCATCAGCCCCCTCCCATATCGATAGACAAGAGCATCTGTGTATCTCTGTGTGTGTGTGTGTGTGTGTGTGTGTCTGTCTGTCTTTATGTGTGTGTGTTGTGTGTATTTGTGTGTGTCTGCATGTGCATATGTGCAGAGGTGAAGTGGGGGGACTCTGTACTCCTGCGTTCCACACCCACTACACCTCTGCATGCATGTAATTGCACAGTATGGATTTGTGTGAGTGTACTCTATGGGTGTGTGTGTGTGTGTGTATGAGTGTATGTGTGCATGCACGTATATTCATGATTGTGTGTTATTGTTCCTCAGCCAGCTTTCCCCCCGTAGCCTACCGTGTTTCTCGCAGCCAAGCTCTTGGAAATGCCCCAGCTGTTAGCCTATGGCTGCGGGGGCCTGGGCGCTAGCTAATGCAATTACCCCATAGCTGTGAGAGAGGGAGAGAGAGAGAGGGAGAGACAGACAGAAGAGAAGGAGAAAAGGACGCTGGCTAAGCTAACAGGAGGAGATGGACACTGGGGCGGGAGGGTGGGTGAGTGTAACGCTTGGGCCCATGGACACTCCCAGATGGCATGGAGATATCGCAGAGTGCAAAAAAGCCAGCTTAAATGTCATCTGCAGAGCATAATTAGATAAGAGAGAAAGTCGGGGGCAGTGGGACGGGGCAGAGGGTGGGGTGGGGTGGCGGTGGCGTGAAGATGTGGTGTGGTGGTGGAGTGGACTGGTAGGGGTGTTGGAAAGGTTGGGGAGCGTTGTAATGACACACAAGAGCATGCACGGATGCACACATGCAAACACACTTACTCCACTCATGCACACATGTGCTCTCTCTCTCTCTCTCTCTCTCACACACACACACACACAAACACTTTCACTGTGGTTATACCCTGCGGGTGAACTCCCTTGTGGTTGTAAGCAGCAGTGGTCAATGTATCTCTTAGGGCATTGCATTCATTCAGAAGGCTCGCTTATGGCCACTTACTAACCTACAAACACACACACACACACACACACACACACACACACACACACACACACACACACACACACACACACAGAGCCCCAAAAGATGAGAAGAGATGCTAATAACATTGGTTAACCTCAATAGTGCACATTTGTATAAGCAAATGGGTGTGTGTCTGTGCTTGTGTGTGTGTGTGTGTGTGTGTGCAATGCAGATGTATAAGATTGAGAAAGAGTAAGAAAGGGAGGGATGTATAGAGAGAATGTAAGAAAAAAAGAAAATGAGAGGTGGATGAGAGGATATGAGAGTAACAGAGAAAGAGAGAAAAACAGAATGCAGGAACATGAAGGAAAGGGACACTTAATCCTGAGCCCAACCCCCTCCTTCTCTCTGAGCTTTTCCTGCACTCCACAACTCTCTCTCTCTCTGTGTGTTGTGTGTGTGTGTGTGTGTGTGTGTAAGGTTCTTATGGTCACCAAATGTTCAGCGGTCAAACGACAGCAGAGCAGCTCCAGAGACTCCATCAAGCAGAAAAGAAAAAAAAATGGAAGCACGAAGAACAGGACAGCCCCACAGATGTGCAGATCTGCATTAGAATCCATTAGCCACGAAAGTCCATAGAATGATTTATCAGCAAACCCTTTCTCTCTCTGTGAGATTGATTTTTTTTTACCATAAGAAGAGGTTAGAAAGTTAGAACGCTCAGTTCATGTTGGATGTCCGCTTTCAATTAACTCTTTAAAACTGCCCCCCCCCCTCATTACATGCTTGGATGCCATGTAAATAATGTCAACAAAAAAAAGCATTGATGCAGCATTTTGCTACGTGTACACTAATTAGGCATTATGGCTGCATCAATCTTAATGTCCTGGCCTAAGAGGCATGAGAGTCTGAGGAGGATCCAAGGGAGATCAGATGTCCATTAAACCTGCTGAGAGACTACAGGGGGGAGGGAGGGAGGGTGTGTGTGTGTGGGAGAAGGGGGGCAGGGGTGCTTGGCTGACCACTGAGTGTTGTGTTTAGTGTGGTGTTTTTGGTCTTCTTTTCAGGGACAGAGGGTGAAGGGCGGTGGTGGTTAGGATGGATGGAGGAGGGTTTAGTTGGATGGTTGGTGTGTGTGTTTGTGTGTGTGTTTATGTTTGTAGGTCTGTGTGTGTGTGTGTGTGTGTGTGTGTGAGAGAGAGTGTTCAGAGGGGGGGAGGGTTTAATTAGAGGAAATGGCTGGTGCAGCTTGGAAGAGCCAGCACTACTGTGGGAGTTTAATTAAATCAGGCTCATGGTCAGAGATGAATTAAAACTGTCTCATTATGTGTGTGTGTGTGTGTGTGTGTGTGTGTGTGTGGGTGTGTGTGTTTGTGTGTGTGTGTGTGTGTGTGTGTGTGTCTCATTATGTGCGCGAGCGACCGATAATGCTCGCTGTGGGTACAACGCTGTCTGCATTCCATGCACAAGCAATAAGGACCAGCAATGTAAAACACACACACACACATGCATACACTCTCTTGAGTGAGTGGTCAGTGGTTAGGGCCTCCTCAAGCCCCTCTGTCCTTTCTTGTCGGTTTCTCCCCCTACTTAAAGTGCTGAGTTTGTTAAAAAAAAAAAACAGGTCAGGTTCAGCCCACATCTGAAACTGCAGTGGGCCAGAGCCGTTCTGGCTGCCAGCATCAATCTGGGCTGAATTAAAATGTAATGGAAAGAGCTGGCATGCACGGACGTATATGGGGCCCGACACCCTGGCACATGCTGTTCAGAACCAAGCATATCCCTCAGACCAGACCTGCACTCCAAGACAGGGAGGGGGGGGGGGGGGAGTGGCTGAGCCAGTATCCCCTGTATGGATTAAGACTAGTCCTAAAAAATAACCTCACAAAACAAAAGAGTTTTAAGTCTAGGACTAAGCTTTAATCTATGTACAGCCAATCATGGTGTCACTGCCAATAGCAAATTTCTAATCTCCACTACCCAATCATAGCTACCAGCCTCTAATTCTGTAGACACTTTCAGACTCACTTTCGGGGGGGGGGAATAGAGAGAAATAGACAGAGGGAGTGTGGGAGAGCGAGAGAAAGAGAGGTCCTTAGGAGAGGGCGAGGAAAAAAGCACATGAGGTTTATTGTGAGAAGAGGGCATCATGTGAGTTTTGACCATGCATGAATTAGCCCTTGCTCGCTAGTGGGCACCGAGGACACGCCACCCTCCCAGCAGTGGGCAGACAGAGGCTAAAACGGGACGGCTTGTTTAGGATTCCAGTGTGTTTGTGTGTGTGTATGCATGTGTGGTGTGTGGTGGTGGTGAGGGGTGTTGTGTCCACGCATGCAAGCTTGTGTGTGGGTACATGTGTATGTGTAGGATTGTGCATATGTGTAACTCTCTGCTGCATTTGTGCATTTATGTGCATGTGCATGTGTGTGTGTGTGTCTGTGTGTGACATATGTGTGTGTTTATATGTGTGTAAAAAGTGGTGGGGAAAAAAAAACACTGACCGCAACTCCCACTGTACTGTAAAGTAAAAATGCAATTTTTTCCATTTGTTTTGGGATCCAAACTGGTATCCTTATGGTTGTGTGCATGTGTGTCTGCATGTGAGTCTTGCAGAGTGTTCAATTTAGTCTGAAATGACATTAAATATGTGTGAATTTGCCATCTTTTTCTATTTCAAGGTCAACATGCATCTCAGAGATAGGAACTTCATATTATTGTTCCACAGCGCCACCAGTAGGTTACATCATATACACGTTTGAGAAGCTGGGATAAGAAAGGATGGGATTACTTTGCCATCTGCTGGACCAAAAGCAGAACTTCATCAACTGAAGGAGCATTGTATGAAACTTCATTGTGATTGACCACTCTTTTTTTCTAGCTCATTTATGATAATACAATAATGAAATAATTCAACCTAAATATCCTAATGTGTGAGCTACCAGTAAAAGATTTTTGAAGAAGAAAGATTTTTGTCAGAATATGACAAATATGACTGAGTAAATAGCCAGAATATCAGTTATATGTATGCAATTACAGATAATGTGTGTACTAGGCTAGTTGTAATTGGGTCATTATGTGTCAAATCATCCAATTTTAGCAAGATTTCACATCTCACCTTTTCAGAAAAAAATAGAAAAAATAACAGGTGCTCTTGTGCCAAATGTACAGAGAAATACGAAATATCACCACTATATCACAGTTTTGAAGCTATGGCCCCTTGAAGTTTGAAATTTACACACCACTTAGCAACTGTATGATGTACTTTCTGGGAGGCACTGAAAATGGCTGCAGTTTCCCAACTTGAAAAAAATATTCCCTGTCTTTGTGTATGTGTGCGTGTGTGTGGCCTGGGGTGAGGGGTGAAGAGACCAAACCTATTCCCTTGGGCCCTTGCCAAAACAATAAAGAAATCAGAGATGATCATTTGTATTGTTCTCATTTCATTTTTTGGTCTTGAGCCAAAATGCAACTACAGATAACACATAACAGTTTTCGTTTTCAATAGATTATTGCATGGAACAATTAAATATAAAACACATATGTCCCCATGCAGCCCATAAAAACCAAACGGTCAGTCAGTATGCGCATATTCTGCGCACGCTTGATGATAACTTTCGACTTTAGCCGCGTCTTTCTTTTCCCAAAGTTGTGCTGCTACAGTAGAGTGTGGTCAACACGTGTAGTGCGGACGGATGAGGCCAAGTGTTCTCGGTGCGTGAATTTTGATTGTTTGCATCATTATTTCAGTAATAACAGTTGAAGTAATATACCGAACAAGACAATAAGCTGTAGCACTTTAAATTTCTAAATTTATCTGTCGACGTTACTGGTAAGTCCGCCAAAATAAACGACTTGTATTTCATGATTGAGGCAAACAATGTGGTGTTTGTCTCTCTTGCGAATAATGTGTCATAATTTGATGTATAGAAATTGTGATGTAGTGGTTAATACTGTGTTTAACTTGTCCACCTTTTCCAGAAGTTAGCGTTAATTGTAATTATAATCAGAAACAACCTCTACTGTATGAAGGTTGGTTAGCACAGCTAGGTATGCTAACTTAGCAGCTTCGTGTTAGCTTACTACACCCCGATGGTATAAAAATCAACCTGCTTATCTATCTAATGGAAGGAGATAAACGCCAGTCTATGCTCATTAGGCTCCTGGTTTCAAATTCATGATATGTGCTATTGATGTGGTGTTTATGAGAAATCGACACCGCTAGTTTGCTAATCCTCGCTATGGTATAACGGTGTTGTAACTTTAATTGTTACAATGTAGACATAGCATAACCATAGATATTTTAGAACTTAACCTATTCTGGTGTAACTTTATCTTGCGTAGTGATTTGCTACCATGTATGAGTCAGTTCTCTGGCTGTTGCAGCTCTAATAACGTTACCTTGCGTAAGACATAGCAAGTTGTTATCACTTAAAACAAACCTGGGGCACCCTAATGTATGTGGAACCGCTACAGAATAAAGCTTGATTGTCACCCTGGGAGGATTGAATGTGAAATGCTCTGCGAATACTGGAATTCGCTTGAGGAATGGTTCCTTTTTTTCCAATTTCTCCCGACAGATTATACATTTCAGGGAGTGTGGTCTGTCTGACCATAGTACACCCTACTCAGCAAAGATCTTCTTCTGTGATATGAGTATTGCAGCCAGTCTGCTTGGTCCGACTTGTAAACAGATTGCAGGAGACTTTATCTGTGTTTACAACAACATAGTTACACACAGTAATATGGCTTAACAATGTTGTCCTTTCACCCTTGCCAGTTTGAGGTTACATAACAGGAGCCTGTTGTGTATTTTGTACTTAATACTGTCCCCTTTCTTGCAGTTCATACTGTGAGAACCACCATGAAGTACATCCTTGTAACCGGTGGTGTGATCTCTGGCATCGGGAAGGGCATCATTGCCAGCAGCGTGGGCACCATCCTGAAGTCGTGTGGATTACACGTGACAGCCATCAAGATCGACCCATACATCAACATTGACGCAGGCACCTTCTCCCCCTATGAACATGGTATGCCCCAGTCGCCGACATGGAAAAATGATACTGATGCTGTGTTACCAGGGCAACGAATGAGGAGGAGTCTGAAAGTGTCTACAGAATTAGAGGCTGGTAGCTATGATTGGGTAGTGAAGATTAGAAATTTGCTATTGGCAGTGACACCATGATTGGCTGTACATACATTAAAGCTTAGTCCTAGACTTAAAACTCTTTTGTTTTGTCAGCAGAGGTTATTTTTTAGGACTAGTCTTAATCCATACAAGGGATACTGGCCCACGATGCTCTATTGTATACTGTGTTGGTATTTGCTGAGTTAGGATAATCAGGACAAACCCATTGAACGGGTTCCAGTTGCATCCTTTCATTCATATCAGCTAAAACGCATGTGTGGAATCCCCATGGTCATTTTCTCCACTTTTTTAAAGACCCTTTCGAAAGTCCTTTTTTTGCATGTATGGCCAAATCATCTGAATTCTGTGTACTGGTGTTAGCATGTTGATAATTAGTGTTTGCCTCGTCTTATTTGCAAATAACCACTGAATGCACCAGTTAAATGTACTTGCTCTGGCAGAAAGCAGCATGTATTTAATTGTGGTGGATGTGTCTCCAGGTGAGGTGTTTGTACTGGACGATGGCGGAGAGGTTGACCTGGACCTGGGGAACTATGAGCGTTTCCTGGACATTCGGCTCACGCGAGACAACAACCTGACTACAGGAAAAATCTATCAATCGGTCATCAATAAAGAGCGCAGGGGAGACTACCTGGGCAAGACTGTGCAGGGTAGGTTGACTATAAATGGAGCAAAAGAAAAACATGGCGTTGATGTTAAGATCTTGTGTTGACCTTTGAAGGATACGGCATTATGAGCACTTTACCTTGATGATGGTTTTGGCAAGTTTGATATAATATCATCATACCTAATGTAAAGGACTGGAATTTTTTTAGAAAAACACTGATTGCAACTTTTGCGAGTTGGCTGCGAACTACTTCTGAAAATGATGGGGAGGGGTACAGTAGAGTGTGTACCTCCACAAGGTGCCACAGATATGTAACAGAAAGCAGGTTGTCTTTGGAGATAGTTAATAAAATTCAGTGGGGAAAAAAGGGAATGGCATGGATCTGTTTCCATATTACAGTGGTGCCACACATCACGGATGCCATTCAGGAGTGGGTCATGCGACAGGCCCGAGTGCCTGTGGATGATGATGACGTGGAGCCCCAAGTGTGTGTGATTGAGGTGAGGAGGCCATCCTGTTTTTATATGTTTGTGAGTGTGTGTGTGTCTGTGTGTGTGCATGTGCGCTTGCATAAGTTATATGAGTGATTTTAGATCCTAATTTTCTACCATTATAAGTAAAAAAGAAAGAAAAAGGATTACTAGTTTTTAATTAAGTGGCTGTTAATGTGGTGTTTCTATGTGTTTGTGGCCAGTTACCCAACAGTAAAACTCTGTTGGACTTTCTTTGAATTAAGAGGTCATAAGGGAAAGGGTAATATGGTATGAATTTAACTACAATTTAACTACATGAAGGGACTAGAGTTCTCATGTAGATGTGATCTGAGTTGTAACTATATCAATATTCGTAGCTTGTGTGTGCTAATGCCTGTTTTTCTGTTTCCCATGGGTGCAGCTTGGAGGGACTGTGGGAGACATCGAGAGTATGCCTTTCATCGAAGCCTTCAGACAGTTTCAGTTCAAAGTGAAGAGGGAGAACTTTTGCAATATTCATGTCAGCCTCATACCACAGGTGAATGTGCACACACAAACACACACACACAGATCTGCACTACATTAGGAAACCTCCTCTTAAGTTACTGTGAGTGAACAGCATGGCCATGTACTATTACCAGTAAGTGTCTATTTTTGCCAGTACATACATAGTTCACCCACTCACTCATTTGTAAACAGAAGACAGGGATGATGACCACTTCAGCGCTAATTATAATATTGACAAGAGATGTGTACACCCTCTTTCTCTGTTAGACCGTCCTTCTTGGACAAACGTGCTCATGTATTCTCTTTCACCCGTGTGAAACCGATCCAGACACACACTCTAAGTTTGTCTTCTCTCCCAACAGCCCAGTGCAACAGGAGAGCAGAAGACGAAACCCACACAGAACAGCGTAAGAGAGTTAAGAGGTCTTGGACTGTCCCCAGATCTGGTGAGCATCCTTTTTTTTGTGGCACTCGTTAACATGCTAGACTGAAGTGTTCGGGCACAGATCGGCCATTTGGCCTGTATATGTAGTGTCTTCAAAATCATCTGTCTCCAAACACAGAAAATTTCCTTGCTTTCTTATGCCTGGATATGGCTTACAAAACACAAGGATAGACACATGATTTGCGGCACTCCACATTTTCTTACTATGCGATTGGCTTCTTCCCCCTATTTGTGTAATATGGTCGTCAAACGAGGATGTATGCAAATAAAAGGCTTGACAGCTTGAGGCAGGTGTTTACTCATGCCATTAGTTTGCCTTGAGCAATTTAGGAATCAGTTTAAAGTGTCCCAACACAGATGAAGCAAATTGTATTGTGCCCCAACACAGAATAAAGACAAATTTCAGAGCATTTCAAACCAAAGCCCTGGTGTTCCACCAAGTGCTGTCAGTAGGAAAAAGATAGAGAAAACGTGCCAAACCTTCTTGTTCTTATTCTTACTGACAGCACTTGGAACTGAACAGAACTGGCAATGGATTGGATTGGATTGAATTGAATTTAATTGAATGATGAAATAAATGAAATGTAATTGCTCCATCAGATCATGTGTCGGTGTGCCACTCCTTTGGAC
This sequence comes from Tenualosa thibaudeaui, assembly GCA_027481765.1. Classification (NCBI taxonomy): domain Eukaryota; kingdom Metazoa; phylum Chordata; class Actinopteri; order Clupeiformes; family Clupeidae; genus Tenualosa; species Tenualosa thibaudeaui. Next base: position 4,934,268 of record JAIFZK010000011.1, read on the forward strand.
AACTCGGTTAAAGAGAAGATCTCCATGTTTTGTCATGTGGAACCTGAACAGGTGAGTACTGATGAGGGATTGCTCTCTAAAGCACCTTGAAATTAATGCTGTCCATTTAGTTGTGTTGATAGTTAGGAGTAATTCCAATCATAGCCCTGCTGCACAAGCTTGCCGAGTGCTGTCAGTCGGGAGGAGAATGAGGGAATTTTGTTTGAATGTATTTATTATTCCATAGTCTCTTGTCACTAGTTATGGCTCAACTCACCAGGCCTCCTGTTCTGTCTGTCTGTGTCTGTGCTTTTGTCTCTCTCTCTCTCTTCTTCTTCTTTCTGTCTGTCTGTCTGTCGCACTCTCTGTCCTTCTGTCTCTGTCTGTCTGTCCTCAGGTGATCTGCGTGCATGACGTCTCGTCCATCTACAGAGTGCCCCTCCTGCTGGAGGACCAGGGCGTGGTGGGCTACTTCTGCCGACGTCTGGACCTGCCCATTGAGATGCGGCCCAGGAAGATGTTGGCCAAGTGGAAGGAGATGTCGGACAGGTGGGTGCAGAGAAGGTGGCGCCACACCTTGATCACCTTTTTTCACATTGACACCTTTTTTCTGCTTAGAACCAAGGTGGTATAACGTACAGGAGTTCTTGAAAATTCTGTTTCTAATCTAAGGGAAAGTCATGAAAAAGTCAGGGAATTAGAGGTTTGATTCAGAGTGGGAACACTGACAATAATATGTTCTTCATATTCTATTATGGCTGGTTTCATCTCCTATTTGAGCATTGTTTTCTCACTGTTACCTGTCTGTGTGTGTGTTTGTGATTGTGTGTGTAGGTCCGACAGACTCCTTGAACACTGCTCTATAGCACTGGTAGGAAAGTACACCAAACTCTCCGACTCCTACGCCTCCGTCATCAAAGCCCTGGAGCACTCAGCTCTCGCCATCAGCCACAAACTAGACATCAAGGTGAGGAACACAGACAGGCTTATTCCCTATGTGCAATGGGGGCATGTAAGGATGGTTAACCATTTCTGGGAATTAGCTTTTACATTGGTAAACAATTGTAATGTGGCTATAGCTACGAGCTAGCTATGAAATGAACCCTGAACTGTCGAGGATTATGGAGAGCTGTCGTCAAGCTTACTAGGTAGGCTTACTTTGGAAAGTAAACTAGTATAACTACACTATGCAGCTAATAGTTATGCTTAATATCAATCTAGCCTACTGTACTTCACGAAAATAGATGTTCCACCGGAAAAGAGTGACCATCCTTAGTAAAAGTTCTTCTCTGGCGTCAAGCCTATTCACTAGCTGCTACAGATAGACTACCATTCTATTACTCTCCCATTAAACTGGCTTCACACTTGACAGATTAGACATCACTATGACATCCTGAGATGCAGTAATGTGTAGAGATAAAAAGTGCATCCCTATGTCCACCCTTGCCTGATCCTACAAAAACACCTACCTTGCATGAATGGTCTTCATGATTGGCTGATTTATGCCTGTTAAGTATTTTAGGGGTTAGGGTTAGGGGAGAACACTAGGTTTCACCCGCTGTACTCACCAATTTTCTAAATGCCTCAATAATTGTTTCCCCTTTTCTTTTATGTAATTGAATTTGTCCTTGTTTGTGTTGGGGTCTGTAGCTGTGTGGCTTGTCCCTGCTGTTAGTATGCCTGGCATGCTGTTTACTGTATGTAACATCCACCGGATGTCACATGCTGGAATAGAGTGTGTGTGTGTGTGTTGTCCCTGGTGTTGGTGCCTGGCATGCATTTGCTGTACTCTAGCATCCACCAGACGTCACATGTGCAAAAGCTTTGGGTCTAAATAGCCTCGGGGACACACACACACACACACACACACACACACACACACTCTGTCACCGTCCGTTCTCATTCACTCTCCTGTTCACACAGCCCCCAGACCTCCACGTCTAATGATTACTTATACAGTCCAGTTAAACCTATGTGTCAGTTTTTTATGTCCAAAAGATGACCTTGAAAAGTCAACAACAGAAAAACAACAGTATTGACAGAAAGCCTCAGCTCTGTATGGTCCATATATCTACTAAAGTCAGCAGCACTGGACTAGTTATTTCAGCCTGCATCTTGAGTAGTCCAGGCTAAATTGTAAGTAGTTACATCAGAATGGCACAACTCCAACAACATGACATTTCATTATAAGGAATATTTGTTTTCCACGCTCTTGCTCTCTCTCTCTCTCTCTCTCTCTCTCTCTCTCTCTCTCTCTCTCTCTCTCTCTCTCTCTCTCTCTCTCTCTCTCTCTCTCTCTCTCTCTCTCTCTCTCTCTCTCTCTCTCTCTCTCTCTCTCTCTCTCTCTCTTTCAGTATATTGACTCGGCTGATCTGGAGCCTGCAACCCTGCAAGAGGAACCTGTGAAGTACCATGAGGCCTGGCAGAAGCTATGTAGCGCAGAGTGAGTGTGTGTGTGTTTGAGACAGAAAGAGAGAGATAAAGAGTGTGTGTGTGTGTGTGTGTGTGTGTGTGTGTGTGTGTGTGTGTGTGTGAGTACCCAGTGAAATCAGCACTGAGAATCTCATGAATGACCATCTGGGTGGTGTTCTGTTTGCTGGTGGTGATGTGATGAGATGCAAGGTATTTACACAGTGAGTGACTGGCAACAGACCATACAGGCCTGGGAGATCTAGTCTCCATCTTGGCACTGCTTCCTGAAAATTTATGGTACACGAGCCTCTAGTGTGAAGAACCTGGAGTTCTAGTTGATCAGTCCATGTGTTATAACACTCACCATTTCAGATGCTCATTATGTAATGGTTTGCTGAGACGTGGCAATTCAGTAGCCCTGGTGTATGAGCCCAGCAGAGGAGCTGGTAGTAACAGCAGTGTTGTGGGAACTGGGCAGTGTGAAATTGTCTTGACAACAGGCCAAAATGGAGACAGGTGTGATAAGTAAAAGTGTCATCATGGTGTGTGTGTGTGTGTGTGTGTGTGTGTGTGTTTCTACTATTTGCAGTGGCATCCTGGTACCAGGAGGCTTTGGTGTACGAGGAACAGAAGGGAAGATCCAAGCCATCAGCTGGGCAAGAAAACAGAAGAAGCCATTCTTAGGTATGATGATTACTTCACTGTTTAAGATGACATGAATCCAACAAAGCTCCAAAAGAAACGATCAGCAATCTATATTTACAGCATAAAAAAACAACTATCATGTCTTCTGTTTAAATTGGATCACTCCACAAAATGACCTGCACCAAGGCTATTAAGATAGTCAGTTAATAGAGACACTAAAGATGTGCACAATCATTAGAAGAAAGCAGTCCAATAAGCAAGGAAATGTAAACACAAGATTTATTCTGATAACTAGCCTACATTGCTCCTTGTTTCCTCCATTATTACTATAACTTGCACACTTCAGTTGCTGTTTAAACTTATGCAACACACAGCTACCTAATTCACTTCAGCCTTGGCCCCATGTGAAGCGCTGAAATGAACATCTTTCAGAAGTGCAATGTAACTCTCTTCCCTGTAATGCAAGCACTATCTCTCCCCTTTTTATTAGAATTTGACTGGTGGGGAAAACCGCACACCAAACATGCACGGCCACGTGTAGGCCACGTGAGTGTGTGTGTGAGAGAGAGAGAGAGACCATTTAATTAGGCAGTCAAGTGTGCCAGGTGCTGTTTGTGCCAATAATCTTCACAATATACAGCTTAAGTAGCATCTGATTGTACCCACAAGATGCAACTCTGTAATGACACTTCAGACCATAAGCATAAAAAATATCCATATTTCACACTGTGTATGTTTTACTGGTTTACCTTCATTAATCAGTGTACAAAGCAGAGGCGTGCCATCAGCAGTAAGCTGGTGATAATTGTTGCCGGAACTGCCATGATCAGCAGATTGCTGCATTTTGTGTGCTGGAACAGTGATCTGTAACTCTGTGTTAAACATACTAAGTGGATTTTTGAAGGCCCAAAGTGGCAGTGCACAGAATGCTGATGGCAGACTTTTTTTTTTTTTTTTTATGGTGCAGGGGTGTGCTTGGGCATGCAGCTGGCTGTGTGTGAGTTTGCCAGGAACATGCTTGGTTGGGCAGGTAAGCTTGATTTTTATTGTTTTGCCATTTTTTACCACCACGTATTTGTTATGTAATAATTTCCAGTAGTCACGATGGTAAAGTGAGTGTGGAAAAAGACAGTTTAATTTAAAGAAGGTGTTTTTTTTTCCTTCTCCGCTACATCCAAGGTTTTAACAAGACATTTCATGCTGTTTTGCAGATGCCAACTCCACAGAATTTGACCCAGATTCCAAATATCCGGTGGTAAGTTAACCCATACACAATACACCGACTCCAAGAGTCCTGCATTTGGTATGGGTGCTGGCTCTGCACTGTCCTGATTTCCGATTGGCTCCTCTGCAGGTGATTGACATGCCAGAACACAATCCAGGGCAGATGGGTGGAACCATGAGGCTTGGAAAGAGGCGTACGATATTCAAGACAAAGTCCTCCATATTGAGTAAGTTTAATTCTATCAGTTAAATTATTTTGTATTCAGCTTTGCAAAGATGTGTATGGCATGGCTTTTTTTTCCCTCACCCAGGAAAACTGTATGGCGATGTTGATTTTGTTGATGAAAGGCACAGACACCGGTTTGAAGTGAGTTTTCTACATTTTTTATTTTTGGTCTACTGTTAAAACAGATTTCTTCTGGTTGCATCATGAGTTGTTGCATCACTGATGGACATGATCTGTGTAATCTGTGTATGTACCATAGATCACATGTAAAAAAGCCATAGTAGGCAACTGTGTGTGGAAGTGTTTTGTCTCTATTTGGATGTATTTTTGCTGTTTTATAGTAATTTGTTTCTTCTCTATATACAGGTAAACCCAGAGCTGAAGCATAGTTTTGAGGAGAAGGGCTTTCACTTTGTTGGCCAGGATGTGGAAGGGGAGAGGATGGAGATTATTGAACTAGATGGTCAGTTTTGTGTGTGTGCGCGTGCGTGCGCGTGCGTGCATGCATGTTTTATGGTGTGCTGAAGGAACTTTAATGAACTTAACTTTTAAAATAGATGTCCATTCCTATACAGTCAGTATTGTTTATAATTCCTAAACGCAAGTTGAAATTCTACTGAAAGAGCTACACACAATAGACAAAGTCTTCATTTAACTGGGGCCTGCAGCCATTAGCAAACAAAACTTGTGTTCATTCTGTTTTCCAACCCCTGTTGCCCTAGATCACCCGTATTTCGTAGGGGTGCAGTACCACCCTGAGTTCACCTCCAGACCCATCAAACCTTCTCCTCCCTACTTTGGACTTCTGCTCGCCGCCGCAGGGAAACTCCACAGCTACCTCCAGAGAGGCTGCCGCCTGTCGCCACGGTAACCAGCTCCCAGCATGCATTCTGCTCTGCCTGCAGGCACTTGCATTTGTTTTGTTTTGTTTTGCAGTACCCCAAGTGTTAATGTCCTGGGGTTTATTTCCCAAACCCATAGTTGCTAACTGGTTTGAAAACAGATGCCAGGTTTGAGGATTGTGAGGGAGCTAAATTTTCTCATTTATTTTGCAAGTGAGAATTGAAGAAGCGTTTTGCTGACAGTTGTGAAACTTGTCTGTGATGTTCTGATAACATCATCATCCCATCTATTTAGGGAAAAGATCAGAAACATACTCCTCATATTTCATGTGAAAAGCACTGAATGCCCTTTCGGAGATCATTTCTGTGATGCCCTGCTGTGTTTGTCTCGCTCACAGAGACACCTACAGTGACCGCAGTGGCAGCAGTTCCCCAGACTCTGAGATAGCTGAGCTAAAATTACCCAACATTGCTCAAGAGTGACCAACCGGTGCAGATCAAGTAAGTCCTCTCTACTGACTTGCTTAAGTTTAAGCTTCTCTGCAAGGACTTCTAATAAATTAATGATTTATAGTAATGAATGAATGTTTTATAGTAAATTAGCCTTGATCTGATTGGATTTATTTTTTTTTCCTTTCAGAGATCTTGTATTGACTGTAGTTTCATGACTAGTACATCTACATCTACAAACCAGTCTGAAAGATAGTAACATTGATGCACATCTGATTCTTTGTAAGGCTAAAAGATCAAGCCCAAGATTAACTGGAAAGTTGATTTTATGTATTGTTTGGCTTTTTTGGCATGGCTTGGTTCTTTTTTGGAGTTACTTTGTAATTCAACCAATTTCTGTTTTTCAGGGGCAAGATTTTTCTGGTGACTCGGATGCACTGACAGACAGGGATTGACGTTTTTGGGAACTCAGACCTTACATTTTAAATGCCTTCTTTTTTCCTTTTCTTTCCTTTTGTTTCTCTTGCACAAGTTGTGATCTCAAGCCAGTCATTTTTATATTTGTACAGTATATATTACAGTATTTTTTCTGTCATTCATCCACTTTGAACTCCAGAAGCATCACCCACACGTTCAGACACTAGCTCGGCTAACCATACATTTGGTCAGAAATCAGTTGAATTGTACAGTGTGTGCATTGTGTGTTTAAGGTGCACTTCCCAAATCTGTCCATGCACTCCGCTTGCCTTTGTTGTATTGAAGAACTCAGTATTTTTTTTATGTGAGACAACAGAGATTTTCCAATGGTCATGCAGTCGCTTTCTGACTGTGCAAACTGTGATAAACTTATTTATTTAGGCTAGCAGTAAAAAGGATGCCTTCAGGGATAGCTTTGATAGGTCACCCCCACAACAGTTCAATGTCTTTCTCTATTTCAGCCAACTGTCAGGGCCAGGTTTGGTCTGCTGTAGTATATATCTGACTTTTCTGTTTGGAGTTTGTGCTTTACTCTTGCATGAGTATTTTGCGATGCCACTATTGTAACACAAAAGGGTAGACAACAGGAGGTTCAAGTTACCCCACTTTTCTACAATGCCTGTACTATGAAGTGAAATTGTAGGCAACTTCATGGGTAAACACTGATATCTTTCAGGAGTATGTAATTTAAAAACCAACGGTTGATGTTGGATGCACATATCAATGGTTGCTCTTGATGTTAAAAGTACAAACCAGACTACATAAAAACCGCCCCCAGGATCTGTAGATAGTTTGTGGCAGTGATTTACTTGTGTAGTAAATCACAAAAGTGCCAGCTATCCAGATGCCTCAGGGGTGCAAATGCACAAAAAGAGCTCGTCATTTCATCAATAGGACCAATAGGCTAGATTGCCTTTTCAGCAAACTCATGAATATTGAACCCAGTCCTACATTTGCTTGATTATACCTGAAAATGTTAACTGAGCATTAAGCAACGTTACATTGCAGGTGATGGCACTGAGCAGTTCGCTGTGGGAAGTAAGCCGGATGCAAGTCAAGGATTGATCCAGGCACGCCCATTCACGCATGTTTTGTTTCATCTGATGTTACACTATGATGGGCAGTTTGAATAAATGGTCAAGTGTTGCTTTCAAGTTCTGTCCCATTTTAATTTAATATTCATGCATATACAATTTCCCCCCCCAAAAAAAAAAACCACACAATTAGGCTGTGGATCCCACAGTGCAAGACATTCAACCATAGGTTTACTGCATTTGTTCTGTTCAGTGCTTTTGAATTTATATTCCAAAGGCATACTGCTTAATAGTTTTGCCAAATGCAATAAAACAATCTAAGAACTCCTACAAATGTAGGCCTGCTCTAACAACTTCCTCATTCATCTGACTCGAAGTTGAAATGAATGTGGGGCAGGCATTTCAGATTGCCCATCTGTCATTGGTCCAGTGTTATACAGGTGGGTCTAATGAGCACAGTAAAACTGGGCTGATGCTTCTCAGTAAGGAAACCTTGAAATGCTGCAGATCCCAGAGCTGAACAAGCAATACATCCACATCAAGACAAGCCAAGAGATCAATTTAAAGTTGAGATTTATTATAGATTCAATGGCATCCAACTCAAATGAGATGCGACAGTTCCATGTACCTGAGGAAAGAATGAAGACCCATCAGAACACATTCCAACCACCACAAGAGTATTCAATTAGCAAATATCTGATCTCAGTCCCATATCCGCAAGCTTCATCCAACCGTCCACAAATAAAGTTAGGTCGTCATCACTGATCAGAGCTCAAAACTCAATATAGCCATTGTCTGAAAAACTGCTCATTGGCCAAGCATGAATTTGAGCTGCAAGAATAAAATGTACCTTATTGCCTGCTGTACAGCTCAAGCAGTCGAGTCAACACTCCAGGGAAGTCCATCTTTTACACCATCCTGGAAACACCAAATAGAACAAACCATTAATACCCATATAAGAACCCCTAAACGCACACAAGCAAAGGCCAAATCAAATGAGGTATTGTTGGAGAGTCGAGTGGCCGTTGCAGGCATAACGGAGCCCCAACAGTCAAAGTCTCCCCAACTCCTCTGGCACGCAGTTAAGAGAATCTGGGCCCATGAACAAGAGCACAAACCCTTATTACCCGTGCTGACTCAAGGAAACTACTCAGGCATACAATAGTGCAATAAAGGCCACCTTTTTATTAGCATTATGTCAACAGCATGTTCTAGTCGCAAACATGCACACGAACAGCCTACTAACCTTGTTCAAAAACTGCTCTGGGGCCTTGCTTGGTATCTGCTAGACACAGCAGTGCAACCTTTGACACATTTACCCTATGGTCCAAACATACAGATGTTAGCATCAAAATCACTTGAGCATGTAAACACATGGTTGACAATACCTGGCTCAGTTGTATCCAACGACTCATTATCGGGTTTAAAAACGCTCAGTGAGGGCAAGTTGGGTCATCAATGCCAGGCTTGTTTTGCCTCTAAATATTGTCTTGAATTACCTAGTCAAGATGCAACTCTTCCTTCCTCTAGGGGACATCCCATGAGGTCTAGAACAAAAAGTGGCACTTTAGTATCAGTTCGCACAAAAACATTAAATTCCCAGCCTGAAAAGGTTCTGTGCTTTTCCTTAATGTTGCTGAAACAGCTACAGGTAAACTGAACAGCGACCGTCGGTAAAAGAGTCGTTCTTGGCGCCCTTATGAGTGCGACTGCCACCATGAGGCAGTAGCGACTCCCATTGGGGCCAAATGTGATCTGTTGGCATGATCACACTCGACATTTACCTGATATTCGCGAAGCTCCATCAGGAATGTGTCCATGTTCTCCCACGTGTATCGTAAACCTACGACAATAAGGACCGCGTTTAGCCATGCTATAAGGTCAAGCATTTGATTTTTTGCACAGGAGATTAACGTTAGCAGGTCTTGTCCTTTCCCATTTGTGTTGCTGATCAGCTACAACAAAGCTAAACAGCGACCGTCGGTAAAAGATTTCACTTTAGGCACCAGTTTGACCGACTCAGCCACTTGTAGACTAAATCGACTTCGATAGGGCCACAGGTCTTCCCGTTAACGCTACCTTACACCGATTTATATGTATACGGCTAACGCCATTCCAGCGTTTAAATAATCCAGCCCAAATTTAGAAATACACCGATCACAGATTATTTTTTTTATTATTTTATATTATAGTTCTTGGTGACACTAAGGTGAAAATAACGTTAAAACCCACACACATAACATGATCACTACATGGCAGAGATGTAGTGAGTGTAGAAGGTGCAGATGCTAGCTTGCAAAGCTGCACGATTAGCCAGAGATGAAACTTTTTCTCTTGTTTAACACAGCTGTTTAGACATAAATACTGGCATAAACAAGAAGATTGTGGAAAGGTATGTTTACTTCTGTAGTTTCAGAGACCTTTGGAGAACTGTAAATAAAGATGTTTGTAGATAATTTAAAGACACTTACCGCTCCACAGCTTCGTTCAAATGGGGAAGAGACCGTCGTAGCCTGGCCTTTCGTTTTTATAGTGAGTTCCCCGATTGGCTGATGGGTGCGCCTAGTGTACGACGGGAAATGGTGTCTTATCCAATTTCAAGTTTCCCTCGATTTTGGGGTCTAGGCTTGATTGATTAACCGAATATGGTGTGACCTATATTAGATTGTCTTTATTTGATTCTAAATGGTAAAATCTTTGACCAACAGTTACCAGTGTTTAGCAGTTACTATAAAGTAAAATGTCACAATCACAGTAAAATGTCACCATAGCTTCCCTTAAAAATACAAAATGACAGACATAGTGTGGCTGTGCAGCTAGTTTCTCGATTCCAGCAGTAAGGCGACCCATCTAGCCTACGAACTGGCAACCTCCTTGAATAAAGTCGATTTTGGATTTATCACAAGAAAATGGGTACACTTCCATGAGAAGCACATCACGTGATGGATTAGGCCAAGCTAGTCTGAGAACATAGATTAGTTGAATTTCAGAGTGATTAAGTTGTTCTGGGTTAGTAGAATAAAGGTCAGATTAGGACTTTCTGATTTGTTTTAAACTTATTGTTGTAGTTCACAATCTTTACGGCTATATTATTTATTTACTTTAACGATGTATTTGTCATTTTGCATTCTCATAATTTGCTCATTGGGTTCTGCCTGATAAGTTGTAATTTACAGGTAAAAATGAAACCGTAAAGCATATCGATGGGAAAAATATTACGTTAGATTTAGATGGGCACAGTATGGGCACTCCTGTCTGCTGTGGGGCTGATTTCAGGACCATGGACAGGGTGTCAGTGGACCACCGAGATACGGCAACTGCAACAGCTCTTGTCGTGGCAGGACTTGAAACCTCAACTGATGACACAAAATGTAGAAACGTGTAAACACATAGGCCCATGCAAACGTCATTTCAGTTAATAAAACATCAGTTGACCAACATTATTGTTTTGGTCATTGTGCTTCGAACTGAGGTATCCCACCCCTTTAAAACCACATCCTGTTTTTAGCGTCCAGGCAATAGACTACCTAACAATTAAACTCTTAATCCATCGTGTTTCATGAGAGGTTATTCTTATATAATTAGCCCTATGTATACAGGCCATTGTCTATAGTGATTTATTCGATCATCTTGCACTCAAATAAGCAGGTCAGTCCTATTTATGCAACATGCAAACAAAACAGGGGTGCTTTCCCATGATAGAGTAACCACTGAATGAACTCAAAACGGAAAGCAAACCAGAGTGGTTGCACCACGTAGCTTAGATAAAGCACAAAGTCACATGACTGCAGCACTGTCTTGCGCTCTCAAAAGCTATGCTGTCCTCTTCCTCATCGCCAAATCAGTTGCTGGCTCAATGTAAACACCGTGTGTTGCTTTGTTCCAATATCACCGGTTCGAGTTAAAAAAAAACAGCCATGCCATGGATACTCTGTGGCAATATCAGTTCAGGATCATTTTACTGGGGGACTCAACGGTAGGAAAATCGTCTTTGTTGAAACGCTTCACTGACGGAATATATAGCGATGTGGCGGACCCAACGGTCGGTGTCGATTTCTACGCCCGTTCACTAGATATCGAACCGGGAGTAAAAATCAAGCTACAGCTCTGGGATACCGCTGGCCAAGAACGTTTTAGGTGAGCAGTCCTACCTAGTCATTTTCCTTCCTCCAATCTGTCTACTGTGATTAAATACATAATGAAATCTGCCCGTCCCACTCCATCATAAATTAATCAAGCGAAACAACGGTAGTATAACGCTAGCCTCCATATTGCATTTTGTTGTGATTTAGGCTACATCCTACAACTGGTTTGCACAGATTAACAAATAAAAAATAAATCAGGCCTGCACAGATAAATGTCAGGAAATTGGGGCACATCAGTCAGTCGCTTAAGGAATATCGGTCCTCTTGTGTAATGAGCACTGAATGTTGCTTATGGATGGGCTCCGTAAATAAATCCAGCCAAGAAACGGTCAGCAGACATTATGTACACATAATAATAGTTGACATCATTAATCACTTCGCTGTCCAGTTTTTGGTGTATTCCTGGCTTGGTTTGTAACCTATGTAGCTTGCGTGTTGTGCATGGTGCATCCACACAAACACACTGCCTACACCATCAGGAGACTAGGCTGTGGAGGAAAAGGTAAACAACTCTACTCCCCCTTTAGCCTACATAGTCCAACTGACTGTTGATGCCTCTCTTCTTCATTCAGTTGAATATGATTCAGCAACAAAGCGTGACTTACACAACTCCTCTGTCACAGCAGTGCATCCTTTTTTCTACTCAGACTGTTAGCGTGGGTGAGCCTGAAGGCTTTGAAGATCTGAAGGCACCTTTTTCTCTGGGAATGCACACACTTTTGCAACAGTTATTTTATGAATAGGCCTGTGCTTGACGGGAGTATTTTACTGATTAGCAGCACATTGTTGCTTATTGTAGCTCAATCGTATGAGTCAATGTAGACAGACTATTGTACAAGCTTTCTAAAGATATTACAGCATGTCATACCAGCCACTATGTACCCGACCCCCCCCCCCCCCACACACACACACACACACACCCCACACCCCACAACACAAAACCAGGACCATAAGTTGGGGCAAATGCATGGTCATGGGAAGGGATCATCAACACTCTGATATAAATATATATATATATATATATATAAATACATACAGTATATATATATATATATATATTTATTTATTTTTATTTATTTATTTATTTATTTATTTATTTATTTATATACAAATACATACAGTCTGTTTTGTAGTCCACTTTTGTTATCTGAAAAGATGTGATTGTACACTCAATGTTTACAGCAAACATACACCTCAAACTACACTGAACACCTAGATAAAGCTCATAAGCAAATGAGAGATAACATGTTGATAACATGTTGAAATGCAACTCCCTAAATGTGTCGAGTTTTCATGTCTGTGGGTTGGCTTGAAGAAAGATGACTACTATTCCCTCTACATCTCTGGCAGCAAATGTTGTGATGAATAAATGCATGAATTACTTAGCACTACCCATGACAGCCTAATTCTCTACTGCCATTAAAAATGTGCTCTCCTCACCTCCTAGGTCAATCACCACTTCTTACTACCGCAACTCTGTGGGAGGTCTGCTGGTATTCGATCTGACCAACCGCAAGACCTTCGAGCATGTGCGTGAGTGGCATCGGGAGGTGAGCGAACACATCCTGCCACACCACATGGTCTACATCCTGATTGGCCACAAGAGCGACCTAAACAAGGAGCGCAAGGTGTCGCGCACTGAGGCAGAGCAGCTGGCCGCCGACCTGGGCGTACGCTACGTGGAGACGTCAGCCAAGTGCAACAGCAATGTGGACCGCGCCTTCGAGCTGCTGACCCGCGACATCTTCGAGCTCATGAAGATGGGGGAGATCTCCACGCGTGATGGCTGGGACGGTGTCAAGAGCGGCCTGACAGCCAAGGTGCTCTACCCGGCCGATGAGGACGACCTGGTGCCAGAGGAGAGAGAGAAGAGCTGCAACTGCTGACTCAGCTGTTCTGTTTTGTTTGTTTGTTTGTTTGGGGCTGCATCACACACTCAGACACACATACATTTTTTGTCGTCTTGGTCTCTCATGTGTCCACTTCACACTGCCCTGTACACTGCTCTCAGTGCTATGCACGCCCACTTAAACACACACATACACACAAACACACACACATATAAATGCAGTCATGCCATGTGCATTTCTGAGCCTGGGCTCTCCTGCACCATTGGCTCTTGTCTTGTGACATCATCATTGTCCACCTCTGTGTCAGTATCCTTAGGAGTAAATATCTGTTCTAGAATGGGAGACACACAAGTGTGTGTGTTTAGCCATGTGTGATTGGCCTGGGAGAACCGGACACTGTTGTCTGGGAAAATGTAAACGTCCTGAGTACAGTCGTGTCAAGAAAGAAGTGGCAGGCACAGAGGAACTATTGTGAATCCTGGCTATGACTTGTCATACCTTTAGGTTATTGAATTCATTTGTGTAAACTGCCACCAGACTTGTGGACAATTTTGCAAATCATGGTCTGGCTAATTTGCTGTGGTGATTTTTCAAGACCAATTGGTTCTGTCGAATACTGTTGTTGTGGTATTTTGCCCTGCAGTCAACAATTTCATGGTCACACAATCAGTTTTTAAGGTGGCTGTTGTTTGATGAATGATTAACTCGAGTGCCAAGTGGTGTAACTTACTATACTCTAATCCGTTTGAGAAGTGAATCACTATTTCAACAAACAATGCAGAGTTTTAAAATCTTTAATATCTGTGCAGATAACGCTCTTCTCTGTGGATCTGTGGATCTGTGGATTTTTTTTTTTTAAAGAGGGTTATAGGCTGGCAAACCATCTGTCATCTTTCTGTGTGCCGTGTTGGCTCAGTGGCACAAACGCAAGGTCATCATCTTTATCCAGCAGCTCAGTACACACAGTGTGTTCCACAGGCCTCATTTAATCTCTGCCATTTGGTTGCCCTCTGAGCCCTCAGCGCCTGTGCTGGGCATCTTAAAGGGCAATGTCAGCACTCAGCAACTGTGGGACTGAGATAGTGTCAATACACTAGATAGGAGGTTGATCCCTAAACCCTGTCTTTATCAGCTCTGGTTACATCTCTTAACCTGTCCATTCTAAGAGTACATGCAGCTAATAAGATTTGGTGTATAATAATCATCATTATAGATATTACATTTTAAGGTTGGCCTATATGTTTTTTTATGATATTGTTTTTACTTTATTATTACCAGTGTTCAATGTAATTAAATATATACTGTGAACAGTTCACTTGCTTTGTTAAAGGTATCCCTGGCTAGTAAACCATGTTGGTCTTATAAGATTGACATTACCTTTAAATGTGGTTTTATTAAGGTTTAGAAAATCCTTCCACTCCTAAACCACCATTGTTATAAAAAGCCACCTGGTTGAATCTAATAAAGGTCCAATCAAGGTGCAGCAATCAAGCTGTTGCTGCTGTTCCCGAAAGCATTGAGACATAAAGACAATGGCATTACAAGCATTGCAAGTGAAGGGATTTTCTAAAAGTTTTAAATCCTGTTAAATATAGCTGATACCAACGTCAGTCTTATAAGGCCAATATGTCTTACCAGTCCAATCCCCAATATCCTCAAAAGCCTGAATCATGAATCCCTCTTCATCCAAATTGCGTGAGGAAATCACACCAAAAAGCATCATCTGCTTCCTGTTGTGTTTATGGGCAAATCATCATCTGGGCCCTGGTCTAGTTCACACAGCCATCATGGCCCCTGAGGACAGGTTGAGTAGACACTCACAAAGATCAGATATATAGCAATCAGGGGTGCATTTCCTCAAACCATAATGGCGAAGTAAGTTGATAACTTTGGTCTCCCTATTGCCAGCCACCATAGTCGCTAATACTTACTAGTTAGCAACTATGGTGTTGGGAAACACAGCCCAGAGAAGGTGGCCAGTGTCAGTGATTTCCTCAGAGCTATTTGTGGTGAAGTGAATGCAGCCATAAGTCCCATACAGGGCTTTACAGTGTCACTTAGCATTTAGCCATTAGCACTGGTCTTTTTGTTGAGATTCTCCTTTACATTGGCAAACTTTTTGTCTTATGTAGAGAAAAAGTTTGTGAATCCAATTGGGTCCTCACGTCTGACCATGCTTTTGTGTCCAGGTCAATTGTATGAACAGAATTTAAGATATATAGTTCACAAAGAATCACAAGGAATCATTGTTCTTATCTAAATAGGAACTATAAATAAAATACGTACATAATTTTTGTTTTCATAGTTTTGTTTGGGCGTGTTAGGCAACTAGCGTGCTCCACCTGTTTTCTGTCTAAACTCAATTTTTCATTCTATAGTATGGCTCTGTGAGAGCTGTCATATCTGCTACCTCTGGGGACGAGCTTGGTGCACACAGTACATGACACATCCTGGCAGAAATGGATGATATATTTCTCTATTTTCTGTCCTCCTCCTCAGCCTCACTTTCTCTTTTTCTCTCTCTCTCTCTCTCCGGCTGTCTCTCTCTTTTTGTCTCATATCGATCTTCACCCACCAGCATGTCACCATGACAACACACACACGCATGGTTTTGGACAGTGTAGAGATTGTTTTTATAATAATCATAGCTCATGTTTTTCAAGGGCAAGACCATGGAAAATAGGGATGATGTGGGAAACACATCACATTTACATTTTACAGCTTATTTGCATTTGGAAATGTATCATTTCAAAACTCAACTCCTTTAAAGAATTATACTGTATATATCTTTAGCTAAAGAAGTGTATTATTTTTATCATAAATACATGATCAAATTGTAGCCTACTGTAGTTAGTACATTCATGGACCACTGACCAGTCTAGCCAATAGGCCTTTGTGTACTTTTTCATGACACTTATCCATTTGCTATCTTTTGTTTGTGTGACAATCAGAATGGATTCCACTCTCATCATTGTGTTTTAAACAGCTTGGCAAAAACGATCCTGTGGCTTTCTCCCTCAGGTGCCAAATGTCCTTTAAATGTAAGCATGATCAAAGAAGGGAGAGTGGTAGTCACATTCTGACAGAGAGAAAGAAAGAAAGTAAGAAGGAAAGAAAGAAAAGATTAAAAAAAGAAACTGCTGCTTTATACAACTGAGCCAGGAACAAATCATCCTCAGCTGACCCCCAGCACAGCTTTGTTAGTCTTATGTACATTAGCCTTGTACAGATGTTTTATTTTATTATATCTATCATTTTTAGCCATTATGTGCTGTATAGTAGCCAATATTGCGTGCATGCAATATGTTTCACCAAGTGCAGGGCTGAACATTATGCTACATACTCACAATCAATGTTCTTGTGTGCAAGAAACAGGGCAGATGTTTAACACACAAGGAAATGGAACTTAAGAAAACGTAGTCTTGAAGATCTATATACTGTATGTGCAAAATCTGTTTGTGCAAAATCTTTTTGTTAATATCAAACATGTTTGAAGTTGATGTTGAAGTTCTTTTTTTTTGGTTCAGCACCAATGAAACAGGAGCACAAATTCAGACAGTAGGACTAAGACACTGGCCATTTCTTTGTGTATCTTAACCATGCGAGATATAGAATGCATAGAAATACTAATGGTACAGCTATTTGTGAATTCATCTATAGGAACATCCAACAGCTAACATGAACTTATGAAACACTCATTCCTTTTTCACAGTTGGAAAAGCAAAACCGTCTAGGCCTGCACTGACCTTATAATCTCAATGCAGCCTATTTGAGTTGTGATAGATTAAACTATGCCCCAGAATCTAATCTGATGACTGGCTGAATATTGCTTTTTAGTTTTCCCATTTTAATTTCAGGCAGTTTTGTTCGAACATTTTGTTTGATTTGTTTTATTGAATCGACATCAAAAGCTTAAAAGGAAGAAATAAAAAAGTGCCAAGCACTCTGGTGCCCCTTTTGGTGATTAATAGTAATAGCAATCTGCTTTTGATTTTTCCTGTTTGTTGAAGACTGTAAATTGCACTATTGTGACAGGGTGTATGAATATGAAATGCCAATTTCAGTTACTAATGACATTGTTAAAAAAGAAAGGAAAACACACATATGGAGCTCTAAACATGATCCAAATACAGGCTAGACCCTGAAAAATACAAGGACATGAATTAATCCCCCCCCCCCCCCCTCTACACACACACAGCTGACCCAAAGGAACATTTCCCAATCAGAAGCCAGCAAGCTAGCACTACACTTACACCACAAAGCTTACAATTGTTATCATGCTTGAGATGGTATAGGCTAAACTATCATGAGTGATTCTATGTCATCACATCTGAGCCAAACACCAGGCAGAAAATTCACTAATCCCTTCTTCCATTTCTCCCAAACTTCTGTCCCCACATTTCAGTGACTGGCTAGGGAAGTTTTGGGGGACAGGGTCATTCCACTTGGTTTCTTCACAGAGACAGAGCTGGGTATGAAGTCTGCCACACCCTATCTACTGCAATGAAACATTAGCAGATCATTGGAATGTTACAGGTTACCACTTAGAATTGCTGAAAATACCTTTAATGGAATTAAACCCTGTCAGTGCCAGAAGCTTACTGGTTAAGTCCAATTTTTTTTTTCCTCCTAAGAATTTTGTGTGAAATACACAAGGGTACAACACAACCCGTTCAAACACATTTAGTGTTTATGTGTCATAATTAAAAGGAAAAAAACAATATGCTGTCTCATGTGTTTATCGAGCTTCCAGAGCTTTGTAAACAGTCAAAAATATTTTATTTGTGGTTGATACGTGGTAAATTAAATAAACATTCCTAACACTGAATCTCATCTCGTCATTTTGTTTGATTAGCAGTATGTAAAAACCTTCCTGGAATGGCTTGGCGGATCCCATGAAGTCTTCAATCACCAAATCATCTGAAACAGTCTTTATTGTATTACACACAAATTTCATTGTATTACACACAAACTATTTAGACCGTCATAAATTGGTTGTACACTTTAATTCAATTGCTCAACTGTGGTGGTTAGAAATGCTTAGAAATAGCCTACTAAATGGTGACCAAAAATATGGTTAATACATATATATATATATATATATATATATATATATATATATATATATATATATATATATATATATATATAATGTACGTTCTATGTGACTAGCTGTTCTGAGAAACAACTCCACACTGTAACACTTTTACTTCATACAATTACACTTTGTTCTCACCATTCTGCATGAATCTCATTAGAGGCTTTTAGAAATTTGAGATCATCAGAACAACACCAGTTGCTAGGTTACTTATTTATACATTTTATTTATATCTGGTGATGTCGATTTTCGTTGGTGTCGCTGTTTAGCTCTAATATGTACCCAGATAATCAAAATATGACTAAAGGAAATTACTCTGTCTGTTCAGCCGTGTTACCAAGTGCATGCTAAAAGAACTGTGGTGTGAAACACTTCACTTTTCCCTGAAGACTTCTGGCCACCATTGCCTCACTGAAACTGACCACAATCCTGTGTTTGAATTCAGTGCCTCTTTCATCCGAGACTATGTTTTGCGTATGCAACTGATTTGTCAAATGAATAAGTGCTATAACTGCTTATGTATTTCTATATTGCTATGCACGGTAATTATATGTTTCTGCGCATAAGCCAATAGTAGACCAGACACTCACTGGGTCCAATCAAAGGCGAACGTTCCTCCCATTGAATGACGTGTAGTTCACTTCCCATGATGCCCTGCTGTGCTCAAATCTATCTGTTCAAAATTATAAGATCCTTCCCAAGTGATCCAAAATAGTATTAAAGTATTTACTATATTATTTATGATTTATATAACGATATCAAACCACTTTATGTAGGTTCAGGTCATTGCAGACTGTCTGTCATCCAGCACCCACCGTTACTAACACGCGTATAGCGTGGAGAGTGGATCTGCACCGTTTCATTGTACGGTTTAAAAAGGGTATCTGCCATGACTGGCACAGGGAGGAAAGAAAATTTCTGACTTCCCTGCGGAATCGATATCAAGAGATTTCGGATGCATAATTTTTGGTACCTGGGGTTGCCAATGATCGTATATCTTGGCGCCCCAATTCTCGATGTCTAAATGTAATAACTAAGCAGAAGAAGCATCTTAATGGCTATTAATTACGGAGTTTCATGATAACAATTAATACAGAGCAGTAAATTCTCTATTATTTTACTTTCAGAAATGTAGAACCTGTGTAGTCTCATGTGGAAACACTGAAATTATGAAATTGTGTTGACATGAATGTAGTATACTTCAGTACGGGACACAACTGTGTGCTGCTTGCAGTGAGAACAATATGCTTGAATATGTTTTGCAGTATATAATAGGAAATTACAATTTTATCAGAATTCATCAGCATTTAGGATGACTCAGGTGAGATATTCTACCATTTTCGTGACAACAAAGAATGGTTGGGCAGGGTACTCTATTGCTGAATCGTGAACTGGGGCTTTTTCTGTCTATGGCTTGAACAGGGATGAGCTTTACCAGGAAGTGTATCGAAACTGGACTGCGCATGTTCGCGAGCATTTCAGAATGTAAGGATGTGTTCGACGTCGTTGTAAAAGGTAGGAAAACGGCACACTGGTGTTTTGGGGGAGATTTATTCTAGACGTACGTAATTCACACGTTTCTTAATTTCAGTTTGAGATTTAGAATGGGGTTGGCTGAAGTTATTATCTCGGACGCAGCCTTCGCTCGGAATGGCGGAGCAGCGCCGTGGTCGCGCTCCAGTTAGTGTACGTGCTGCCGCACAGGGAGACGTCATTTTGAGGGGGAGTGAGGAATTGAAAATGCACGGCGGACGTACGTTAACGTTAGTTTAGAAACAAGCGGCGCGTCGGACGCTGTTGTCATCTACGGACTGATCTGTGGTGAAAATGCTGTCTATGGTGAACGTAGGCACACATCCACAGTTGGTCCCCAAACATGGGACACTGGCTTGTGCTGCTAGTGTAGCATTAGCTTGTAGCTGCCTAGCTAGTTCACGTTAACGATAGCTAACTCTAGCTATTTACTGGAGAGGTGGCGAGCCGAACCTACATAACATGGATTCAGCTGAGTTCAGAAGTGGTTCTGATGTGTAGAAATGTGACATATTTGTACAGAATCTCTAGCAAAAGATGAACACGCTCCTGACTAAAGCTGGTCGGCGCCGTGACCGTAAGCTGATGGTGGCCAGCGTTAGCTTATGAGCTACAGTTAGCCACAAACAGTCCTCAATTTGACAAATCCAGGCACTTGCCAGACATTTAGCCCGAAGTAGTGAAGTAGTCACAAAGCTAAGCATCACATGTGATGTCAGCCGGTTATTGACCTATGTACAAAGTTTTATGGTTGAAACTCATTGAAAACATTGTGAAAACAAAATTCCTAGTTTGAAAGTTTGTGTTTTTTGTGAGTCTATATTTTGTATTAAAATTAGCGATGTATCTATCAACATATCATTATGTGGCAATTAGGCTAAAGTTCCAAACGTCTTAGAGAAGACGGCGTTCTTACAGATTTTGCAGGGAGCACAAGGTGCCTTCATGAATCAATGAGTAGTACGTATTGCAAAGTGGTCATAAGGTCAAACATGCGTCACTTAACTTTTACCTGTAGAAGGTGTTGTGGGAATGAGGGCTTAGCTTAAACAATAAACTTTTATTAACTAATTAACTAATATTTATCCCCTATCATTAGCACAGTGGATACAGATACAACTGCTATGGCGAACACAGAGGTCACCGTGTCCATGGGAGACATGGTGGTGGTGAAGACCACCGAGCAGGGCGAGGATGGGGACGCAGACAATGGAAGCAAAACACAGGTCATCCTTCAGCTCCAGCCCATCTCAACAGGGTAAGATCACTGGGAATTTGGGCATTCAGAGTAGGACCCAGTTTGCTGACAGACCTGGATAAGTTAACTCAACAGTAATGTTAGCTTCAGTGGGTAAACCTCCTAGATAAACTTGAGCTCTGTACTTTTGTTTTACTAGGAGAATGAAAGCCTTGAGCTCAGCAGCATTGAGAACATTGTTGGTGTACACAGAATGTATTTAAAATAATTTTTTGTGAACAAAGTACTTTACCTAGTTTTTTGTAATCTCTGTGTATTCCCTCAATGTTGCTCGAGTGTGTTTGATGGTCTATTTTGTTATTCTCAGGTTGGGGGAAGATTCTGGAGAAGCAGAAACAGCTGTGGTAGCAGTGGAGGCCCAGGGTGAGTAGTGAAACACAATCATCAGTAAGAGACAACAGGAATAATTTATCCTCACTCAGGGAATGATCACTGTTATCATGTCTGTCGCTGTGATATGTGTCCTTTGAGTGGGTGATGCTTGTTGTCATCAAAAAGGCTTGTGCAATTATTCTGATCACATTCTTCCTCTCTCTCTCTCTCTACTTATTTAGAGGAAGCAATAGATGGGGAGGAAGTGGAATTAGGCTACCCTATTACGTGTGGAGAGAGCAAAGCTGTGCTCATTATGAAGAAGTTTGTATGTCCTGGAATCAATGTGAAATGCGTGAAGGTAAGCTGCTGTGTTGGCTTATCATATCTGACCCTGGCCACATAAGACAGATGGATGTGCATACTGCAAAAGCATCAATATCAATAATACTGCTTTGGCAAAGGAGGTGCAGGGTTTTTCATGATAAAGCAACCTCTTGTTCTTGGTTCTCAAGAACATGCCAGCTACCCTGTGTCTATTAGGTACAACCCTGTATGACAATTAATGCACATAAGAATTAAAAATTTCCTTTTCATTACCATTCAAGCATTCATGTTAATCTGCAGATTCAAGCTTTTTTCTTATGCTAGTGTATTCGTCAGTTATGGCCTTCTTTGTTATGCCAATTATGTTATGTCGCTGCCTTTGTTTTGTGTCTCTCTCATTTCTCTCTCTTTCTGTCTCTCGCTCTGTCTTGTCTTTCTGTATTTCTGTTTCTTTCTATTTCTTTCTCTCCCTCTTTCTCTCCCTCTGCCTCCCTCTTTCCTCCTGCAGTATGAGGACCAGCTGATCAGTCCCAAACAGTTTGTGCACATGTCAGGGAAAGCCACACTCAAGGACTGGAAGAGAGCCATCAGGATGGGCGGGATCATGCTCAGGTGAGCTGCCTCTTTAATTGGGTGTGGCAAAGGCATCCCATGATCATTCACTAGGCGTGATTCATATTCGTATTTATAGCATGTTGAGGAGGCATGAACCTGTATTAGGTAGAGTGTCAGACCAGACTCAAGGTCTGTTTGGGATAAATGGTAAAAAGTGTATTTGCTGTGATTGGCACAGGATCCAGATTTTGGATGTGCAATTTTTGGTATGTGGGGTTGCTGATGATTGTATGTCTTGGTGCCTCTTTATTTCTATGTTGATAGAAGCTTCATGGACAAGAGTAGCAGATGGGCCTTTGTCAAATTACTTGAATGTAGTGCATGCTGAAATGTATAGATGGGACAAATATTGCATTAAAAAATCCACAATCAGTGCAAGTATTTTACCAAATCTGTATTTCACAGTGTAAACATCAGTTATTTGAAAAAGTTTAGCTGTTTTTCTGAAAATCATTGAAATTCTAACCAGACTCGAGGTCTTTGAGTCCTTGGAGTCTTTTAGAACAAAATAAGCTGTATTAATTTTGCAACGCTACAGAGAAAGGTCAAGTTTAATAAGCTTCAGCTTTTGATGTCGTCTCCTTATTCACTGTCATTTCCCTTCCATTAGATGGTGATGAATTCATCCATTAAATTACCATATCACTTGTTAGACTTTTATTGTTTCCATTTCTGTGGAGATTTCATTTACTTTGCTCTGCCTAGTAATTGGCACTACATTGAGATATACTGAGCGAAGCGGAATACCTGAATACCTGAAAGGAATATAAAAACCAATGAGATGTTTTTTATACAATCCATGTCGCTGAGGGCTCACAAGTCAATTAACACAGTCTTGTATTGCCTAATTAGCAGTTGTCCAGCAACAAAGAGTAAACCGATCTGACAAATTATTCCACTGTGTGTTGATTGAAACATTTAATATTTGTGACAGGACACTAACAATGTGGGGAACAAGTTATACTATTATGTTAGACCTGTTGTTTGCTATTTTGCCACTGTTAATTTTAGTAAAGTGAAGAAGGAATACATGACTAATGCAGTGAAGAAACATTCATGAGCTTTTCCAATTTTTAGTGCAGCGTTTTTATTTAATGAAGTTGAATGTGTCATTTGCCCAGGGGCCAATGAACTTTTGTGCACAGGTGGTCATGGACAGTGGCTGATAATATACCCGCCCCTAAGTCTGTCCTGCTGCTCTTATCCCTGTTTCTCTCCTGTTCTGTACACACCCCTGTTTATTTCTGAGTGGGCATGTTAGATGTTGTCTATGTCTTTGTGTGAGTAGCCTTTAAGTAGCCATATTGTTAGAAAATGCACTATATGGTACTCTTACTTCTCTCTCGTTTTGTACCCCTACCGCTTCATTGGCTGCTCCCTTGCGCCCCCTGCAGGAAAATGATGGACTCAGGCCAGCTGGACTTCTACCAGCACAGCACGCTCTGCACCAACACCTGCCGCAGCACCAAGTTCGACCTGCTCATCAGCAACACCCGATTCCCCCCCGACAGCACCCTGCTCTCAACGCCCACCTCTGCCACAGGTGAGAGAGTCACATGGCATCGAAGCAGGTATAATCCATCGCTGAATCCCTAGTACCCCCCTCTAACCCTGAGCCCTGAGTCAGCCATTGATGTGTATGCCAGTTAAGTCTTTGAGGTAACTTTAGGGCTTAGGGCGGCATTAGAATTCAGACCATGTCTTCCCTCTATGCTCTTTGTTTCTTGTGTGTGTGTGTGTGTGTGTGTGTGTGTGAATCTGAGCATGGGTTCTTTGGTGTGTTTCAGTCCCGGCGGGTAGTGGTGAGCAGGGAGCTGGTGTGATGGAGCGGGCGGAGGAGGTGACGGTTGCTGCATCATCGGTGGAGTGGACCACCGTGGAGGGCATCGCCAAGAAGGAGGGGCAGGAGATCTCAGGTGAGCCACAGCGCTGCCTTCATGACTTCAGTGGTTACTGACTCACACTCAAATATACATGCAAACCTCCCAAATTTTTATTTGACTGATGGGGAAAGTCTTGATGGTTATTTTTGTTATTTTGCTTAGTATGTAGATCATTTGTTTATGCATGTAATATGTTACACTTTGCCTGTTCCTCAAATTAGAGTTTTACTTTGACCAAAACATCATACTTTATTTGGGTAAAAAAAAATCTTATAAAGTCATATAAAAGTCCTGTAGAAAAAAAAAGCTCAGGCAAACAGCAGGCCAGCAACCATGTGTTGGAGCAGACAGAACCCTCCACAAATTAGCCAAATTAGCCTGCAGTGTTCTTACTGTTGCTCGCTCCATGTGTGTCTTTTTGTGTGTTGTGTGTTTGCGTGCACTCGCTCAGAGGATACTCTGAACTTCTGGAAGGGCATTGCCGACGTGGGTCTGATGGGGGAGGTGGTGACCAACATCCGCACGGAGCTGCTGGAGATGCTGAAGGGGGTGCAGCTGCGCTCCGACCGCACCAGCCTGCAGGACTCGGGTGAGCAGCGTGGGCCAGGGGGTGGAGGGTGCTGTCAGTGTCCTTCTACATTTCTGGGGGCAACACAGGAACCACAGTGTGCCACAGTGTGATTTGGATGGAGCAGTCCATCTCTATTCATGGCTGCACAAATTTTGAACAAATTTAAAACAAAAAGTTTTAGAGCTTTCTGATTCACCTCACGTTATTTAGCTCCTCAGTCTACTCACAACACTGCAATAACAAAACAAAACAGGTTTTTGTTTGATCTGTACATGATGAAAAACAAAACACAAGACTGAAATATCTCATACAGTCCTGTCCAAAATGATATTATGCTCTTTACCAGAGATGTTTTCATCCTTATTCATTCTCAGTATCAATATTAAAATTAACCATATCCTGATGTCATTTGACTAAATGAACTGTGCTCTGTGGTGATTCAGAGGTGGCCGTGTTGAGTAACCTGGTCCAAGTGTTTGGCCTGCTCGACTCCATCAAGAAAATCCTGAATGAGAAGCGCCTACAGACTGACCCCAGCCAAGAGCAGGACCTCAACACTCTGACCAGTAAGTGGAGGAGGGTGGCGCACTACTGACAATAAACAGACAAATCAACAATTATTCATCATTGTGTTTGTATAAGTGTTACTTAGGATACACTAATGTATTGCTGTTGTGTCTAGATTTTTGCACTGAACTGACTATTACTCAAATAGTACACCACAGTATTGCAATGTTATAGAACTCTCTAGACTGCAGTACCAGACCTGACCAGCAGGTGTCACATGAGCAGCGAATCCGTACAACAACAGGCAAGATGTAAATAGCAGGATGAATCAAGTGATGGGTCCATTGATGCCTTCATTCACTGCAGCCATAATGCAGTGTGTCAGTCTCTTAAAGACTCTGCCCTCAGACATGACAAACTCTTGGCAAACTCAAGCCTTGCCCCTCCTGGATAAGTGGATATCTTTTTGTTAAAACTCGTAATCGATACACAAATCTGGCAAGAATTTCACTGGCGTCTCCGAGTTCTGTCATCTTTCCTTTGTCGTTGAGAAGTCGAGGGGTACAAGTCAGTGGTATTTTACATAATTTATTCCTGCCTCCTCCTTGCACTTCAAAGAGACTCTCCATGTTAAACTTTAGCTGTATTTGTGCACATGCAGACTTGTATAGATGCTTTTATTGATTCTCCCCTCTCTGCTTACTGCACTGAAAAGTTCTCAGTAATAGCTACATCAACTGACCTTTACTTTAGCTCCACACCTTCTATGGGAATACTAATGAGATTGCTGCATCATAGATAGGATCAGTATCGACCTAGCATATATTGCTTACCATTGGGTGAGCCAATCCACTGAAAGGGCTAATGGCCGCTTGTGTGCGTGTGTGTGTGTGTGCGTGCGCATTCAAAGTCTAATATTATTTGGTATTATATGATGTGGTTATATTTGAATGTGCTTTCTAAAGAAATGGGACTTGTGGATTCAAATGAAGAGCTCAAATGTGTGTGTGTGTGTGTGTGTGTGTGTGTGTGTGCGCGCGCGTACATGTGTGCATCTGCTGCAGGTCTGGAACAACAGTTGGAGGAACAAAGGAAGCAACAAGCACAGAGCTGGCTGGCCCTCAACAGCATGGCGGCGCCCCCTCCTCCCCCTCCGACCAAGCGAGCCCCGAAAAGGCCGCGTCTGCAGAGGCCCGCCTCTACCACCACGCTCCTGAGCCCAGCACCGTCGACGCCCACGGGCGCTCTGGGCCAGCCGGTGACGCTGCAACCGCAGTTCACCGTCCTCTCGCCAATCACGCTGTCGTCGGTGGGCCAGCCGTTCACCGTGGCCAACCTGCCCATCGCCACCCTGGCACAGGCCACCAACACCGTCACGCTCCACACGCTGCCCGGCGGCTCGCAGTTCCTCACCCGCTACACCGGTGGTGGCGCCACCCCCGGGGCCACGGTCGTCACTGCCGCCTCCGCGGATGGTAAGGGGGGTGACGCCAACACCATTACCCTCCACCCCACCTCTGGGCTCACGCTGGTGGGCACGGCCGCAGTTCAGGACCCCAGCCAGCTGGGCACGATGGTGAGCCCTGTGGAGCTGGTGCAGTTGGCCCAGGGCACCCTGGGAGGGGCGGAGGGGGTGGTGGTGTCGACGGCGGCGGGAGCCGCTGAGGTGATGGAGGGAGCCATGCTTGTCCAGCAGGACCTCAGCGGAGTTGGAGGAGTGACCGTGACTGGAGTCGGGGGCGGGGGAGGAGACGTGGACGAGAGCCAGACCCACGCTACTGTCATCGAGATCGACCCGACCCCCGCGGGGGTGGAGCAGCACACCGTCGGGGTGATGGAGCTACAACTGGCCACTGGGGCCTCCTCCGAAGGCACGGGGGGAGAGGAGGTGACAACTGTGGTGGTGGGGTCGATGGTACCTACCGCCGCCACCTCGGAGGAGGAGGCTGTGCCCATGGAGCAGGAGCCGGGCGAGGAGGTGGCGGGGGAGGAGGCGCACACAGGTCATGGGGAGGTGGAGGGGGCTGTGGCGGCAGGAGAGCTGCAGCTTGAGACTGACGGACAGCTGGAGACACTGCAGATCATGGTGGTGGAGGAGGAATCGCCGTCAGCAGCAGTAGCCAATGCAGAGGACAAGTGAGGAAGTGTTTGGGAGTGTGTGTGTGTGTGTGTGTGTGAGAGAGTGAGTGAGGAGCGTTCTCTCCACTGCCAACAGTACAGATGTGGAATGAGGAGAGCAGACTGGGTTGCTTATGTGTGTGTGTGTGCGCGCCTGCATGTGTGAAATGTTTTGGAGAGCTTCATGTTCAGAGCTGCCAACGATAAGCCTTCACACTAACGCACTGTAACATAGACCTTTGTAACTGTGGCTTCGATGTAATTGACAAATTGTAATTTAAAAATAAAAACCAGCTCAAAAGGGTTCCCCCCATTTCAGTATGATGTATTTTGTAATGCTTTTTTGTATAAAGTTAAGTATTTTTTGCAAGGGACATTTTGGCACTTTTTTTTCCTTAATTTTTATTATTTGTTTTAATTTGGCCAAAAGTCAGGCGCACTGAAGACCTGCTCTGAACAAGCTAACTGCCCCCTTAGGTCTTGTTTGGCACTGAATGAACAAACTGGGGAGACTCTTAAGAGACCATGCAGTCTGACTGATGTTGGATGTCCGCTGGATGATACTTCAGATGCGGTATCCCCCAAGACCCTTTAGCATGGCTAGAGCTCTTGGCTGGATCAGACTGTGTGTGTGTGAGTGTGTGTGTGTGTGTGTGTGTGTCTGTGTGTATAGCTGGCTTCATCTTCATCATTTCTCCATCAGGATCTCCATGGAGAGTTGTCCATCTGTTTGATATATGATGAGTTGTGTGAATGTTCACCTCTAGTTTCATTGTTTTAACTTTATTTTTATTGAGATACTCTTTCTTGGTTTCTGTGTTGCTCTCTCTCACTCCTTCTCACTTCGTCTTTTCCTCACACTGTCCACTATTCCTCTCATCTTCTCTGCCTATTATTATAGCATCTCTTTTGCACTTATCTCACCATACATATATATATCACTCTCTCTTTCACTACTCTCCCTGCCCCATTTCATTATGTGCTCTCTCTCTATCTCTCTCTCTCTCTCTCTGTCTCACACACATACACACACACACAAAAACCCTCTCTCTCTCTCTCACATACACACATATACACACTGTCACACACACATAAATTCTCTCTCTCTCTCTCTGTCTGTGTCTTTCTACTTTGGTGTGTCTGAGGTCTTCAGACATGTGTGTGTGTGTGTGTGTGTGTGTAAGGTGGCAGTGGCTTTTAGAGCAGAGGCGGGCATTCATGATGAGCCTGACCTTTTTCTTCTGAGCGCCATGCTCACCTTCTCAGCAGGGAGACAAAAGCTGCTGCTCTCGCAAGCTCCCTCTCTTCTTTTCTCTCCCTTTACTTTTCTTTCTCTCACTCGCTTTCATAACCCCCCTACCCCATTTATGTCTGCCTCACACACACACGCACACACACATACATCATCATCATCATCTCTCTCTCTCTCTCTTCTCTTTTTATCCTGTCCTCTCTGTGCCGTCATGTCTCTAAAAGGGCTTTGTCTGCAAACTCACTCACTAAGTTGCCGTTTACAAACTTCATTCTCACCCTCTCACTTGACTCCCTCTCCTTCAGCTCTCTTTTGTAGGATAGTATACTTTTACGGATCCAGCAGAATGTCTGTCAAGAAAGGTTACGTGTGTGTGTGTGTGTGTGTGTGTGTGTGTGTGTGTGTGTGTGTGTTACTTTCACCATCCTCAGAACTCAATGGCTAGCATGACTTGCAGTGTTGGGAATCAAAAAGGATTTGTTTTTCGGATAGAAAGATAACAGTTTGTAAAGACGTAAATATTATTTGAAATAATAATAATAAAAAAAAAATGTTGGATAAAATGTATAGTTTGTGTTTGATTATCAACATATACATTACCTGACATTTTCACTGTACTTGTTCCCTTTTTACCATACAGCATTTAACGTTCAACAGCTTTTCAGTTCTCAGTGTTAATTGTTTGCAGGATACATTAAAACCCAGTTTACCCACATAGAGGAGTGATATGCCACCAGCACTAGAAGATCAAGCAGAAGTAGTTTCTTGCTTGTCACTGTTGCATACATCTTCTCAGCAACACCTGACTTGGTTATTTACTACGTGTGTGGTAAGTCTTCTAGAGTATGTTTTTAGGATAACACTTTAAGTCATCTGGTATTTGCTTACAGACTCATTAGATGGATTATTTTAATTTAAATATCATAGTTTCTCCCAGTGCTACACATCTACTGTTTAAAGGTGTAGTGTTACTTGAATTGCAGAGGCTAATTTATTGTTTTTACATCCTTTTGTTTAGCTGAAAATTTGCAGTTTCCATGCCATTTTTCTTCCTGTTAAGAGAGTCAAGTCAATTTTTTTAAGGAGAAGTACATTTGAAATAAATATTTATGACTTGACTAATTCTGTTTGAAAATGGCTGTTGTGTCTCTTAAGTGCTACTGTAGCCATGCCCCTCTTCAATCAGCCTCACTGCCAGAGCCATCAATTAAATATTTAAAGGTGAACGATTCTTTGTGTTCAAATTGTTATATAACCATCTCATAAATACACCATGACTGCCCGACACTGTTATTATTCTTGGTGATATTTCTTGCGCAGTTATAAAAATGTCAGGTCACTGTTGCATATTGCTGATGAATGTGAAAGATACCTTCACAGCCTGCCTGTGTTGCTAATGGAGAACCTGTCATAACATCAAAACATAACATTTCCTATTATGTCATGGCAGAAACCAAGACAATAAGGATGGCTTGGGCCAAAACGCATCTGTCTATACCATGATTTCAGTATCCTAAATAACAAAGAGGTATAACTTAAGAGTGCGTTTATTTTCCCTTTGATCCATTGGGAGCAGTTATGATGTTTACTGTCATCTACCTTAGTATGCGCTTTTTTTTTTGATGAACAAGTTTTGTGTAAATATGTTAAGGCACTCACTGGCCAGCAGAGGGCAGTAGTGGTCCATCTGGCTGACGGCAAAGACTGTGGGTGCAGTTGTCTAGTTGTGTCTTTTTTGTGTGTGTGAGCATGTGTGTGTGTGTGTGTGTGTGAATATGAGTATGGCTGTTTACTGTATCAGTAAAACATAAAAAATAGTCTGTCTAGGCTGCCTTAATCTCCGTGTCGACTCCCCTCAGCCTTGCCACCATGCTGGCTTTAATCCACCATGTCACAGGCTGCTGTCGGTATGGGTGGGTCTGTCACCAGGGGTGAGCCTCACTGACAGGATGTGTTAGTTTTCTTCAGAATGTGTGTGTGTGTGTGTGTGTGTGAGAGAGAGAGAGAGAGAAAGAGAGTGTGTGAGGGAGTGAGGAGGAGGAAAATAGGATGGCAAAGTGCCATGTACTCACATAGCCCATACCTGTGTGTACTTTGTGTGTGTGTATTTGGGGGAGAGAGAGCAAAGATGTGTGTCTGAGACTGATGAACTGTCTATGTATTGGAGAGAATAGTGTGTGTTTGTGTGTGTGTTTGTGTGTGTGTGTGTATATGGGGGTGGGTCATTGTGGCTCACAGAGTCTTGTTCTCAGGCTTAGATGAAAAGCTGCTTGTTGGGTCAGGCTGGATAAACGAGACATCATTTTGTGTCACACTTTACCAGGTGGAGGTTAGGAGCTCAGACAGGTGTGTGTTGTGTGTGTATGTGTGAATGTGTGTGTGTGTTAGACAGAATTGCTGCCGCCGTCTAACAAGCTGTAGCTCTCAGCTCCGGTTCTCACCTGTAGTTTCCTGAACAGGTAGAGTCAGATAGTGCACAGTGGTGTTAAGTTTCACCACAGAATGAATGGCTATTTAGAGGAAATGAGACCCCCTCCACTACTTCACATTGTGTGACACCATTTCAGCTGTCAGCGAGCTCACAATAGTCTTTCATCCCCGATTGTCACTGAATCTGAGCTCTTCCCCCACCCAACCATAACACAACACCAGCCACCACCACCCCTCACCCTCCAAGCCCCCATAATGTCCTACAGATTCAACCAAAGTGGCGCCTTGTTTTCCAGCTCAAAGGTAGACATGGACTTACTGAAAGAATTGCTCACATTCCCATGGACCTGATGTGGACCAGGATGAAGAAAAATTTGGAGCTTTGGGGAAATATTTTGGTACCTGATATATTATAAAATACTTGATACGTGCTGGAATGATATACACCCTTTGAGAATAAACATTTTATCTATGTTCACTTAACCTCATGTCAAGGAAAAGGTGTTTTTGATTCATGTTTACTCTTAGTTACATCACCCAAGCTGATAGTTTTGTGTTGTATCTGATGATTCTTTAGCCTCTCCAAATGCATACTGCAGTAATACAATGTTTCAGAGCTTTGTTTCTTCTCTGTAGTGCCTGTTTTCGAGTGAGCAGTGGTCATGCAAAGGGCCCACAAATTTTCTGATAAAACATGGTTTATAGAACAGTAATTCTTGGCTAGGAGCAGATACAGCGATGGTGGCAGGTTTAGAATGATAATGCTTCTGGAGGCGTAGATGTCACTACTGTTCCTGTTCAAGAAGGCAGGAGCCAGGAGGTGTGCGTGTGTGAGTGTGTGCATTTGTTTGTGTGTGTGTGTGTGTGTGTGTGTGCACGTGTGCGTGTGGACCTGTCAGTCAAGTCTTAAGGGGGGGGTAAAGGTGGGGGGAGAGGCTGTGTGTGGGGAAGAGATACTGGCCTGGCAGCTCGGACAAGTCGATGCCACGCTGTCACCCCAGTGCCAGGCACGTTGGCAGCCACGGGTGAGTAGCCGCCTATCCACCTGTCCGCCCTGCTCTCTTTGGGGACAGCAGGTGTGACTTTGCCTTTGATTGCTTGACTGCAGGATGAAGGGGAGGCGTAAATAGCAAGGGAATGAGCGAAGGAAGGAAAGAAAGAAAAATAAAAAACGAATGAAAGAAAAAGTGCAGGGTAAAGACAGACAGAGGTGTGAACTCTGTCACTCATAAGCACAGATAGCAGCTCCCCCTTGTTTATGTGTGGGAGTGGAGAGACAATGGGGCATGCAATCGTCACCCTGTCTCTCACGGTCCTTCTTATCACAGGCTCAGACATGCCCGCTGCGGTGACAGGGCCAACCACTGAAGCTGCATGTCTTTGGCTAATCAGGAGTTTCCAGCATACACAAGCACACTTACACACACAATTCCTACCCCTCCTTAACATCCCCCTCAAGAATACACACACAAAGCCCTACCTTTCCTTAACCCCCCCCCAAAACACACACACACACAGCACCTCTCCTCAGCACCACCCACAAACACACACACACACACACAACCACCCTACCACCCCCAACAAGCAAACACAACACAAACACACACAAAAAACTCTCCCCTCTTCTCCTGCCAGAGATCTCCTCTCATCCCCTTTGTTTCCACTCCCTAAGCCCTATCTTCTCCAGTGGTTTAACACACCAACTCTCTGCTTGTTCAATCAGATCCCTGTCAAATCACTTACATCTCATCTCCGTGCCGTCATTCTCCCCCTCCTCTCTCCCCTCTCTCCCCTGATGATGATGGCGGAAACATTTTATTAGTTGCCCGAGACGTCTGATTCAACTCACATGCCCTTCTTTTTCCAGGCCACTGAAATAAATACAGTGCAAGAATATCTCTCAGACCTTTCTGTCTGGTCTGCCATGAGAAAAAAAAGCCCCCTGATAAAGACTGAATGAATTGCCATTAATGGGATGTGATCGTTAGGTGAGTCACTGCATCGCATATTAGGCCGCATCAGGACCGACTGTAATTACCATTTGTAAAGATCTGCACGCATCAGATTAGATGGGATTTAAAACACTTTCTGATTGCATGCATGAATGGTGAGTGCTAACAGATAGCCAAGGCCCTGTGGAGAGAAAAAAGTTTTTGACCAGCGACGAGTTTAAATAAATCCCCATCACTGTGGAGAAAATTCAATATAAAAGTTATTCAAGTGCACTTACAAAATGAACCATGGGTGGATGTAGAAATTAGGCCTACACTTTGACTGGAGGCCTAATGGAAAATGTGGTAGGTGAGGAACCACCAGCAGGACATGCAGCACTAGAGATGTGCCTTGTTGTATTGTCCATGGTACACATGGCCTGGACTTCTCTGTCATAGGTGTGTCATTTTTAAACTGAGTGTATCACGATACAAATAATAAACGGTTAATTAGCCAGCTATTAAACTGGGTAAATGTATAATAATGTCTGTGTCCTCAGACATCACTGGTATGAATCAGCATGAATGATGAAGTTGATTCTCAACTCATCATCCATCCCTAAAGCTACCACTTCCACCACCATCACATTCATGGTACT
Source organism: Tenualosa thibaudeaui (assembly GCA_027481765.1). Classification (NCBI taxonomy): domain Eukaryota; kingdom Metazoa; phylum Chordata; class Actinopteri; order Clupeiformes; family Clupeidae; genus Tenualosa; species Tenualosa thibaudeaui. The sequence goes on from JAIFZK010000011.1 coordinate 4,968,046, forward strand.
GGTACACAATGTGTATTTCTCAGTGCATAACAATGAAAAGATAACCTGAGGCGGACAGAGGTCCTCGAGTCTGTTTGGAGCTCAAGGGTTCACAAGGGTTCACAGGCTCTTAACCTAGAAGGTTTTTGATGATTCTCCTAAAGGTTTTGTGGTTTCGCGGGGAAAAAGCATCAAGCCGAAACGAGAATGATGGCAGGTAAACGAGGGAGGAGGAAGAAGAATAGAGTCACTAAAATGAACAGAATCGACTAATAACCACTTAGCTCAGGAGGCCCCCGCATGTAAAAAAAAAAAAACGTCAGACAAGAGTTGCAAGGAAGATGAGGCATGTGAATAGAAGCGGCCACAGTGGCGGTAACGGTAGTGGAGTGGTGGTGGTGGCGGTCGCTCTTGTTAAAATGCCACAGACGAACTGTCATCCTTCCATGGAGAGGGTCTGTTTTGTTTGAATGGGGAAGGGGGGGCTGATGATCATTTAAATGCATGTGGTTCCCAGAGCAGAACGAAGGGGTGGAAGAGAGGGAGAGATAACGGACTGCAGAACAGAGAATGGGAGGAAGGAAGAAGAGGGCAGAGAGGGAGAGGAGAGAAGAAGAGAAAGAGAAAGAGAGTGAATCATTTTGCAATGACATGATGGGGGAGACTGAAACCAAGAAAGCAAGAGAGAGAGAGTGTGATGACAAAGAGGGAGAGAATTAAAGTGAGTTGGAGACAGAGAGAGAGAAGTAGTGTGGTGACATGAAGAAAAAAGGCCTGGAGGCGATAATGTGGTGAGACTCATTTCCATAGGTTGCACTGCAATGCACAGCACAGCACACACAACACCACGTACTTCTCCAAGGAGTGCCCAGGAGTGCATTGCCTGTCTCTCAGAGATATTCCTGCTCACAGAGAGAATTTCTTACTCTTACTTGCCTTATCTCTGGGAAAAGCTAGCGAGGGAAGCAGCACCTGTGTGTGTGTGTGTGTGTGTGTGTGTGTGTGTGTATATATGAGAATTGACTGTCAGAGGAATCCAAAAACCATTCACTTCACAGCATAGGGCCCACTCATTTTCATGAGGCCCTATGGCTTTGGTCTGCTCTGCTGTGCTCCAAAGAGATTTGTCTCATCAGGTTTGCAGTCACATGGGTAGTTATGACTACAGTCGCTCTTCATATTTCATGTATTTTCCTTTTTGTAAGTGCACTCCATCCGCTACTGTGTGCACACAGAGATGTGGAAAGGGAATTGTGGGGATTCTGGAACCTCTTTGAAAAATTCCAGCCCCTATAATACAGGAGATCTTGACGTGAGACATGAAATCCCATCTTCCTGCATGTGGTAATACATGCATAAACTGGAATGAGAACAGCACAGGACTTGGCATGTCCTCGGGCCCTTGTTTGACTGCCTGCCTGCCTGCCTGCTGGTGGGGCCCCTGAATCTTTTAGGATTTTGCCCCACGCCTGCTTTGCTCCAGTATATTACATCAAGCCATCTTTTCATCTTTTCATAACACTATTCATTCCCAACTGTAATATAGGACCTATCCCATTATCTGCGTGCCTTATCTTACCTTATTATTATTTCTATCTAGCTGTTTTTGTCTCATTTTGATCTATTCCATTTTTGAGCGATGGAGCTTAAGCCTTTGCATGATAAGGGCATGATAAGCATATGAGGCAGTGCCAAGACACATGTCGCTCATTATACATACTGATAACAGAAGCTCAACGACAGATGAATGGTGTGTGTGTGTGTGTGAGAAAGTGTGACTTTCACTGACATGATAACCCAACTACTTTGCCCCTTCTCCTCACCCCCCCACCCCCCATTCGCTTTTCCCTTCTCCGTGATTGGAGTGAGCGAACGAGAGAGAGAGAGAGGCGTTGAAGCGGAGATGAGCTAATCTGTATTCTAATGCAGCCGCGGCGTCTGCTCGGTGGGCGGCTGCTTAATATGAGCGAGCCGTTGCCTCCGCCCGTCACCTGGCCGTTGCCGAGTTCATTCCCGGCGCGCGTTTTCTCCGGGAGCCCCTCAGGGCGTGTGTAATTGCGCACCGCAGATGGGAACGCCGCAGCTCGGGCTGCCATGTTGCCTGGCAATTACTGCCAAGCTACAGGGGGGACAGCTAAACCTGGGGTGGTGAGAGAGAGAGAGAGAGAAAGAGGGGGATAGGGCAGAGGAAAGTGCCATGTCACAGCTGACAAAAAAAAAAAAAAAACAACAACACAAGGGTGCGAGTCACACGCTCTGTCATCGATTGAGATGTAGCAGGGCATGCATTTAACCAAATGTGTGATCAGAACTTCCTAATGTGAGAAACTCATTCATTTTACAGAGTGGGCATATGTGTCTGTGTGCATCTGTGAGTGGGCCAAGGGGATGAGGATGGTAGAGAGAGAGAGAGAGAGAAATAAAACACACATCACACCACAATACTCTGCACAACACTACACACACACACACACACACACACACGCACACACACCATACCACACCAATCACAAAATGACTCATATGCCTATGCATGTATATGCATGAGTATTTGTATTTTACATATATGTATATATTAATGTCATGTCAAATAACATATTTTTTGTCATTCCTGTAAATGCTTATGCAGTGCAGGTTATGACTTGTACTGACAACAGATATTTCAGTTGAACTCACTGTGGCCTATAAACATCAGATCAGTCTGTGCGTCATTCAGTGTCACCTATTCAGCAGAAGTCTTCTCAGCAAACAGAAGCAAGAACAGAAAGTGTGAATGAACACGAGTCTGATTGCCTTCAGCAGGTATTCAAGTACAGACCGGCAGGGTGTATGTACCCCACAGGTAGAACTGACATGTTGAGCAGTATAGCAACAGGGGAGCAGCTTTGTGTGTGTGTGTGTGAGTGTGTGTGTGTGTGTGTGTGTGTGTGTGTGTTTGAATATCAGAGTGATACAGAGTCCATGGAGTCCTTTTAGAAGCCCAGTGGCAATATGGCATCATGTACAATTCTGTTGACATGTTGACAGCTTGTCTCTCTTTCTTTTCAAAATATAAATGGTGTGTGTGTGTGTGTGTGTGTGTGTATGTGTATGCAGACTCAGGCTCTAGATGTCAGCTCATGATGGACATGAGGGTACTGGGATGTTGGAGTGTGGAGGCGGTGTGCCCTCTTTGACTTGAGATGCTTGATGCTAGCCAATCGCTTCTTTTTCTTTGACTCACCCTACCCCCTTCAATACATGCGTAATAATATACTGTACAGTACACACACACACACACACAGACATAGTGTACTCATGAGAATATATGCTGTGTAGAACACATACCCGCATATACTCTCATATCCTCTCATATTCTCCCACGAGTGCTTAGATGCTGGATTGTGATGCATAAGGCCGTGTGTGTGTGTGTGTGTGTGTCCTGGTGCCACATCCTTCCACACATTGCACACATCTTCACCTTTACCTGACATCGCCACCTCTGACCCCCCCCCCCCCACCACCACCACCACCACATCCACACACACACACACACACACTCACGCACACACATACATACGACACACAACACCTCTCCTCACACTCCTCTCCTCTCGTCCTCGCTCAGGGCAGTTACTGTACTTTCCACTGCCTCCTCATTCCCACGCTCAGCTCTCCATTCCTTCTTTCTTTATGTTGTTCATTCTCTCTTTTTTCTCTCCCATCCTCTCTCTCTCTCTCTCTGCTGAACAAGTGGAGTTCAGAGAACCAAGTGCTTACGGTGCTTCACTAGACCCTTCAGTTCAGTCCACTACCATCCAAACAAGCCCTGAAGCCTTGTGGACTGTGAAGTCTGTGTCTGTGTGTGTCTGTGTCTGTGTGTGTACGTGCGTGCTTGTGTATGTGTGTTAAACTGGTACAGGAGATTTTACACTCGAGCGCCTTTCGACCAGCTGCTGGAATGTGACTTGATTCCATACTGGAACATCTGACTTTTAATATTCATAATGATCACATAATCTATAATTCTAACGCCTTTTAGTGTTCCAAGAAGAACATGGGGAGGTATTGAACTCACTGTTGCAACATTCATTAGAGCCTGCATTACCCAGACTGCCTTATGTTTGCCCCTGTAGATGCTCATATTGTTCATGTGTATACAAATAGCAGACTGCCACACATGTGCACACACACACACACACACACACACACACACACATACACATACATACACAGAGCAGTAATACATCGTCAGCCACCAACAGAGTAGCCCCTTTGGGATGGACTTACATTCTTGATTTTCATTGTTATATGCAGTGTATGGGTCAGGCCAACAAAGCTTGTGTTGTGACATTGTATTTGCCACACTGAAATATGAGTGCCAGTAGTCCTAACACAAGTGCCTGAGGAAAGACCGGAGTAGTTACTGGAGCCGTTACCATATTTCTCGTTGACGTTGAGTACTTTTCATGAAAAATAACAAAACAAAACAAAGCAAAAAAACAAAACAAAACACCATTGGGTCGAATGTTTGAATCCATAAGGTCTCAATAGAAACAACATTCACAAATCACCGCTGATTTAAATTCAGCCCATAACGCCACTGGGTGAGCACTTTGGGCTTAATAATCTTGATTGATTTCAGCACAATGCCATAGGCTTTATTTGTCTGCCTTTCCCACCATGTGCCCACCCCTCTCTCTCTCTCTGAGCGCCACCGCCCCCAGACTTGAGGACTTGATCTTGAGTTCCTCTGACATTGTTTCTGGCGTTTATAAATGCGATCGTTATGGCTATAACAAGCTTTGTGCTCGGGGGAGTGTGCCGCTGTGCGACATTAATTAAACATTTGATTACCGTTCGCACTCTCCCTTGGCTGGCGGAGAATTGGATTCCATCCTTTTCTTTTATCGACTGTGCACTCGAGCTCAACTTGATTTGATTGGAGAATTGATATTATGAAAGAAAATTACTTCAATGCTATGCCTGGTACCAGACAAACCATTTTGCCTGCATGTGTGTGTGTGTGTGTGTGTGAAAGAGAGAGAGAGAGAGAGAAAAGGGCAAAGACCTTTTGCACTCTCTTCAGCTTTCTCCAAACCCTCCAAAAACCCTCCCCAAAACTGATTTCTTTCCTTCACAGAGCAAATCTTTTCAGGACTGAAGCAAGCAGGAAAGTACCCCCCCCCCCAACCCCCAATGCACACACAGCCCAATGCACACACACACACACACACACACACACACACACACACACACACACCACACCACACACATACACATACACACACACATACACACACGCACACCACCACCACCTCCTCTTAAACAGACTGTCTGCAAAGAAAGCAGTTTGATTATTTCCACTATCTAAAGAGGACAATGTCCTGATTTGTGATATGCATGAATTCATATTTATGGTAATGCTTCAGTAGTCCTGCCCACGAGCTTTGCCGGTGGAAGGGGGGGAATAAATAAATAAATAAATAAAGCATGCAAACACTGCCATGAGAAAGGTCAGCATATTTTACAGAAATTTTAGCCAAGTGCCCAGTTTTGCTATTATTCATTCCACTGGCATGCATGCTCTGCTTCCAAGGTAATGTATAAAGTGCTAGAGATAGAGGTACAGAAAGAGAGAGAGAGAGGGAGAGAGAGAAGAATGGTTGATTTTAAATGCAAAGCTAATGATTCAGAACCAGAATGTTGTTTCTGTTGTCTTCATTAGATTTTTCTCCATGACATGCCTTTCAGGGCTATCTCACAAAAGGCATGCCATTGTAAAAAAACAGAGATGCAGATGTGATCGGACTGATTCTCTCTCTCTCTGTGTGTGTGTGTGTGTGTGAGAGAGAGAGAGAGAGAGAGAAATAATGTGTGTGTGTGTTTGTCTGCTCATGGCTGCATGGCCAATGCATGTGCCAATTAGCTTGAGGAAATGAAGTCTAAATGAAACTGTTACATAAATGACATCTTCATTTGAAGTGTCATGCACATCAAGTGCCCATTTTTTAAAGTCATCATACAGACTAGTGGTTCAATGTAGGCTTACCACAGAAACAAAAATATAGAGATGCTTTAGTTCAAACATGGGGAGCGTGATCTGTTCCACGTGGGTTATCAGTTTGTTTACTGCCAATCACACACAGTTTCCAGCAGAATCAAATGCCAGTTAGGCAGAACAAAACCAAGTGCTGCTTTTTGTAATCTAGTCTCATACACAGGATCAGATATGACATTTTTGCCTCAGTGCTTTATTTGAGCCTCCTTCTTATTCAAGATATGTGTCTTATATCTTAACAAGACCTGTGCAGATCTTGTTAACGCAATTCAGTAACGTGTGACTGCCGTTTGAACGTTAGTAGTTGTGATGGGCAAACGGGTGGCTGACTGAATGGCAAGTGTTTGTTCCGGGTTGTTGTTGCGCGATAGCAGCCACACGGGGGCGCCCTTTACCAGGCCTTATGCGTCTCTCGCGTGGGGCGAAAAAGGACTGTTGAGGGGAGAGGGAGAGGAAAAGGGTTCAATTTTGAATTGTTTGTCCTGACGTCAGCTGGCACAGCTCAGGAGCCTGCTACTGCTGCTGCGTCTCCCGTGGAAACTCAATACATGCTCCGGCAGGATATCAGCAATCAATGCGCAACTTCGCTTCAGTCTCTGGAGTCACTGTGTAGGATTTCAACTAACTGCCAACACACAAGGAACTGGAACTAAGAGACGTTACCATGAATTCTGGGGCTTTTCTACTGATGCTATTCGTAAGGGTGTACGCGGAAAATTTGGAAGGACCAACAGGTAAGGGAAATTGTTTTTACGTCTTAAGTCAACGATACTGCGCCAGAGAAATTTCCACGCAGTTTCGGGCGCAAGGACAGATACAATTTCATTCAAACAACTGAAGAGGATCTTCACTGAGGTAGTTTTAGGTTGCTTACTCACTGTAGGGACATGTGTCGCAACTTGATATCAAGCGGATATATTTGTGCGTTAAAATGTAGCCTATCAACTTCCAAGTAACTACTTTGTATAGGCTTCTCAGAACGAAAACAAATGTTATTTTGAAGAAACGGGTAACCTGCCGTGGAAGTTGGTGTGTTTGGAAGCGATGAGCGACAATTGCGGTTTGTCTTGCGGTTGCAGTCTGAAACTGAGACAAGACGTTAAAAAAAGACTGTCACAAGGGTTTGATCACATCTGGTACAAGGCACCCGTTAGATGAGCCGACAGAGCTTTTGAGTTATTTGTATCTCTGGTCTGTTGGGACAATACAGCAAGTGCTTGTATGGAATTCGTGAATGCAGTTTTTTTTTACATGTGGCTTATGCGAAGCTGATAGCCTACTCACAATGAAATAGAACAACAGGAGTCTTTAAACAGCCCATAGGCTACATTTGGGTTGCTTTCTTCACTCATTTAAGTGGCTTCAGTGCATCAAATCGGGCTAATTCTGAGCCAAAGAAAAATATATATTACTGGGGCACAGACTGTTATTTGGCATATTTGGTTGACTTGACAAGCTCCCTTGTCGATGTTGTCTTATCACTGTTAGACCCTCTTCGTTGTAACTGCGCGCTCGTGTGCGTCTATTGTGTGTGACGTGGGTGTGCGGCTCAAAATAAAAAAGGAAAGTTTGTGGACAGCAATAGTCACTCATTCATTATTTATTCATTCGTTAATTTTGGAAATCCACTTCTGGCATCGTGTAGTAGGCTGTTGTACGTGATTCTGTTTCTTGGGTTTGACATAAAGCTCACAACCTTGGAAATATAGGCTACAGCATAATAGATTTGTTAAGTAAAATCTTATTACATTGATTTATAGTTACCCCGTATAGCTACACCGTACTATGATGGTGATTTCACATGGCCAATGCGATTTCGATTTCACATTGCCTAAACGGTATTTGCGGTTCGTTTTACAATTACAGGCTACGACTCTTGCAATAAAATTTGACTTGAAGTATAGGTGCTCATTTATATTACATGATATGCCTGATAGGGTCAAACTGACCACTTTTTTTAGTATTCTCACATGCATTAAATCTCATGCATGACTTGGTACTTGACTTGAAATCAAACCCGATAAACATATTGTGTAATAGCACATTTCAAGAAAATGTAATTAAAATGTTGGTTGAAAAGGAGGTGTCCGTTATAACCGGTTCGTCTGGCCGCAGGTCATTCTTTTGTTGCTGACGGAGTGTTTGGAAACGATTGACCCTGCCTTGGCCTCTGCTTCTGTTGAGTTTTCGCGCAGATTTCATTTATCTCACCATCTCGCAGTCGGGTTGTGTTGTGACAAGTGAAAGGAATTGCTTTCAGGCCAGTGCAAAGACCTAGTGTTATGGGGGTGCAGGTTTTTTTTAACTTTTTTTTTTATTTCAAATTAATTAAAAGGTTTTATTTTAAATGAATATCAGTTTTTGGCTTGTGAGGGCATTTACTGAAATCGACAGCTCCTTTTGAACAACTGTCATAGTCTCTTTTGAACTGTATGCCGTCAAAAAAATCGAACTGTTTATTAAATGTTCAAGGTCCCACCTCACATTGAGGACAAAGCACTTTGAAAACAACCATTAAAAAGGAGGGCCTATTAAAATGTGACTGTCTAAAGTATCTGCTTGCTGACACTTTCTGGCAGCAAGTATTATGTTGTTGTCTGCTCTGTTTGTTATTTGTGCTGACCGGTTGACAAGTGGGGATGGTTCCTAGGGGGGCTGTGAGGACGGCTTCCCTTTGAGTGCTCGCTGAAGCATGGCATGCCGGCCGTCAGTGCCCAATCACTGGGCACATCATGCCAGCTCTGTGGCCAGCAGTGGGGAGGGGGGGGGGGGGATTGGAGGGTAGAGATAATCGTGAGAGTTTGGCATGAATACAGTCCAGCAGTTGCTCTCCCTCTGCTTTCTCTCACTCTCACTCTCACACACACACTCCTTCTCACACACACACTTGCACACAAAAGCACTAATGCATGTGCACACACACACACACTCGCACTACAATTGGTGTTTGGAAGCTGAAATACATGCATGCACGCGTGTAGGGCAGGGCCTTGAGAAGGCTGCTGGGTTGAGAACTAGCCAAACCAAAGCAGACCAGAACGGAGCGGACACTGTGTGCGCTGGTGCGCATCTGTTGGATTTTAATCACACTGAAAACGAACCAGCTTGCTCTCGCTCTGTCCTTCTCTCTCTCTCTCTCTCTCTCTCTCTCTCTCTCTCTCTCTTTGCTCTCCAGGGAAACTGGCTGCCTTGCTGGAATGCCCTCCTGCTGGCCCAGTACCCCTGACTGATTCTGAAAATAACCCCACACACTCCCCTGCCCTACACTGGCTGACTGTGGCCACATCTCACATCTACCCCTGAGATTCCCCCCATCGTTTATTATGCTGTACACTAGATAGATCACTCATAGCCTTATGATGCTGTAATAACCTTTCATGATCCGTTTTCTGCTTTTGTGGCCAAGTAGCTCTAGATGAAAGAGAGAGAGACACACACACACAATCTCTCTCCCTCTCGTTTTCTCTCTGTGTCTCTCCATCTCTCCATTTCTCTCTCTGTTTTTTTATCTTTATCTGTTCCATACATACACACACACACACACACACACACACACAGACAACAATGGATCAAGTCGGTTTTGCAAAGAAATGCAGGTAGGTGCTTAGCCACTTAAATGAGGCTGGCAGTCATGAATAGCCATCTTAACTGCACATTTATATAATGGATGTCCTCTCTTGGCTGTAACAATACATGCTGTAGGTGATCATTTAGACAATTCTCTTTCCCCCCTTCCCTCATTCTCTCTCTCCCTCTCTCTCTCCCTCGCTCACTCACTCACACATCATCTTCGGCGATCTCCATGAAAGCCATCACACGCCGGCCCATTTGTGCTTAAGTGGGACAGAATGACGCAGCAGTGGAGGTTGGTGTCTCTGATTCTGCGTTTTTTGGGCCCGTCCTGACAAGTTGTTCCCTGCTCTAAACCCCCAGTGCTGGCCAAGCAGCGATGAGTTGAAAATAGATTATATATGTGTGTGTGTGTGTGTATGTGTGTGCGTGCATGCGCCTGTGTGTGTGCATGTGAAAGAGATAGGGGTGGGAGAGTAAGTATGTGGGTGTAAGTGAGTAAGTGTGTTATAAAGTGAAAGCAATCTTGTATACGGTGTGTGTTTGTGTGTGTGTATGAGGGAGAGAGAAAGAGACATAGAGTGAGTTTAAGAGAAAGACAGCTAGACTCCCAACACCCTCTCTCTCTCACACACACACACACACACACACACACTTGTGCACACACTCCTTGCACATGTGCCTCTCCTTCTCTTTCCTCTTTATCAAAAAATGATTTTCTCTTATCGGTGTGCAGGGTCGCTACAGGGTCGCGGGTGCGGAGACGCAACAGCAGGGGCCATTTTTCTCCCAGTGTGAGCTGAGATGATTGGTGCAAATGCCTCACTCTGGGAGAAGCAGAATAGAGGGGGAGAAAGAACAGGAACAGACAAATGGAGAGAGGGAAAGAAGGTCAAAGACTGAGAAGTGAAGAGGGAAGAGTGAGAGAGATAGAAAGAGGAATATAGGAATAGGGGAAGAGGAAAGGAGGCAAGGAATTAGAGGTAAAAAGATGGAAAGAAGGGGTAGAAAGAATGGAGAGGAGGAGAAGAGAGAGTGGGAAAGACTAAGAGGTTAAGGAGAAAGAAGAGGAGTGACAGAGCAATGAATAAGGAGAGAGAGATAAAGAGATAGATAGAGGGAGGGGGTGGAGGGAGAGAATGAGAGAAAATAGCAGAGTAAGGTGTGTGAGTGTTATGAGCCTCATTTAAATCTCACCAACGTCTCTCCTTCCTCTTGAGCTTCACCCAGAAGACAGCTGCAGGGAGTTGAGGGATGACATCATGAAACAGGAGCAGACACACACACACACACACACACACACAGAGAGAGAGAGAGAGATGGCAGGCCAAGCTGACAGAGAAATTCTTTGGGGGTTGGGTCTTTAGTTCAGGCAGTGTGATGCAATGCGGTGCTCTGGACAGATGTACTGTGGGTTGTCGATCGGCCCAGTGATTTTAAGGGAAGGGATTTGTTTGAAGTTTCTGTCTGCGTTTTGGCAGAAGAGGGGGTTACTGAAAGATTTGGGGGCAGCAGTATTTGACAGGGCCCCTGCAGATTGCCTTGACTTGAACAGTGGTTATGCATTATCATAGATATAACACTGTTATAACATAGAAGTGGAGTAACCAGAGTTGTAAAGCTATTATAACACCACAGATTACACACATATTATAACACTGTAATAACACAATCATTCGAGTCATCTTAGTTAATGCAGTGGCTGATGAGGGTTAAAGTAGACACTTAGCAGTTAGCTGGAGCTCCAGGCTGAGCCTTCACTGGCCCAGTAAGGAAACTCTTAACTGCTGTCACAGCAATACACTTTGTCAGTTTACTTTTGACACATGTACTTGGCTGAGTAATGGAAATATGTGTGTGAGAGACTGTGTGTGTGTGTGTGTGTGAGTGTGTGTGTGTATGTGTGTGTCTACAGTCCTTGTTGACAGTTGTGTTGGGTGAAAGCAGGGGGTTGTCTTTTGAGCCTTGGCTGCTAGTGCGCATGTTAGACAGGTTGTCACGGTTACACTTTTTGTCCACACTGACGTGTCGCCACGGTAAGGCTCTCTCCCAGCCCCCCACCACCTTGTTCCGTCACGCCTGTGATGATGATCGGTAGCGACCGCCTCCCGGTTGGCTCTCTGCTGTGCTCCTGAGTGTCAGCGCCACAATCCACTAATGGAGCTGACAGCACTTCCAGCTTCCCCAGTGATCTACCTCCCACGCCCCAAAGCCTCATGGGACATGTGCCGGGAGCATGGGGAGAGAGGGGGGGCTTTCACTTGTTACTTGCCTTCTCCAGGTGGCATCACTGTTTTGCTAGCACAACCCCCCCCACCCCCCAGCCCTCTCTCACCCATTCACCCATTCACCCGCCTAGCCCCACTCCCAACACCAACAAGTCATTATAGGACAGATGGCTGAATGCCGGCAAGCCTAACGCAGGATGACAGAGCTACTCGCTACTCATGGGTGGTGTGTGTGTGTGTGTGTGTGTGGGGGGGGGGGTTGGGGCTGTCTGATTTTGTGTGTGTGTGTGTGTGTATATGTGTGTGTGTGTGTTGAAGCAAACAAACTGTGCATTTGTGCTTTGAGTGGGTGTGTGTAAGCGATTGTGAGTGTCAGTGAAGTTGAACTGTGTGTGTGTGTGTGTGTGTGTGTGTGTGTGTGTGTGTGTGTGTATTTCTGTGTGTGTGTGTGTGAATTCTGTCAGAATGATCTGTGAGAGTGCATGTTTGTGTTTTAATGTGGTATTTATTCACAATAGCAGGGTCTTGGGGGAAGATGGCAGGGTGCGAGGGCAACTGTTGGAGAGTGATCCACTCCCAGCGTCACCGGCTGCTGTCTCTGTTTGTTTGTTTGTTTACCAGGCAACAGCAACAGTAATGAGCAGCCGTCTGTGAACAAGACAATAAAAAATGTGTAAAAGATGTAAAAGATAAGATCTGACAGACAACACAATGGCTGAATCCTAATCTCCTCCTCAACCCCTTAGCCCCAAACTTTCAGACTTTGTGAAATTACCATCTTCCTTTTTGTAATAAGGATGACAATTAAATGACAATTAAAACCAAACTGTTACTAGCCAAAACATCTCCGGTCAGTTAGCATTACATCTTCAGAATCAGAATCAGCTTTATTTGCCAAGTATATTTACATATACAAGGAATTTGACTCCGGTACATATTCAATTAGGTATATGTGTCTAGATTACGATAAGTATCATGGTTGATGTTGTCCAGAAACAGGTTTTCCGTTTTTCTCTCTATCGTTTATCCATACACCAAAAAAAGTTACTTTAATGTTAATAAACGCTCCGCATCTCTGCCCTTACTGTTTAATTTGTGATAGCTCTGGTGAAAGATGATAAGTTGACAATTGGCTAAAACATTACCAATTTGGTCAAGTGTGGTCTCTGTCAGGACCTGTACATCTGGTGATAATTTCCTTCTCAGGCAGAATGCTGGATGGGAAACTCTAGTTAAATAGGCAAAAACTATCAGTGTCAGTTTTAAATAAATGTCTGACAGACATAGATCTCCATTGCAAAATCGAATTTCCTTACATTTGCTCCATTGCAGCTTGTACAAATGGAAAATAAACTGCTATTTAGTGCAATTAACTGTTCTGTACAGCTGTAAATTGTTACTTGTCTGTAGTTAAAATACGGCCCTCTAGTATGGGTCTATGCTATTGAAATTTAGACCCTGATTGATATGGGAATTAACATTAAGTACACTGTAAAAAATAAATCATGGTTTTAACTTAAAAAATTTAGTGTCTGGGCTATTTTAAGTTAAATAAAAGGAAGTATTATTTTTTACAGTGTAAGTTTAACATATGTGGGGAGTGGAATCGGGTGTTAATTCGATAACGCATGAATTAACTAATATGAAAATATATATAACTGACAGTTAAGTCTTTGAGGACGCAGGGCTTGGGGGTTTAGGGCTTAGAGCACATTATTTTTAAAGAGAAAAAGATGGCAAAAATAGTAAATTTTCTTGGAGGACATCAGGGACAGTTTCTGAGGGACCCAGGTGTGGGGGTGAGACGCCCGTCTAACTCTGGTATCCCCTTGTTTGGACAGGCCTGAATATTTTGTTATTCTCGCCGAGTAGCGCCAGCGATGACAGATATGCAGCGCCTTGCTAAAGTGCCACGTTCCGAGGCCTAGCGCTATGGCCGGGTGCCAGCTGCCTGCTGCCGTGGTAATGGCAGAACCGGGATCAGAGTGGAATGGAACAGAGCGGGCCAGAGTGTCTGTCCAGACTTTTGAACTCTTGAGATGCACGCCGCTGTAATTTCACGCATCTCAAATCTCACAGTGGACAAAAAGTTGGACATCCAGGATACTACACACTCCCTATTGCTTGTTGTCTCCCTCACTTGTTCTCTCTCCCCATCTCCTTTTCTCTCTCTTTTTGTCTCTCTCTTGAGACTCTTAATTGTGTGTTATTTCTGACGCGTTTGCCAGACTTCCTGCTGAATTCGTAATCACAAAAAAGAGATGCATACGTTACTCCTACTGCCTGGAAATCAGCCAAGACCCCAACTTATAAATAACTTTCAGCCTGTTTCAGAAGAACAAGCACACAGACAGCTTTCTCTCTCTCTCTCTCTCTCTCTCTCTCCCCTCCCCCTCTCCCTTTCTTCCACTCTCCATCCCATCATCTTGCTCTTTGAATGTGTATGTGTTTGAGAGACAGAACAAGCTCACAGACAACCCTACCGTGATGATCCACCGAGAGAGAGAGAGAGAGAGAGAGAGAACAGAAGGCTTTCATTATGGGATGTTGGAGATGTGCATGACTTTGCCATCAGTCAGATGAAAGTGTTTCCTATGGACCAAGACGTTTGTCGTGTTGGCACTGCATTGAGGGGGGTGTCTGCACTGGCCTAGTCATAACTAACGTAAGAATTTGTTTCTGCAGACACATCCAGTCAACAGTTTGACTGCCACTATTGCCATACTGAATAATTTAAAAGCCTAGATTTACTTTACCTGTAGCTTATGGAACATGTTGATTTGTGGTGGAAAGGGAGACTCTCTGGTGATGTTCACCAACTGAATTCACAATGTTTGATTGTTTGTATTTTTCATCATTTTACAAAGATTTTACTGTTGTTGTGGGGTGGGGGGCTCAAATAATTACCAGTGGGACCAATGGATCATGCAAGAAAGTTGCGGGTTTTAGAAAGTCTTGACATTGGACTAGTCTTGTGTTATTGATGTTAGGTTGCAGAGGTCATTCACGCTTCTCTTGACACATGCACACACACACGCACATGTGTATGCACACACACACACACACACACAGGATAAATAATGAAATATTCCAGAAGAATCTCCTTGACTTGTGTCTCTGCTCCTCCATGTCCTCCCTGAGGTGTGTTTATGTGTCACTCAGTCACTCACCGCTACACAGCTCTAGTGCTGTCCCTAGGCACCGCATCAGTGTGTCATTCTCACCACGCTGTCAGCAGGGATGGGCATTCAAATATACACACACACACACACACATACACAAACACACACACCCTCCACCTCCCTCATGTTATGTTCTCTGTCTTGACATACACACACTCAACCTCCCCTCTGTCTCTCTCTCTTCCCTCTCCGTCTCTCTCTCTCTCTCTCTCTCTCTCTCACACACACACACACACACACACACACACACACACAGTCCCCAGGCACTAGATCAGTGAGTTCCTGTGACAGTGGCATTCCTGGGTTAGGGACAGACACCCTTTGGCCCTGTGAGGGAGATCAGTGAGGGAGAGGCCAGCTGGATGTCTATTTTCACTACTGTGTGTGTGTGTGTGTGTGTGTGTGAGTGTGTGTATGTGATGTAACTGAGACAACTGTCAGCCGGCGGGGCAAATTTAGCTCTGCTGCAGTTGCAGGGCAGGGCTGTCAGGAAGTGTCACTCACACATGATGTGTGTGTGTGTTTGTGTGTTTGTTTGTGTTTGTGTGTGTGTGTGTATGTGTGTGTGTTTTTCTTTCTGTATGTATTTGTATTTGTGTGTGGTATAGGGGGAGAGGCTGTCTGAGTACTGCACTGCAACCATGTCATGTCACTCTGTGTGTGTGTATGTGTGTTTGTGTGTATCTGCATATGTTTGTGTGTGCGTGCGTGTGTGGCTCTAGTCATATATAGTCTTGGTCAAAGTTATACAGTACTCACATCCAACTTTTAACCACCCTCCTCACACACATACACACACACACATACACACACACACACACACACACACACACACACACACACACACACCTCTCTCTTCCCCCCGCTCTTCTTCAACCTTGGCTATGTCATTGATACAGTGCACACTTAATTCAGCACACAAGTGGCAGACGGGCTCCTGCTGCCGGAGCTCCTTAAGGAAAAACACCACCATGTTTCTCCCCTAAGTGGCAGAGCTGCAAGACTCTAATCAGACATTAAAGGGGGGCTGGGCGGGTAGGAGAGATAAGCTGTAAAAACTCTGAGAGGTTTTGCCAGTCTCCTTCAGCACTCGAGATACGGACATTTAGGAAGGTGGAAAAGTTGGAAAGGGCAAAATGAACAGACGGAAGCAAGACACACACACACACACACACACACACACACGTACATAAACACACACACACACGCATACATACATAAGCACACACACGCACACATACATAAGCACACACACGCACATAAGCACACACACAGACACACACACATACACACACACACGCACATAAGCACACAAGCACACACACGCGCGCGTGCACACACACACCCATAAGCACACCCATAAGCACACACACAAGCGCAGACATACAGGTTGGAAAGGTGGTGTTTTTTTAAGTTAACGTTAGCAAGGAAGTCAGATACTTTACACACACACACATATATACAGGCACACACGCAGACACACACACTCGTTAGGGAATCCTCGCCACTTTCTCGTAGGACACTTCGCACACAGTAAGAGAAGCCCCTCAAACCCTGGATCAGAGTCAAAGGGATAAGTGTGCCAAACGGCTGGCTTTGATGAGACTCCTATCCCAGCACATATATCCTTGCCTTCAAGGAAGCACTCCTGTAGCAGCTGCTTTATGTGTGTGTGTGTGTGTGTGTGTGTGTGTGTGTGTGTGTGTGCGCGCGCTGTATGTACAAAGTGTGCATAGATGTGTGCGTGTGTGTGTGTGAGTCTGTCTGTATGTGCGTGTGTGTGTGTGTGTGTGTGTATGTGTGTGTGTGTGTGTGTGTGTGTGTGTGAGTGGAGCCAGCCTAAGCCTTAAGTCAGAGGAATGATGGGAGTTTAGGTGAGTGAGTTTCTTGGCGGTCTGTATCACTTTATCATCCTGCCTTCACTATCTTCTGTACCATGTCGCATCTCTCTCTCTCTCTCCTACACACACACACACACACACACACACACACACACACGTAGCCTCTTCTCTCCAAAGTGCTTCTCAACTGAGCTCCATCATTTAATCTGTTTTCTTCTGCTTTGGCCTGTCTTATCTCCTCCTGCCTCTCTACTCCTCAAGTCCTCCTGCGCCATTGGTGCGCCCTCCGGCTGTACCCACACGTCATGTCTGGATGCCCGCGCTCCCTTGTGTGCCCGCGTGTGCCCGCCTGAGCTTTCATGTTCAGCAGGGGACTCCTCTGGCACTGAGTCAGAGGAGACGGTGACTTTGACAGGTGTGCCAGCCTGGCACCTGGGATAGCAGCTGGCAAATACCTCCCCCTCTCTTTCTAAACACACACACACACACACACACACACGATCTTGTGCTTCTCTATTATCCACACTCATCGACCAGCAGGTGCTTCAACCCGCACACACACACACACACACACACACACACACACACACACACTAAATGCCTGACCATAAGGAGTATTGATTAGCAAACTCCCCCTTCTTGTTCCTTGGTGCTTTCTCGTCTCCCTCCATCTATACAAACAAACCCACACACATGGGACAGTTTACCCTCATGGAAGACATACACACACAGACACAGACACAGACACACAAAAGAAAAGGATGAGGCAGCAACTAAATTTCATTCTGTGGACTCACAGCAATTGAATTCTATGTTGACCCCCTTTGCCCTCTCCCTAGGCTTGCAGACTGCAGCAGTGGTTGGTAGTTCATTAAAGGAGCTTGTTTTGCTAGTGGGACATTGTTTTCAAAGAGAACTGCTGTCATTATATATCATAATGGAGCATCTGGAGGCTGAAGCCGCCTCTATTTTTCTTAAAGCATAGCTAAAAAGGAGGGAGGGAGGGAGGGAGAGAGGGAGAGATCTAAGGATGAGTGTGATCAAACGACTCTTCACCGGGATTACATATATACATATCTGTGCAGATCAGCGTCTTCTGTGATCTCAGCGCTCAAGAACAAAAAATGGGGAAAGGAGACGAAAGACAAGATTCCTGGGTTGGATGTGAGGGATTATCGATCATGCCCGTAATCTGTCAGGGTTGTGTGTTTGTGTGTGTGTGTGTGTGTGTGTGTGTGTGTGGGGGGGGGGGGGTTGGTGGGGGTGGCGGCAGCCCACATACGTGAACTCTTCTGTCTGTCTGTTTCTCTCTCTCTCTCTCCGTCTGACCTTTCTCTCTCTCTCTCTCTCTCTCTCTCTCTCGTCACCCACTCTCACTAGTCGACCCTAATCTCTGCATCCAGACTAGCTAGTCTAGACTAGCAGACATAACAGGGCAGTGAAAGGCTTGGGGGGTGGTGTGTGTGTGTGTAGGGGAGGGAGGGGCAGCGTCAGGCGTCTCTCTCCTTGTGACCCCCCCATTCCTCTCCCCCTTTGACCTGGTGACCCCCAGCTGTCAATTCTCAGTTCTCCTCCCCTGCCACACAGATCACAGATGGTGTTGTGATGGGGGGATCCTCCAGTCAGACGGGGCAGACAGGGCAGGGCAGACAGTAGGAAGGGAAGGAGAGACTTTGAACTCCCAAGCAACAGTAGAATTAGGCCGTGACCTGGCCTGCCGGTACACACAAACAATTCAGCCCTTAACCCGCTAAGCACATGTGTGCTTACCTACTCACAGTATGCAGTATGTACTTGCAAAGGGTTTTTTCTTAAAAAAAACAAAACAAATACCTTGAGTTAATTTGCAGATGCTTTCTAACTGTCCCTGAGTAGTATGCAGTGAGTCTCTCTAGTGAGGTGTAATGCAAGCAAGTAGCTAATCAAGAAATAAATAAATAAATAAATAAATACATAAATGAGAAAACTGAGACATGAAAAGTGACATGAAAAATGGATTTGCATTTGTAGGATTTAAATAGCAGATCTTATGCCACCAGGGTTTGGGGATGCACATGTAATAGTATGTATCACATGCATGTTATATATGTTGGCATTATTCATTATTTTCCATTGTGACCAGTTGCTGTTTAAATATGATGCTGTGTTCTTAAAGTTCAACACAGAGATGCTATTAAAAAGACAAGCGTGGCGTCACAGTTATCGCGACTTTGTCAGGCGTGCTGAAAATCTCTTGTTCACACATACACACACACACACAGAAATATACACATGCATGCCCTTAGGGTTCGTGTAGGCAGGGTGCGAGATTTCAGCAAGCCGCTAAAGGAAGCGTCGGAGGCATCGTTAGGAAGATGCTGCCGAGAGAATAAGAAGTGTGAGGAGGAGAGGAAAGAAGGGAGGAGAGGAGAAAAGAGGAGAGGAGACGGTGAGCATTGGAAAAGGGTTGAGATTTGAGAGTCTCCAAAGTCCGCCCACTTTGCTGCTCGACAGAGAACCGAAGTGGCGGCAGGAGCCGCAGCAGAAGCAGGATCTGCGTCGGCGCGTTTTTTTTCTATTTTTGGTAAATGTGGAGCGGAGAGATGTTGGAGAGAGAGAGAGAGAGATAGAGGAAAACAAAACGAAAACGAGAATGAGAACAGGCCCTCTTCATGAAAGGCCCATTACTCAAGAGAGTACAGAGACCGACCTAGATGCTAAGTAACTCGTGTTGGTGGTGATGGTGGTGTGTGTGTGTGTGTGTGTATGTGGCGGGGGTAGTTCGGCTGCAGGTGGCCATGGTGATCCATCAGAGATGTCTGTTCCCCGTCCTTGGCCCCCGTCTCAGTGATGCTACTTCCTGTCTAAGTACTGTATCTAAGTATCACAGGCATCAGAATCAGGCACGTCTCCCTCAGGTTACCGTGCATGCCCCACCCGGGCTGTGTGGGCTCCCCAGACGCCCCATTATCGTAAGTGGGGAAAGGGGAGGGAGGGGGGAAGTAGGTTAGGTATTGTTTTTGGATTGTATCTGCATATCTGCTTTTGTGTTGGAATCAGTGTCTGCAACCACCCCACCCCCCTTTCCTCACCCCTCACACACATGTACACAAGAGAGAGAGACCTATACACACACACTGACTCAAATCCACACAAACACACCCAAGCACACACTTTCTCTCCTTCTTGGCCTCTTATCACTCTGTTTTTCTTTCTTCCACTCTCTCTCTCGCTCTTTCTGTCTGATTGTCAGAGCAGGAAGACAAGGACCAGCTCTTAATTAAAGCTGTCAGTCACATCCGAAAGAGATTTTGGGGCTGCCAGCCAGCAAAGAGTGTGAGTGCGTGTGTGTGTGTGTGTGTGTGTGAGAGAGAGAGAGTGTGTGTATATTTGTGTGTGTGTGTGTGTGTGTTGGGGAGGGGGTGGCTTCAAATCAGGAACAGCAAATCTCCATTGTTAGTGGCGAATGGCAGGGACAATGGAGAAGGGAGTCAGTGAGCAATTAATTGGGAGGGCAGATTAGGGTGTCTGTCAAGAGTGACAGGTTTTCCTTCTCTTCTTATCTTCCTGTTTTTTCTTGTCCTCCTCTAATTTCCTCTATCCCTCTCTCCACCCCTGCGCCACCTCTGCACTTGCTCATTTGGGCAACTGGAAGAGTGGATGAGTAACAAGGACCTTAACCCACTCAGACATTAATTTGTGTGTGTGTGTGTGTGTGTGTGTGTGTGTGTGTGTGTTTGTTCATTTAGACACAATTGTGTCTGTGTTCATATGTGCATTTGTGAGAGAAAGTGTGTGTGTGTGTGTGTGTGTGTGTGTGTGTGTGTGTGTGTGTGTGTGAGTGAGTGTGAGTGTGAGTGCTTGTATCTCAGGTTACGTTTTTGTCACTCAAGCCAGGCAGTGTTGTAGCTGCTCGTCTGTGTCCTGTCTGCTTAATTAAGCATCAGTGGGAGCAGGATTATACTCCAGACCAGAGCAGCAGGAGTGTGTGTGTGTGTGTGTGTGTGTGTGTGTGTGTGTGTGAGAGAGAGAGAGAGAGAGAGAGAAAGAGAGAGTATTAGAGGGGTGTCATTAAACCATCACACGCCTGGAATATAACACGGTGCTGAATATAACACGGGTCCCACTGGGGATAAAGCCAGGACAATGTGAGGGAGTGAGGCTGTGTATCAGAACTATTACACTATGGGCAGTACACATTCCCATACATACACACACACACACACACACACACACGTATGCATACACAGAAATCCAGCTAGACAGCTTACACAATATACCAATAGCTTTTTCTCTTTTTCAGCACTCATTGAGTGATTCTTCTCTCCATTTCCTTTTCTTTCTCATTCACTTTGTTCTCTCTCTCTCTCTCTCTCTCTGTATGTGTCTTCCTCTCTCTCTATCTGTCTCTTTCTCACTTAACTCTGTTGATTTGTTTTTGCCTAATTGGGCTGCAGACACACTTGGCTTCCTCCCCACTCACACACACACACACACACACACACACACACACACACACACACTCCTCGTCTTCCTCCTCCTCTTCCTCCTTAGACTGCTTACTGCAGCACCTTCCAATGGTGGCAATAAACTTTATGGACGCTTTTATGTAACAGTGGATATATGCATTAGAGAACACCTCCCCCAGACACACAGATGCTCCTCTCCTACACAAGAGCACACATATGTGTTTTCCTACGCTGGATGCACATACACATATGCAAACACACACACACACACACACACACATACACACAATCATATGATTATTTAATAACATGAATATTCTGGTAGAGTTTTTTGCTCCTTTTATTATGTGGATGCACATGAGAGTGCATGTACACACACACACACACACACACACACACACACACACACACACACACACACAACGTCTGCAAACAATATGTAGCTGCTATAATGCTGCAGTTAAAGTGTCATAAACAGGTGTCTACACACACACAGCCATAGGCATCTCACTGTAATTGCTCATCCATTTCCACCTCTGTGCCAAAGTCAAAAGAAACGGAAGGTAGCAGCCGTTCTGAATTTCCACCTGCTGTTCCATTGATAGAGAGACAGAGGGTGTGTGTGTGTGTGTGTGTGTGTGTGTGTGTGAGTGAGTGCGAGCCAGGA